>VWZW01001404.1:496526-822535 GCA_013397115.1 Edolisoma coerulescens | reverse complement strand
CTTTCCTTCAGGGGGTGGGGAATGTAGCTGAAACCAAGCATGAGCCGGCTCCTGTTAAAACTTTGCCATCAAACTGTTTTTTGGTTCATCGAGCTGCAGTTTCCATAGAAGCAACTTATCCCCGCGATCATCTTGTCGGGTGCACTTCGCAAGCTCATTTCCCGTCTGAGCTTGCTCCGCTGCTCTCGGATGCTGCAGCTGACACATTTCCTCCCCGTGCACTTTGCACCCACCTCATCCTTGCCCAGATGCTCGGGGCTGATTGTGCCTAAAAGGGGGTTTCGGCACACTCCGCAGCTGCCTTGGGGGAAGGGACTTTTTTTTTTTTTTTAATTTTCTTTCTCCTTTTCCCTGCTTCCCACTCCTCGCCCTGCCAGCAGCGGCCCTCCCCGTGCCCCCGTCCCCAGCGCTGCAGACCCGGCTGGCAGGGGCGCGGCCGCGGCCGCTGTCCCCCGCCTCCCGCGTGTCGTGCGTGTGCCGCCGTGTGCGACCGCAGTCGGTGTCACCCGGCCCCGGCCCGGCGGAGCGGGGCTGCCGTGCGTGGGACCGCGCTGCTGTGCCCCGCGGCTGGGGAGCGGGGCCCCGCGCACCCCATCCGCGTGGGCAGCCCCGGCGCGGCAGCAGCCGGGTGACATCTCCCCGCAGCAGGGTGACATCTCTGCTCCCGCGGGTCTGCGAACAGCTGCGGTGTTGGGAGCAGCAGTCCTGCTTCCCGGCACCCCCGTGCTGCCCCGGGCAGGGCTCTCCGCGTCCCGCCCTGCCGGCAGCGGCTCTCGGGCAGTGGGGCTGGCACCGCAGCTCCCTCGCCGCCAGCTCCTTCACTGGGTACGAGAATGCCCTGCCCACCCTTTTCACCCAGCCCGCTCCGAACCCCTCGGCGTTCTGCTTCAAGGAACGTACGGATACACCTTCCCTGAGTTCCGTTTCCAAACTCCATTCTTTTCTGGGCCGTAGCTGCAAATGCCACAGATCCACCAACTTTTAAGATCTCTTTTCCTCTCTTCTCATTTACTTTTGAAGAATGTTGTTTTTGCACAGTATCATTCCCTTCATCCCCACTTTTAAGCATCCCTCATCTGCTGCTGCTAATCCCAAGGTGTGTGCTGTTGGATGCTTTAGAAGTGTTGTGGCAAGACATAAATGGTTTTTTTTTTTTATTCTTTTGAGACATCTCCATTTTGGACTATAGGATGGGCAGGCCTTTGTTCAGATTCCATTTTGACGTTTATCATTTTATGATCATATTCCTAAACTGCTGTTGTGCAGTAAAATGCCTTTTATTCAAACTGTATTTTCCAGCACCACCCTGCAAAGAGGGGTGCTTCCATGTGAATTGCATGGTTTTGCTGCAACTTTTATATCAAATCCAAATTCAGACGCTTTAGTTCTAATGTTTACTTCGGTTTTGTAGGATTTCTCATTTTTGTGAGTAGGACCAGTGCCCTGAAGGCTTTGCTACATAAACTGCTACCTGTAAAGGGCTGTTGCTTACCTGATTCTACTTGAAGAAAATTGCCATGAAATCTTTCTGAGGGCAGCATCTCTCTGGCATAGTAAGTGCTACTGGTGATACTGGTATATAAGGTGTATTAGATCCATGTATTAACTCTTAGGTTTTTACTCAAATCCACATGCATTTCTTTTAAAAAATCTTTATTTTATTAATGCAACATCTATGTTTTAATTAAGTTACATATTGTCTTCTAGAAGTGCTTATAGTGAACCAGTTCGGTGGCTCTCTAACTTAGCATGGTTGTGGTAAAATCTAGGATCAAGCAAGTTCACTTAGTGCGTGGCATGTGTTGCAGATGGTTTTCATCTAGTGTAGCTTTTCTAGTGATACCTTTAAATTAATGTAGGTCTAAAATGTTGCAGATTTTGCACTCCCCACCAATTCTCTGGAAAATCTATTCAGGATAGGAAAGGGAGAGGGGCCAGGCAGGAGATTACTGACAGTACCTCACATGCAGTAAGGAATAAATCAAGGAGTAAAAAATGGGCTTATTCTTTTGTTAATTATCTGGCTGGCTGATCCATCTCCCCTCAGTCTCCCACTTTGGCCCAATTTTGATCTTTAGGTACAGGCCTGTGGGAATAAGATCACAAAACATTTGGCCTAATTTCACTAAAAAAGGAGATACTGGGAATTGGCTTGGTGGGAGAAGGTTTTGCAAATCTCTTCCAGGCATGGTTTTAAGCACACACACCCCACCCCACCCCCCAAATTGTAAAATTATGATAATTTTGAGTGTAAGTGTGTTTATGTAGTATGCTCTGTGTGTTTTGTTTTTGCTCAATAATAATGTTTCATGAACACAGAGGAGAAATTGAGTCTGTACTGCAACTGGCATCTGATTGTTGGTCAATCTGGCCTTCCTGTTGTCTTCAGGAAGAATACCTCAGTTCCATGGTGGAAAGCCTTGTAATATTAAGCAGGAGGTACTAATTTAACTTTACCAAAGCTATTGTTATACAGGACCCACAGCATTCTCAGTCCTTTTTAACTAATGTACAGGAAAAAATTTTGTATGGTCAGGAAAGCCTAATTCCACTCGGGGTTTGGGTACTGGAAGTGCAATTTAGCAAAATATGTGTACCACATCCCAAATGCACGTGCACCCTCATGAGTCCTGTTGAACCATGTAGGTTCCAGTGAAGTTTCCCAGGCTGTTAAAACTTTGCTTCTTTATAGGCCCAGAATGAGCATTATCTAGGTTAAGCTGACTTTCTTAGTGACTGTCGCCTGCATAAACCCCCCTGGGAATCACAAAAAAGGTATGTGTCTAAATCTCTGGAGAGGCCTGGTCCAGGAGGTGTGCTCAAGATCATGGTTAAATGCACACTGACAGCATGGAGCTTAGCACAAGGCGCAGCAGCTGGAGCTGCCGGAAAGTTCAGGGGCAAAGAAGGAAAAGAACTGCTGCTTTCTCATAAGCAATTTTTCTCATGAGAGCACTTGTCCTGGAAGTGAGGGATGCAGATTCAATGTTCTCCTCATCAGAGGTGATATAAACTCCCTCCTGCTTGCAAAGCAACCCTAACGACCAGAGATAAGGCTAAGGTGGAGGACACCCACCCATCCTGTTCAAGCTTGCCACAGTAAAGAAACAGATGCAAATTTCAGAGGGCCAGAGGGATTATAAACAAGAGGGAGCCTAACACTGTAGCTCAGGGGTAAAGGCATCTCCTGGATGGCAAGAAGCCTGAAGTCTGGGCCTGCTGGCCTGGCAGACTCACCCATTCTTGAGGGTGAGGTTCATCTCACCTTATCTTAGCTATTTAGAGATTTTATGTCTCATCTCTCAATAGTCAGTGGGAAGAGAGAACAAGAGACACCTGCAGAGAGTGATTCATTCTGGGCCCATCTGACACCTCTCTCAGGATGGAGTGAATCTCCTTGCTGGGGGCCATTGCTCGCCATCAGTTCTCAGCAGAAGCCAGACAACCGATTTCAGCCAGAAGCCTGACTTACAGATGCCAAATGAGGTGGATTCCACTGTGGATGACTAATTTTTCTGATTCATCACACCTGAATTTCATCTTTAAAATTTGGGTATGTAGTCAAAGTTAGTTGAGTCTCTGTGTCATGGTCATTCCTTCCTTTGGAAGGCTGGACGTGGATAACTGGGGTGGAATGTCTTGGGATGAAGTATTGCTGAGCCTGTAGAGCCTAAAGACCATGTGGCCATGTGTGTTCTTAGTCTGCATCCTGGTGCCAGGTGTCTGAAATGTAAGTGTGGAACTATTACATGTCATTTTGTGAACTTCTTTTGTAGATGGTCTGAGTGAGTAGAGGCACTACATACTGCTTTTAAGGGAGGAGCTAGCTGTGTAAAATATGCATAAAAATTGTTTGGAGATATTACAAGGCTACAGTTGGGATTTTCGGAAAGGCTGTGTGTTTAAAGCAAAGAAAGTAAAGTTCTATGGAAAATGAACTAAGTGTATACTGCATTTTATGCACTTGAATACCCAGAAAAATCTCTCTAATTTCTAAAAATGGAGGTTGGATGCCCTTAGAAATACCACCTTTAATACGAGCCCTGAAGAGATGAACCTGTAATTTTCAGTTTCAAAAAGCTATAGTTTTTTCATTTTTGATAATGTGGAGTAGTGCTGTGGTGTACTGTAGGATAAATCCCAACTATGTACTTCATTGTTTCATCAGAGATCAGCCAAAGGTTACCCAGCCTTCTTATCAGATTACTGGAGTGCAAGTGTTTTCTGTGCTGGTCTGAGTTTGGTGCACAGATATTCTTTGCAAATGGACGATCTCAGGGAAAGACAAGCTATGTGTTTTTATAATTTAATATTTGTTAACAGTCACCAAAGGCTTATTGTCCAGTCATTTTGCAAATTTTAGATTGTAGAAACAATTGTGGAAAATAAGTGTCCAGTTTGGCAAAATTACACTAATATGTTCTCTTGATGGTTTTTTAGCTACAAATACAGTTGGAGATGATGCCACCACGTTGTTCATGTCAATCACTCCATAAGGCTGAATGCCTTCAACTGTTCCAAAACATGGCTGAGAAACCCTTCTATTTCTTTTATCAAAGTACGAAGGATATGTTTTTAAATTTGGCAGCATAAAAGTAATTTGGAATGGACTATAATTAAATTATTTAAGGCCTTGAGCTATTGTTTACAGCAGAGACAAGAGATCTGAAAATATTAAAAGGATGCACAAACTTGTTAAAATATTTTGAGCCAGAAAAAAGCAGCTCATTTAGACCGACCTAGCTGAGGATCTCTGGATCGTTCTCCATTGAACAATCAGAATTTGGACTTTTAGCAGTTTCTTTTTTTCCTGCCTTTTCACTCTGCTTGTTTTCACTTCATTAGCGATAGTTTTGTGTTCCTTATTCCCTTTCACAGGTCTCTTGGTTCCGGAGATGGGATTCACCTCACTTGATTTATGGCATGTGTCTGGTTGATGTCTGCATCTAAGCCTGTCTTTAAAGACTCAGTTTACAGACAATTGAGAAAATAGTTTCTTCTGTGATGACTTATTTCTACCTAATACAGAAGTCTAAAAGCTTAACTCTACCCTTGATACTCTTGATTTCTGAGTCCAGCTGTCCTTAGCTCAGACAGCATATGGTTTAACTAGACACCTTGGCCTTGATGTGGATGTCCCATGGCAGGGTTGGTTCTCAGACTTTCTTGATAATACTCCACGTTTTTTTTTTTGTGTGTGTGACTTGACACGTTTGACAGCCTTGAGAAGAATGAGCAGTGGCTATTAGATTTTGACCAAGAAGCTTTTCTGGCTGTGGTCTGGTGGAGTGCTGGGGTTTTACAGTCCACAGTGTGTAACCTCTAGGCTAGATGCTCACAGTTGTAAGTGTTGTGCATTTCTGCCTGTTGTTAGCTGTGCAATGCTCCCTAGCAGGGCTGTGTGTTCCTTTGTGGCACAGATGGACTTACATAGTGAGGGAGGTTGCTTTCTGTGGAAGCCTGACCTCGGCTGTAGAAGGTACACGAAGAAGGAAGATGCTCCTTAAAACAGCTGCATTATGTTGTGGAGGCCTTAATCCATGTCTCCACCACAAAGTTTTTTTTTAATGTGTGATAATGGACAGGTCATTTAGAGCAGACCTGTGTCAGGAGACTGTTTATGTCACATGGGAAGTCAATAGGAATTGTCCTTAAAGATCTAAAATGTGATGCAAACACCACTCTGAAGTAACAGGTCCCATTGATCATAAGTTTGGCAGCCAGAACTAGAGTTAGAGTTACTAACCAGTACATTTTCTGACCAGCTGCTTCACACATTACCGTTGGTTTAAAGATAACTTTTTTTTTTTTGGTTGGTTGTTTTGTTTTGTATTTTTTTTTTGTTCTTGAAAAGGGAATATCCCTTTTGAGGGTAGGACACAATATATTCTAATAAATGTTGGAAAAGATTCTGGGGTGGTAGAAGTAATAATTGTAATAAGGGGCATTCCAGTGTCCTTTTCGGGGCCCATAGAGAGATTCTACCTCCTGCTCTCCAGCTGGGAAATTGCAAGATGGTGCAGTGACAGTAGGGTGAATGCCAGAGACCAGCAAAAGTACCAGTCACAGCTGGATGAGGACTTGGAGCAGGAACAAGGAAGTCTAAGGATTAAAGGGGAACAGGGGAGAGGGAGAATTCAAGTTTCATATCTCTTCATCAATTTAGATTTCTTTCATTTGAAATGTCAAACTAAAATAAGCAACACTATCCAGAAAGTGAATGCTTCTGAAGAAGTTTCTTGTATTTCTGTCTCCTGTTAGGACAACTTGTGAGGTAAACTGTGGTGATTTTAGCCATAGATAAATCAATTTCTTCGGTTATGGGAGACATAGGTTCTGGGTTGATCCAATGAGGTTTTTACAATCCTCAGATAAGAAACACTCCAGAAGTGGTCATTTGGGACATTCACCTGGTGCAATGGAAATTCTAAATTACAGTCTGAACTGGGAAGAATGGGATATGAAACCCTGGTTTTTGACAGGCCTTGTAAGCATCAGACCACTTCTTTGAGAATTTCCTGAGAAAACATTCACAAGAATAATCTTGGTTTTCTTCTGAAGCGTGATTGTATTTCTCTTTATGTGAGCTTCTGCTTTGTTTTCAAAAGTGCTTTTATAGATTCTATTAAGGAAAAAAATGTCATGGGAAAGTTTTTGGTAATTTTTTTATTGACTGGGTGTTTTTTTGCTGTAATGCAGATGCTCCTTTTTTAAACCTGATAAAGGCATAGCTATCTGGGGTCATGATACTCTCTGCTCTGTACTGAGAGCAGCAACACACCTTGCAGAATTGTTTTAAGGAGCAGTCTGGAGTGTGCCAATTTCTCTCTTTTCTGCTATTTTGGTAGTGTTTTGTGGAGTGAAGCACATGTATATAAGCTGCAAATGTACATTCCTGTATAGAATAAGCAGGCTGTCTGTGTGAATCAGCTGTTATGGGGGTGGCTGTGGGTAAGACATGAAACAGGCAGTGGAAACTCCTTTGATGGAGACTCAGTAGTCTTCATGCTTTACGCATATGGGGCCTGATGCAAATCCAGTGAGACCCAGGAAGACTTCCCCTGTGAGTTCACAGCTTTGGATCCAGCTTCAGGTGTGTTTGTGAATGTGTATGTGGGATGTGGCTGGTTTTTGGCTAGTGTAGCACATGCTTGTGAGAACAGAGAGGGAATTTGTTTCACTGCTCTGGGTTGGCAAGTGAATTTTATCTAAAGCTTGTCACTTGAACATAGCCAGCCTGCTCACGTTCTAAATAGATTCTGCCCTCAGATTGTAAAGAACAAGATAATAACATTATGTTATGTACTTGAGAGATAAATTATTTTAAAAGTCTGAAATTAGCAGATGAGGAGGAATTTATTTGCCAAATACATTTCAGAAGCAGCTTGGGAAACCTGTC
The DNA here is from genome assembly GCA_013397115.1 of Edolisoma coerulescens. Lineage (NCBI taxonomy): Eukaryota > Metazoa > Chordata > Aves > Passeriformes > Campephagidae > Edolisoma > Edolisoma coerulescens. The sequence goes on along the minus strand of VWZW01001404.1, from coordinate 815,136 downwards.
AGAGCCCATCTTTAACTGCTTAACTAGTGACTGTTTAACTTAATAGCTCTGAAGAGTGCTTACAGTATGAGGGAGACCAAAACAAAATCCCAGAATGCGTGAGATTTTCTTCCAAACACCAAAAAATGTCATCAATTCACAAACCAGATAGTTAAAGAGGAAAACCTGCATCTACAACCACTGACCTCACCTAGCATCCTCTGTGCTCCAGGCAAAAAACCCCTTGCTCTTTTTTGGGACTCTTTATCCATTCTTTCCAGCTTTATTAACTTATTGCATAGCTGAACATGACCTTTGCTCTGGTAGTGATGCCAGCCTTCACCACATGTTTGTCCTTTTACCTCACAAATATCTTCACGTTTTCCCGTGTCCTATCCTCCATGTGTGGGACAAAGGTCTGGAAAATTCTTTCCTTCAAATCACTCCTTAAGATGCACTTCGTCCCAACATATCTGTGGGGCTTTGCTGACAGTAGCTGGGAAGAGTGGAAGTTAAATTGTTTTCTAGGCAGCCTGTGTGAAAACATGCTCACATTATTTCTACTGCGGATCTGCTGTCAACCCCTTTTCTGCTGGGGACGACAAGGCCATGATGCCATTTCAGTAATCATCAGCTGTCGATGGAACCTGACATAGACAGGAGCAGCTCTTGGCTCTGCTGGTTGTTACCGTCCCTCTCCTTCACTCTCAACTGTCCCAGTTTGCTTTTAGCCACTGTGCTGCTTCCATCCTTCCTGGCTCTTGCACATCTGTGAATTCAGCTCCTGTGCCTGGCTGAGGGACTGATGCAGAGTCCACCCTTTCGGGCTTTATTAGCACATCTTGGCTTTAAGCATCAAGGATGTTTTGGGGAGGTGATGGAGCCACAGATCTTAACCCTTCAGAGTGGCAGAAAAGCTTCCCTCCTAGTTGTTACTGCTTGCCCAACTCCATATGGAAGGGGAAGGCATCCTAGCTAATCAGAGCTTCAGACAGGCAATTCTTCAAATTGTTTTAGGGTTTTTAATTAATATTGTAGGCTCCAGCATCGTGTGGCAGAGAGCCAGTGTCAGTCATCTGACAATAGCCTTCACCATCTATCAGTAATGAGGGAATTCCTCTGCGTAAGCCCTGGAAGCTTCTTTAATGGGTGAGATTGCTGTTTGCAAAGCATCCTGCAACATTCAGCCTTGCAGGTCTGCTGATTTTTAAATTATATAAACAAAACCCTGTAAAATCCTCATAGCCCAAAGATAGTGACTTCTGTTTATACTGTCCAGATCACAGATGCTGAGCATGAATGCATGAACAGTCCTTTTGTATGGTGTTTGACACTTTCTGTGGCTGTCTGCACTGTTTTTTAATATACAGAATCCCTGATTCTCCACTGCCTTGCACCCTGTCTATTCATTCTCACCCCTGTGAAGTGAGGGTAAAACACTATCAAAACAAAATGGTACCATTTTGCATGTTTTCCACTCAGTTTGTTCAGGTGTAAATAACGACAGAAAGAACGGGGCAGAGCAGAACCTGACCCGCAGTCTGTCTCTCAGTGCGTCAGGGGTCTTGAAGTGGGGGGATGACAGAACAAACACAAGCTGTTACCTTGCCATTTTTGCTAATGTTTTAAAACCAGGCAGCTTGTGAGGATGACAGCTGCAAAAGTCAGGCAGTATTTCGTTCCTGTAGTCCTCATGTGACGTATTCCCCTAGAGCAATAGAAGTGTTACCTGTGGTGTGGAGGGGTGCTAATGATAGCTGGTTTGGGAGCAGGGTTGTCAGTGAGAGTCATCTTTCTGAGTTGTTCAGCTGCTCCACTTAGTACTGGAGAAAGAAAAATCCTTTGTACTTTGTGCTGTTTGCTGCATTACCTTGGCCTTTATAAACGTTGTAATGGAGAGTGAGCTCTTCAAGCCGTGGTGAACCTGGTGCTTTGTCTCCTGGGCCCTGGACATGAACAGCACTCAAGTCTTTTTAACTTTTTAAATTTTTTTTTGTCATTGTAGGGACAGAAGACTGTGCTCATCCTAACTGACTTTCCATCATCCTCTAATACTGCCTTTACGCAGCTCTGCAATTAAACACCCAAGCCTTCTTCCAAAAAAGGGTATCTCTTTTCCCTTACCATCTTTTTCTTTGCACAAATCCCAGCTCTGACGCCTTCCTTGTTTTTCTGAACAACACATTAGACCATCCTAGACCATTCTGTTTTTACCAGGGCACAGAATTTAAGTATATTTATGATTTGTTCATAAGATATCACTATTACCCCTTTTGATATAACATACTTCACCATTAACGCACGAAAAATAATGTTGTATTGCACAAAAAAAATCCACCCTCCCTTAAAAAAATACCCAAATAATAAAAAAAATGTATGTAGATAAATACTGGCAAGATCTGAATTGAACGAATGTTGCATGGGCTGTTGTAGTAGGTAGGAATAATGAGCAGAAGTTAGAGTCTCTTTGAAACCAGAACAGTAAATATTTTTGCTTATCATCAATTGAAATCTCAGCCTTACCATTGCATTAGCATTTCCACTCATTTTTAGAAACAGAGTGAATTTTCATGACTCATTTGAGTGCTCTGTAACTATTTGTATGCAAATGTGACTCAAACTTTCTCACAGTCACATGCTTCACCCTCCTGTTGGAGTTCATGCACAAATGGGAGTGGTGGTGTTCCTTTTCCTTACAAACCTTACCTTTCCTAAACAGTCTTGTGCCTTTTCCACATTTATGATAGCATTTGAAGAAATACTTGTTCCTATAACTTCAGAGTTGCTTTAAAATTGAAAGACTCAAAAAGAGAAATAGAAATCCACTCTGTACCAAAAGCATTTTGTTAAAATGTTGTGTTCTCGCATTTGAATATGAGAGGTTAGGAAAGGAGTGCAGGTTTATGTCTAACTTTCAGAAAAAATATGCAAGTCCTGGCCTGAGAACAAGCATGAGGAAGTTCAGCTGAAAGGTAATGTATCCATCAATGTATGCAGAGACTTAGAATGAAATTGCCATCTCAACCATAGCTGGAACAAATACAGCTGATGAATAAATGTATATTGATTAAAATAAATACAAAGTGTAATGCCAGATGTGGACAATGCAGAATGCAGAAAAGCAGTAAACTGAGTAAACATCAGATTAAGGATTAGCCTTAATTGTGGGGAGTGAATTCCAATGCAAAACAGAACTTGGGAGTTTTTTTTTCCCCAAAACCAGTTGAGGTACGTTTCTAACTAGAAGAGAAGCTGCCTGATCTGTCGCTGCTTTCCCATTTGAGGCTCATCAGCAACAGCCTGCTGCATATAACATACAGTTCAAAGGCTGCCTTTATTTATGAGTATCTGTGACAAGGTTGTAGGCTTTTGCTGTAGCCCAGCAAATTTGGTTTGCAATTTTTGTCTGCTTTTCCAGAATGCACCTTTCTGTTCTCCATAAACATGTCTAAGAACTTCTGAAGCAACATCCCTTGCACTGCAATCACATGGGGTGTCTCTTGTCAGTGGTAGGAAGTGTGTTTTTATATTTCCATCTCTCACAAAGTCCAAATGACTAAAATGGAGTCTTCCAGAGTTACTTGTTCAGGAGCAAGATTTTTGGAATTCAGATGATTCAGACTCCACAGAATCACAGAATGGGTCAGGTTGGAAGGGACCACAGTGGGTCATCTGTTCCAACCTCCCTGCTCCTGCAGGGTCATCCTAGAGTGCATTGGGCAGAGTTGTGTCCAGATAGTTCTTGAATATCTCCGGTGAGGGAGACTCCACAGCCTCTCTGGACAACCTGTTCTGGTCACTTGCACAGGAAGGAAGTTCTTCATGTGCAGGTGGAACTTCCTGTACAGCTGTTTCCGCCCATTGCCTTCTTGTTGGCACCATTGAGGAGAGCCTGCTTTCATCTTCTTGGCATCTCAAATGACACCACTTGTAGTCAGTGCACATCTAGTCAGTAAGCTCAGTCTCCAGGGAGTGTTGAACCAGAGTCCTAAACCAAGTCTGCCTCTGAGTCACTTGCATGGCTCAGCAGTCACTGACCATTAACTTAAAAACTTGACACTGACAGATAAACACTGAAACTGTTTCTCTTATCCCAAGAGGTAATTTCCACCCTATGTAATTGATTTTTGCTGTACTATGCCTTTGTGGAGTGGCCTGCACACCCAGCACGGGGACAGAGGCCAGTGCATATCCAACTGTGCCCCTGCTCCAGTGCCGTGTAACACCCTGCAGGTTCTCTGATGCTTTGCTTATTGAAATATTTTGTCTGTTTTTCTGTTTCTGGTGTTGCTGCCATTAGTAGACAGCCCTCCACAGGTACCTGGGCTCTGCTATGGCTGCAGTTAACATGGCAAAATAAGCTAAATGCAAGGGAACTCAAACGTCTTGTTGACACACATCTGACTGAACTCAACGATCAGTCAGTGACCACCTAAAGTTTCTAAACTGACATGAAATTAAGCAAGTTGCAAAACCTGAAAACAAACTGTAAAGAAAAGAAAGTAGGAACTTGGTACTTGGTCTGGCTGCAAATTCCAGACTGATGCATAATCTGCCAACGTGAAGTTCACTGCAGGATCTGGTCTTATGAAGGATGCACTCCCTCTTTTCTTAATGCCAGCATCATTAGTAGTGCAGGTATACAGATCTCTTAAATTAATAGTGCAACAGATTGTTCGTGCTGCACTTAACAAGCAGTTCAATATAACAGCCATGAGCTAAAATATTTGCAAGTTTGTGAACTTCAAAGAAAACTTTGCTTCTTTTAAAAGAGTCTTACAAACAACTAAGCACATTTTTTCCCACCTCATCTTAAAAGAAATTACAGAAGAATATATACAGCAGGCCTGAAATTCCTGCCAGTCCTTCATCTTGATTTTCTTGGCATATTGTTAAGGAGTCTGGGTGCTGAAATTTACTGTTAATGAGTACCTTATTTTATGGATGTGTTCTTTTTCTGTGCCCTAATGCTTATCTGAACTATTCGTGCTCTTATGGAGGGCCAAAAAAGGCACCAAGAAGATAAATGCTGAAGTAACCAGTGAAACATCTTACTACTTTTGTGTTTAATTTTTAGTTTGGAAAGTATGGGTGGTCTTTAGTTGAACTAAATTTCTTTATTGATTTATGTATCTGTGGATTATAATCCTACAAATTATCTGCAATCTTCATTCCAAGAGTTTTCTGTGGTTTGTGATGGATTAAACATAGAGGCAGCAATTATTAGGGAGCTGTTGGTCAGTCCTAACAGAAGTGGCATGTAGTGGTTTGATTTGAAACAATGTGGATGAAATATACCTAAACACAAACATCAAGTGGAAAGCAAAAATGTAAAGAAGTGGCAAAGATAGCAGCCATTCCAGAATGGAACAGATGAGGGGGAAGCTGAAAATACTTGCCCAGAAATGAAAAAAAGCCCCATGCCCCACCAGCAGTAGGGCAGGAAGGGTTGAAAATAGTGAGATAAAAATTAGAAATGTTGTACACTTACCATTGATTTCCAAAAATCCCTAAGTGACTGTTCTTGGACGCTGAACTAAAACCAAGGGAGGTGAAAAGTCAAAGGACCCTTTGAGGAGAGAGTAAAAGAATGTGTTTGCCCTTTGAAAGAAAAAGGCAAAGATTTCTGCTGGGTTTATCAGAACAGAGTTGAATGCTGTGATCTATAGAGAAAAAAAATCAGTGTTTTTATCATGTTGTGGTCCTAAACTTACACATGTGATTAGTATGATGTTTTACATTCTGTAAATTGGGTGTTTATACTCAGGAAAATTTTGAGGTCTGAAGACCATTCAAAATGTGTTTCCTCATTCCTTCACTGGAAACTGCAGCATGTCTCCTTCATATTCTGGGCTTTTGTGCCTCAAAACCCAGCTACTTCTAGCTGGGAAAATCTGTAGTCTCCCCGGGTGAGCTGTCCCTGCATCCACTGGCTGTGCATTTCTTTCTTACTCCTCAGTTTGAGAAGCGGATCCTTGCTCAGCTGTGCTGCTTTCTGGCCTGCCTTGCTTGATTTCCTGTACACTGGGATTGAGAGCTCTTGTACTATCAGAAAAATGGCCTTAAAGAGCTGTCAGTTCTGTTTAGCCCCTATATCCTTAAGGCCAGTTACCCAGGGGATCTCATTCACCAATTCCTTAAACAGCTGGAAGTTCACACTTGTAAACTTCAGGGTCTTGACTTTGCTCCTCACCAGGCCAGAGTGTGGTCACCACAGCCCAGGCTGCCTCCAATCTTAATTCTTTTTGTGAGCCCGTCCACATTGGTGAGCACCGGGTCCAGTAATGCCTCACCTCACCTTGTCTAACACCTGGACCAGGAAACTGTCCTCTACACACTCCAGGAGTCTCCTGCGTTGCCTGCAGCCAGCTGTATTGCTTTCCCAGCAGATGTCCAGGTGGTTGAAATCACCCATTAGGATGAGAACTTGCAAGTGTGATGGTTCCTGTATGTGAAGCAAAAAAGCCTCGTCAACAGGCCCCCCCGATCTGGTGGCCTAGAATAGACCCCCATCACCGGGTGTCCTTTGTTGGTCCTGTCCTTGATTTTTACCCACAGGCTCTCAGCCTGTTCATGGCTGTTACTCGGAGGCAGCTCTTCACAATCTATCCCCTCCTTAACACAGGCTGCAAACCCCCCGCCCTCCTTCCCAGCCTGTCTCTTCTGAAAGGGCTTGTGGCCCTCAGTTGCCATGCTTCAGTCATACGTGATAACTTGTTCCCACCATGCTTCTGTGATAGCAATTAGGTTGTAGTTTTCTAATTGCACCATGGTTTCCAACTCATCCTGCTTGTTACCCACGCTGTGTGCATTGGTCTAACTGGGCTGTTGATCTCTTCATCTTTTGGGAGGAGCCCTCTCCAGTTCCTTTGGGATGATTTGCAGGTGTTTCCCTGCTATAGGGCTGTTGTTTCCTGGTTCCTTACTGACACCAGTTAGAGCATCCCCTTCCCCACTGAATCTAGTTTAAAGCCCTGGCTAATAAGTCCCACCAGCTTGCTCCCCAAAGGACTTGTACCCCACTTGTGCAGGTGTGTCCCATCTGCTGGCGACATGCCCAGTCTCTCGAGGGCACGTCCCAGATCATAGAACCCAAAGCTCTGAGCATGGCACCGGTCTTATGGCCAGTCCTTCACCCTATCCACTTGTTTCACTCTGCCTGGGTCCCAGTGCCCTACTGAGAGGATAAAAGAGAACACTACCTGTGCCCCAGGTCCTTTCAATATCTTTCAGAGGGACATGAAGTCCCTTCTGTTACTTTGGAATCTGTCGCAGCTTCAATTGATCCTACATGAAAGAGTAGGAGCAGATGACAGTCCTCAGCTTTTGCCAGACTTGGAGGCCTCTTTGTGACATCCCAAATGCAGGCCCCTGGGTTGGCAGCAAACCTCTGTGTTAAGGCAGCCTCTCTTCTGAGTGGCTAGCAAAGCTGTTCTTCATGTTGGAGATTTTTTTCCAGCTCATTAGTGTAACTGGAATTAACTGATTATCTTGCTGCGTCAAATCCCTGAGTAGATGTGAAGTAGATGCTGTTTCACCCAGGGTGGGATGCACTGAGCAAGACTGTAAAGGATTCTGCCTTCCTTTACAAACTCCTGTGGTTCTTATTCCAACTAAAATTATATTTTCATTTGCTTTCATTTATTACAAATCTAATAAATGTAATTGAGGAGCAAAGGGAATTTTTTTCCTGTCTTGTGTAGTGTCACTAAATCAAACAGCCTGTACCCATACAGAAGTTGCAGTGGAAATCACTGTTACAGGCATGCAAGAAGGAGCTAGAATGCAAGTTTTCACCTGCAAGTCTTGGCTGAGGAGACAGATTTACCTCTTTAGTTCCTCCTTATCTTCTGGCAATTAGAGCAATCAAGAGCAGGGCTGAGCAGCTACGACCAAAGAATGAACACCATTCTGACCAGGTGCCGGTGTCCCATTTCAAACCAGCAGTCTTTTCCCTCCATCACCATTACCTTTGGCATACATCTCCACGGGTTTATAGGTAAGTGGCAGACAAGGAGCTACTACATCAAAATCTCAGAATACTGGGTGTAGTCATTTTGTAAATACATTGTGTTAGGTGTTCAGAGAGGCGGTTGTTTGTGTACTGGGTTAAAAGACTTTCAAGCATGATTGCATTGCTCTTCATAGTAGCCTCTAGGAAGAAGCAAGTAGGGGAGATGCATAATACCTAATAGATAAGCAATCCCTTTGCAAATATCGTGGAGGCAATTGCAACACAATGCCATACATCCATGCCCCAGGCTACTTTGAATCAGCTGTTTGTGGATAAAGAGGTCTAAAGTGCGCTGAATAGTTAAAAAGCTGTTTCCAAGAGAGGATGAGATCAGTTGTCAGTAGGTGTCCAAACACAGAGAATGGCCAACTTCTTTAGCATTTGTCCTCAGAGACAGAGAAGTGCATCTTCCTCACCAGCACTGGGGATTTGTGTCCCCTCCCCCTGCTCTCCACTGCTCTCCAAGGGGCCAGTCAACATCTCAGCTCTCTGCTATGCGGGATAGCTTGGCTTTAACCAGCTTGGAAACTCTGCTGCCTGAAAAGGAGGAGACATACTGTGCTGTGGAGACGGTGTGTGTGATTTCTTGAGGCTAGTGGTAACATTTCCTCTTCATAACTGCCTGGTGCCAAAGGGCAGCAGAAAGCCTTGGTAGAAACCATCCTTTTGGTGTGCGAGGCTGCCACAGCAGGATTTACTAGCCAGGACTTTAAACTCGCCTGGGCTTTGCTCTCAGTTCCACATTTTTCCTGCAGCAGTTGTTGCATCGAGGCTCAGTATCACTTCACAAGATAGAGTCCTGTCTGAATTCAGAGGGACCAGAGAGGCCTGTAGGTAAAGTGGTATTTGTCTTTGCTCTGTATGCCCTGCATGAGCAGTCAGCATTGTGTTAGGTGCTAGAAAGTTTAGTTAACTTGAAAGCCAAAGCATGAACAAATGGAGTGGGCTGACTCTGACTCAGCAGCTGCTTTTCGTGGATAGGTAAAACAAATTTATTGTGTAAAGGGTATTCTTTTGCATAATCTACTATAGAAGTTCCATATGTTTTACTTGTGCAGTGTTTCTTTGCAGATGTTATTTATTCTTCATTTCTTTCTATTTTTATATGAGCAGCAAGTTTTTTTTCCTCAATTGCCAGAAGTATTTTAAGGATGTTGTTCATGTTCATCAAGTGCTTCTTTACTTTTCATGGGGCTGTTGCATTTGTCCCAGGTCAGGCTTGGATGCACCCTGGGTAATGTTTCTGAGTAACTGTGCTGGTAGAGCTGTCACTGTGCCTTACAGCTCTCTAGCCCTCTGGAATTAAAAGTATAGAAGGAATATCTTCAGACTCAGACCTTTGTATTCTTAAACATGACAGACTTAAAGATGTCAGGATTAAAGACATGTTTGTTTGGCTAATCCCACTAATAACGAGTTAACTCACCCATAAGGAGCATATGTGTTCTACCAGTATTTTTTGTTGCTCCTTTTCTGAAATAGTAACATACATCTCAAGAATTGTGACGGTGCACCTCACTGCAGTAAGTACAGACAAGGATACCTTTTCCCAGGAACTAATCCAGCACAGATGCTGTCAGTGACTATATGTGGTCTCTCATATCCAGTTAGAGCCCCCTCCCCCCCCAATAAGACAACCATTAATTGTCACTCACTGATGACGTGTGTCTTCTGATACTAAAGACACTATGAAATTTTTGTGCCAGACGAAAATAAGATACCTTTCTGCTTCAAAGTAGTTACTTATTCTCTTTGACTTGGTCTTATGCTCCATCTGCCTTTAGATGGCTTTACTTTGAATGGCAGATCTCTGGTTGATGCCAGTTTTGGCAGAGTGTGGCAGTCATTGTTTCAGTAGAATGAACACTAAGCTTTAGGATCTGAATGACATTCACAAGATGTAAAAAAGAACTTGGTAATGACACTGGTTATGTCAGACCAGTGTCCAGCTGCCCAGGTGTTGTGTCTCTGAGAGCAGAAACAGGAGATATTATGTAGGGAGACCATACTAGCCCAGTCACTTTCTGCAATTCATTCTTCTTGACTTCCCTCCCATACCTGGAGCAGTTGTGTTAGGGGTGTTAGACTGTAGCCCTGCTTAGCTCTTTCAGCATCTGCTTATGGACTCTTGGTCCATCAAGTTATCTCATTTTTTAATGATCCTACACCTGCAGTTTCCCTTCTCAGCCTTCTGCATCAGCAGGCTCCAGAAGGTCACTAGGTGCTTTGTAAAGAAGTGTTTTTGCCTCTTTTAAATCAATCACTTACTGATTTCATCAAGTGACCCCTAGTTCTGGAAAACTTCAATTTAGTTGTTGAAGACTTTTGCTTTGTGATTCTAGAAAACTTACTTATATTCCCTATCTCAACATTTTCCTCATCAAATTGGAGCTCTAATCTTTTTTAGTCACTTGTTCCTTCTTAGAGCAACTGTTCTATCCCTTTGGTTGTTTTAGTTGTCCTTTTCTGTACATGCAGTAACTCTACTACATCTGCCTTGAGGTGCTGGGACCAGCACTGTGAAGAGTACTTGGGAGGGACACCACAGCCAGTTTCTCCAAGAAGAGCCTTTAGTCACTTGTCCCATGGACCCACTGTAACTCAGCTCCCAAGCCACTGTCTGTCTGTAAGCCATACTGCTTCCCTCTGGCCGAGGGACTTGGATGGATGTTATGCTGGGGTGCAGAAGGAGAATTGTGTGTGCTTTATCTTTCTGCATCTTTCTGCTTCCCAATCCAAAATGCCAGAGTTTATCAGGACATGGTGTTAACTCATACAAAAAAAAATGTCAGCATACGTGCAGACCAGAAGTGAAACACATATTGACAGTCCATCTCAAAAACCTACACTAACTGTAAGTAACAAACCATCCTCTTCAGTCAGCACGTGGCACCTGGACACCCATACACATCTGTAATGATACCCATTTTATAGATCATATTTGTTCAAGTACATTATTGCTACAAGAAAGATATAGTTTTCCAATAAAGCTACCTTGTGTTTTCATATCAAGGCAGTATCTACATATTTATTGCAGATGAAGTATTGCAGAAATAAGTTTTCTCGTATTTATTCCTTAATAAATCTTAAACCATTGCAGTTAAAGCAAAGCTCATACATATGATGAACTGAAGGAAACTTTTAGAACATGGTTGCCATTAATGCAGACTATCTTTAGCAATTTTTTGTATTGCTGGATTTACCATTTTGTGGTTAAACAATTTTTCATTCTGGAATATTTCTGAAGCCACTTTCTGATAGAAATAAAAAAATTAAGGTTCTTCTTGTATATCAGTAGTTTGGACAGCTCTATCTGCAGAAAAATAAATATAGTAGATATAAATTAAAAGGGGACAAAACAATCTGAGCTGGGAAGAGAAGAGTGCAAGTTTATTTTATTTCCTTGGTTGTGTAGGAGTCCTGTTAACCAGTATGTAATGCATAGCCATGTAATAAAACATGCTAGACATTAAAAGGCAAAAACCCAGTTCACAGATGTTGTAATGTTATGAGATAATTTTAGGGAGTGAATGGGGTGAAAAGGCTGGATTTGTTAGAGAGGAAAATACCTATGGAGGCCTTTTCTGTGAGCAATACCATGACTTCATTACCATGTCAATTCTGGGAAAAGGCTCTGATTTAACACAGCAGTTGGCTGGATCCATATGGAGCTGATGAACCTCTGAATGAATAGTGAATGGAAAAACTGCTGGAATCTGCCTTCAGCTTTGTTCCCAGGATGACCAATGTAAAAGGCCTAAGAGCAATACTGCACAGATGGTGTAAAGAGGTAAGAAATCTGCAGGGTTTAGTTTACGTTTTCTTATTCTACACTGTTTGGGGTTTTATTTTTTTAACCATGTTTCAGTAACTCCAACTCTATTTGCTTAAATGTCTTCACTCACAAAAATGTAAGAAAAAGGAAAGCTTTCGGGAAATGAAATTAATTAAAAAAACATATGTAGCAGTAAACATTTACATAAAAACACAATTTAAAATGTTGAATTTTGTATGGCATAGAAGTAATTGAAAGCATAATTATGAAATCTTGAAAAAAATATAGTTAAAAGTTTAACAAAGAACTTTGGAATTACTTGTTCAATTCACTCTATGTTGTGGGAATATGCAGATGTTCACATTTACACAGTCATGTATGTCCACTAGGGTTACATGCTTTTATAGTCTGAAGCATCATCACAAGTGCCAATACAGTAAATCAAAAGACTCTCTGGCATTATCTAGTTTCCTTTCTGGCTTTAAAAGTTAGAACAGATGTCACAAGAGAGGACAAAATGGATTTTACCCACCGAGAGAAGCTTTTCTTGCCATCATTAATAGGAGGCTCCTTGAAATGCTAATGTACACAGTTTGTGTTGCCGGGTTTGCATAGAGATGGTGGGAAACAGCTCTGATCCCAACAAAACCTTTTGTTATTAATCAAGAAAATCTGCTCTTCTGAAACAGCAAAGCACTAAAATGGTGTGGCTACTTGCAATGCAGAGATCTCTATAGCAATCTCCAATGAACAAAAATGTAATAAAAACTGTTCAGCAATTCTACGAGATACAGCACATGTAGCAATTTATTTGCAGTGATTTTGCATACACCTTCTACTTTCCTTTGTCAGTTCAGCATGGGTATTTACAGTGGAAAGATTACATCGTTTCTGTATTTTTTCCAAATCTCGACTCTTTAAAAATCTTGTTTCATTTCATAGCAAACCTAAAAAAGCAAGCTTGATGCAGAAAGAACTTTGAAAAGCAAGCTTTTCTTCTTGGAAAAAATCTATCACAGAGCATGAGTTTCTGTTCAATTTGATGTTAATACTATGTAAGATATTGTTACTTCGTTAGCATATAGGATTATGAACATGTTTTGAGTACAAACATAGTCTGCAATATTAGGACTAGTATGTTCTTCCTGTTGCAAATGGGATTTAATAATTTTTAGCAATCTTTAAGAGAAGGCATTCAGACCCAGAGATTGCTTTGTGACATACGACCTCTTACTTTTAAGAAATACCAGTGCAGTTAAATCACAAAGTACTGATTGCTGTCAGACATTCACTGCCTTGTGTAGGATGCCTCAGCAGAAGACTTCTTCCCCAAAAGTATTTGGGGTATGAATAAAAGCAAAAAAATTAAGGAAAGCCTGAATTAAAATACAAATTATTTGCCTGGCATTACTCATCACTGAAATCTCTGACCCAGTCTCTGATCAGAGTTACATTAAATTTCCTATCAATTTATTGTACACCAGTTCCACAACACATTAATGTGTCTTTTCACAGATTCATTGTAGTGACAGTTCACTATATGGGTACAAGAGAATGAATTAGGGATGAAGCATTAGCTCAGAGTTTAAGTCTCTTTTAATTTCTGTGTATCTCAAGCAGATATTTATATTTTGCATCGCCATATATTATTGCACTTTTATTTCTATTGTGGATTTTTTTTTAAATGATGGTAATAAGCAGATAGTAAAAGTAAATAAAACCACCATGTTATAATTCATGCAAGGTGTTTGATATGATTGTTCTGTAGGTAGGAAATAAAACGGTATACGTAGTAAATTTTAAAATGGGAATGTCTATTTGTTCATAGCTTTGTCTGATACAAATATGGCAAAGCCAACAGGAAATTGAGTGGGGTAAGAAGAGATAACTTATGTGAAAAAACCTGGGTGAAATATCACCAATTCCATCACTGAGGAGCTGTTTCAGCAGTAGGAAATACTTTAATGGGCAAGCAGGGAAAAACAAAGCTGTAACAACTTTGATATCACAAGTGCCTTTGGCATTGTAAGAGGTCTAAACGAAATGGCCAGGTCTATCTCTGGGTACTTCCTATGAAAGTATTATCTGTTCCCTAAGTTTTGATGTATAGAGTTTTTCCCAGTCTCCATTTTCCTTTCAACTTTGCAGTTAAACCTCTGGTTTCATGAAAGCTGCATTTCAAAGGGGTCCCAAGAGCGGGGTGCAGCCCTGTGCCAAAGGGTCTCCACCACCTGTGCTGCTGTGAGCACAAGACCTCTCTGCTCCTTGAATGTGCCCAGAATAACTCATATGAGGCTGCACTGAAAATCCCAGTTTTCAAGGAGGGGATACTGTTCATCCAAAATAACATGCAACAACAAAAAAATATCCTACTGAGCATGCTTAGTGGGACCTGCTAAGGCTTTTGTCAGGGACTAATGACTTTGACCTCACTGTCTGATCCCTCAGCGTAGAGGTAAGGATGAAGACTGTTCTGAAAAATTTTGATTAGGAGAGCTGAGCTATCTTGTGTCAACAAAATACCCTACAGCCCTCTTGTCTTAAGAGTACTGACAAAGTAAAGCCACTTGAGCAGAAAAATACTGAAGGGATATTGTCCTGCATAAGACTTTTATCTACCTGTAAAGTCTCAGGGATTTAGAAAAGGAGGGTTGTTTTTTTTTTCAGAAGTGTTGTACTTAAAATGGCATCAAAACTTTTCAGAATTTCAAATGCATAGATTTCAACCAGGCTGGAAATCTACAGTCTAGATTCTGTTGCTAAATTATGAGCTAAGATGCTGTATGGTAGCCTGAAATATATCCATGAAAGGGTTTTCAGAAAACCTGGTTTTTAAACCAGTGTAAATTCTTTTATGGACACTCAACCTTGAAGATTTTCATCAAGGATTAAATGTTAATTGACTACTTCCCTGTACAGTCCCTACCAAATTTTGTTCTCACTTCCTCTTGTCTTGAGTATCTTCACTGCATTTGAAGTGGTTATTCTAAATTTGTCCCAGTGTAACAGACCAAAATTTAGCTTTAAGAGCCTCTTGGAGGAGCATTGCCTTCTGTTGGTGTGTTCATAGATTTTTGGCTGAGAATCTGGAATAGGTGAGCAGTCCAATTCAGGTGTGAACGCTTTCTCTACACTGCCTTGTAGTGAAATCTCCTTGGCTTGGTTTTTATATACTGAAAAATTGATGTGAATTGATATAAAATCAGATCTCTTCAGCTGTGCCTTTAGTAACATTTTACAGCCAGGTTGAATAGACAAAGTGCAAGAAATCAAGTCCCACTTTCCACGTGGGAGTTGCTGTTCTTGGTGGTAAGCATTTATAAGATCAAATTCCTTTTTGTGGAGTAAAAAGAATACTTTTAAAAGTCAGGCTGTGTATCTAAATTATTTAGGGATAGATCTTCAGTGAGGTTTCTAAAACTAAGCAAGTATTTATGATATGAAGGCCTTCAGGCTTTAGAGTACTGTATATGAGCAAACAGCAAAAAAGGTCAATCTTTCTGTATATTTAAATTGGTCTCCAAGTTACTTTGAGTCTTATATAATTTCTGCTTTCTCTGTGTCTTTTTCTTTAAACTTCCATAGTCAGGTAGCACCCTGCAAACTGCGTTGATTCCAACACCTAAGATAGCCTTATAAACCCTGCGGACATTAAACTACTGGAAAACAGATTGGGTTGGTAAAAATAAGTGTGCATGTTCTCACAGAACCTGAGAAAATCACACCTTTACTTTGTTAAAAAAATCTGTTTGTGCCACTCCAGTAATCACTTCATAACTGGTGGGAGAGCAGAACATATGTCTCAGAAGTGGTGGTATATAAAAGCCTCTACCTCTAATCCTATTTTCTTTAAGAGAAAAAAAAAAAGCAACAAAAAACCCCAACCTTTTCAGTATGTCATCTGTAAAATCGATGCCAAGGGTTTTCTGCTTTAAAATGCTAAGACATTTTGTGGTGATTTCTGTGAAACTCCTTGGTTAATCCTTTTGCAGTTTTATTAGCAAGCAGAGTCCTGAAGAAGTAAAGCAGTGTCAAGAAGGGTGTTGTGAATGGCTTTTGTAGCCCTGCTGCAGCTGACGAATCCTACATGCCTGCTGTTCCCAAAGCATTTCTTGGTTAGTGGTTTATGGGGGCTGAACTCACCTCTTCCCAAGTTTACCTTCCGGACTCTGTGCCAGTGAGGTAAATATTAGGTAACAGGATATTTAGAGAAGGGTCATTTCCATAGAGAATGGATGGGACCTGAACATTGATCTGCTGGACAGGGGAGGGAAAAAGAAAGAGGCTTCTTTTCTTTCAGAGTGTTGGTTGTTAAATGGTCAGTGGCATGAATGCTGTAATGTGTGGCAAGGCTGCTGCTTGAAATAAATGTCGAGAAGCAATCTCGGTCTAGTGCTACAAGCATAAAGAGGAGATGATGGCAGTTTAATATGTAGTCTACAGAACAAATGTATCCCACTTTAACACCATTGAAATCAGCGTGGTGACAGGTTGTGCCTGGGAGGCTTTGGTCCAGCAGTGTCCAAATTAAATGTGAAAATGCAAACTAACTGCTGACATTAGACACAGGGGTCTCGGGAAGGTTGTTTTTGTCAGGATTCAATTGCTCTTTCATCTTCCTTACAAACTCCTTCCATCTCCTCCCTTCTCCCCTCTTCCTAATCAGTGAGGTCAGAGGATTGGAGATCCTGCCAAGCCTGTGCTAAGCCCCAGGGCTGTTCACTGATCAGCAGGTTCCCCAAATTGCTTCTTTTGTTCCCAGCTATGACCTTATCCTTCTGCTGGTTTCATGTAGGCTAACGCTGGGCTGTACATCTCCTCTGAAAGGCAGCACCTCCAGTGGTATCTTGTCCTCGGCACTGTGTGGCCTCAGGTATGACTCGGATGAGTAAATGAAGGAATGACTTGCACCATAAACCACATCACGTACTTTTTGTCTTCTTTCCAGCTTCAGACCTGGGTTCTTTGGTACAGGCCAACAGACAGTCCAAGGATTCAAAACTTACCTTTAAAATCATGCTGTGTTAAATAAATCTCTTTGAGTTGATACAGGACATATAAGTCTGTGATCGCTTCTAGTGCACAGTGACAGTTAATGGATGTATATTATGTGGAAATGAAAGCATGCACATTGCTATGTGTATTGATCATTTCTAGGCAGTTTTTTATTCAGATAAATAAGATTTTGCTAAGCAGCACTCAGCTATGCTTAACCTTTATTAATAAAAGTAATACTTGGTGTCGTACAATTTCTTAGAGTCAAGCCAAAATAGCATCAAAAAGAGAAGGTAGAATAGATGTCAGGAGGATTATAGTATTTACATTCTGGTGATCATTATATATTCTAGATGCCAAATCAGATTGCATTATAAAATTCTAAATTCAGAAAATATTGTGCCTAGTTCTATGAGCCATTATTTTAAAGCTGATCTGGTTGAAAAATAGTGACTGTTTTGGTTTGGAATAGCTATTATACAGCTTTGCACTCTGATCTTTTCTGCTTCTTTCACTTTGCCTTTGTTCTTAGTCAGAGCACAGGAAATAAGTCACCGATTTCTGCACACCTTGCGTACAAAGAGTGCTTATTCATATTTATCAGAGCATCATGCAGCCCTTCTTCCACTTCTCCCTTCTTTTCAGGTAAATTCAACTCAGCAGTTCATTTCTGTTTACCCTTGGTGATTTGCAGTACCTTGGAAATTCTCATTAAATGCTAGTGAATAACATTTAAATAAAAAAGTAAAGCAGAGCTGTTTGTCTTGCTGTGTCTTTAAATCTGACCTTTATTGTTTAAGTTGCATTTGAAAAAAAAAAAAAGTTGTTGAAAGATGAGTGTACTCCATTATACTGTGCTCAAAGCACTGGGAAAATCCCACTGAGGCAGGGACACCAGCCAGTGTTTACAGTGCTGCATTTTAAATGCATATTGGAAAAACAATGATAACAACATGAATTTCCTGCATCTAAGATTTCTGTAGTTAAGAAAGCATAATTATACCAAATGCCAGGATCTCTTTTCAAGAGCAACCTTATTCTCCAGTGGTTGCAATGAATCATGTTGTGGCTTGAGAGGGGAAATTCTCTCTGGCTGTGCACTGGTGCTCCCAGATCCCTCCAGGCACGTGTGTCCAAGCATGGACATGGTTGGAAGAGGGGCTTTGAAGGAATGGGGCTGCCAGCTCTTGTCTCACCTCTTCTGTGTTTCCTCTGACTCATGCCCTTGTTTTGAGGTGGATTTCTTTTCTGCTCCCCACCTAGTAGATATATTCAGAAATTCAAATGTATATCAGTATATATACATGCTCATTTTTCTTTGCTTCAGGCTTCTGGGTGAAGGGAAAGATCATAAGAGCTGGATACTGGGCTTGCAGTCTAAGCAAGTCAGGCCTGCAATAGTGGTGTGGTACTGGAAAAAGATGCTATTTTGCTGGGGAAGAGGGAAAAATAGAAACAGGAGGATCTCAAATATTGAGAGCAAGCTTAGTGTGCAGGAAAACTTGGAACTTTTCTAAAAGGCGTACTGAATCAACTGGAAACCAAGTTACTATCGTCTAGAGCTTATTTGAATGACATTTGTGAATACTTTTTTTCCATTAATTGTTGAATAAATGACTCAGAAATACATTTGCCCCTCTTTGACAAGCTTCATGTATGGTTGAATACTCTTTTCCAAATAAATTATTCATAAATTTTGAGCAATCATTGAGTAATTTATTCAAAATATTTTTTTCATTATACACTCCTGTATCCCATGGACTGTGAGTGAAACTCTGACTGTGTTAAAGTTAGTGGAAACATTCTGAATGATTTGACCAATGCTAGGACTTCACCCAATTCAGTCTTTTGAGAGCTAAGTGTTACATTTACTTATGGAACTTTGGTTTAAATATTAGTGATAAATTTACCTGTGACTTTTTCAATCTGTAGAAAAAAATGAGCAGGAATTACTTCAGCTTTTATTAATCTAATTCATTTAAATTAAAATTTGACTCTGGATATGTGAATGCACAGTCAAATTGGTTTTTTTTTGATTTCCACAACATGGTATTTCCTATCATCTGGAGTCCCAGTTTATGATGAGTGAAATCACTACAACAGTTGTTGAAGAAGTCTCAGGTCCTGGCTGGTTTCCAGTTTTTAATAAAGTTATTCAGGAGTACACCAGGGTTGGTTTTTTTTTTTTTGGGGTTGTTTTTTTGTTTTTTGTTTTTTTTTAAATGGCAGCAATCTTTGAAAGTGTTCAGAGTTTGGTTGGGTTTAACTGTTCTTGTCATTGACCAGATAAAAATTGTTAGGATGTTTCCACAATTCTGGAAATAAGTGTAATTTATTTTATTGTGAATTTATTTGCATTTTACAACTAGTTTAGGTAATTATAATACTCCGGCCTTAATTCTCCCTGGAAATATGACGTGAGTCTTCACTTCCTGTCCTAAATTTGTATTGTGTAACTTCATGCAATTAAGGCATGGCTGGCATTAAGCCATTGTTCGTGGGTGAAATTATTCCTATGTAAATACTTCATTTTGTACTGTTAATTGGCAAATGGTATAGAGTGCTTTGGGATCCATCTGGAGAAAAGTTACTGCATATGCTTATGATCATTATTACTGTGTTATCTTGTTCCTTTAAGATACACAACTGCTTTATTATTTGCCGAGCTCCAGGAGAGTACTTGGTACTGTACAGATATACAATGGGAAAATGCTACTGCCCCATGGAGCCTACAATAGGTATTGAGCTGTGTGAAATACATGGGTTCAATATCTACATTTCATATTAACGGGGATTTAAACATCTCTCTGTAGCATTATGATTAAAATACTTTGTGGGAGAAATGCACTGCAAGTGAATGACGAAAGAGGAGAAAAGTAACTTGGTGCATAACAAAAAAGAGAGCAAAGCCTAAAACAGAGGGGCAGAAAGATGAGAACAGGAGGAGGATTCACATGAGGCAATTTAGAGATAGCTTGGAAGGAGGGAAGAGAGGTTGGGAAACTTGTGCTGTTTGACAGATATGATAGAGGGAGGGAAGGGAATAGTAAAGGGAGATAAGCTGGTAGAGAACAAAGAAGAGCAGTGATTTTAGCAATGTGATTTGTATTGGGGAATGTGGGTTGCATAATGGGAAAATGATGACTGCTGATGTCTGGGGATGGAGAAGAAGAGAGGTGAAGATGAGTTGGTGAAAAATAAAACTGATTTAGTTGCAGTTTTGAGAGTCTGTGTAATAAAGAAGACTGGGTAACTTTTTTGAGAAAAGGGATCTGTTTGGCATAAAGAAAATTCAGAGGTTGATGGTGTGATATTGTAGGAACAGATAATGTGAAATTTCACTGAAAGAGGAGGAAGAATTGAGATAAAAGGCTGGGTTTAGATGTGGGTAACTTAAAATGTGGCAACCATTTCAGGAGCTGCCAATTCATTAATTAACTAATTTATTAGTTGGCTTTAAACTCACTCAGACCTTTCTCTAAAGTGGGAAGATTCAGCCAGGCCTTTTCCTCAGAGGTAAAGTAGGAAAAATCTACTGATATTTTTTTGTTTAAATATTTTGATTCAAAATAATTTTGTTTTCCTCTGTTGCTCAAAGATGTTGGTATAAGTGAAGGCCCTGATCAATAAGGCATTGAGGAATCTGTGTCTTTGGAAACACATATGGTAAGAAGGCATTTTAAAAGTAAGATACCAAACCAGAGCTTGATAGAACTGAGAACCACTTCTGGCTTTCTTTAGGTGTTTGTTGGGGTTTTGGACAAGCCAGCATTTCTGTGTCATTTCTTTGTACTTAATGGGCATAACAGTCTATTTCTGTTCATCATTCTGTTCATTCATCTGTTTATTGTTTTGAGGTGTCTTTCTATCCTTATTGGCAAGACATGGATCAAAGGGAGACTGTATTCCAACTGGATACCTGACAGAGATGCCTGTGTTGCATAGGGTTAGTTCATATTTTAATATGTCTGTGCAATGCAAAGCGTAAACAGAAATACAGAATATTGTGTTCCACAGCTCTAATTTAACTTCTCTTCATTGCCTGCCTGTGGAGTCAGGTCTGAAAGCTCTGGATTATGGGTGATCTGAAGGGAATGCTATTCTCTGGAACTTTGAGACTGCACTGGTTGTGATCATAAGTTAGCCATATAGAGGTTGAATATGATCCCACATCAAAATAAAAATGATGCTGATACAGTACGGTAATCTGAAGATTCAAAATTAAAAATACAGGCTATTGAAATTGTTATCAGATGTTGTGTCTGAAATACCTCCACTTTTCTCTAGGGGAAAAAAGGGTTGGCAGTGCAGTTGCATGGTATCAGTTGTCAAACAACCTTTTAGGAGAAACTGCTGTATAAAGACTTTTTCTGATGTGAAGGCCCACACGTGAGACATTTTTGTAAATACAGAAGAAAACACTCATCTTAGCAATAAACTGTATCTTTTGTCTAAGTAGGTTGTGTAGATTGATGTGGAAGGCTAAAACAAACGAGAAAAATTGTTCAAAGTTTGCAGTTAAGTTCACTTAACATTACCTTGATTAATGGTAGTTTTTTCATGTATCAGATCATTTTGTGCTAATTCAGTACAACAGTGTCTGCCTAATAACAATCAATAGTAAATGATTTCCTGCTTAAATATCAATTGAAAATCGGTGGTTTTCTGCTTCCAACTGCACTTGGTGTCAATACTGCACATGGCGCGGCTCAAGGCGAGTGATCTGTTTGTTAAGCACTTAGCATGCGTCGGTGCGGCGTGTTGGCGCGCAAAGCACCGTCCCCAGACAGTCATAAGGCCAGAAACATTTATTAGAAAAGCATACAGTTTTTATAATATTTTTACCATCAGATTGAAATAACATGCCTCTAGACAGCCAATAGAATAAATGATTCGAGCATCAGACCATTTCTTTCAGACTAAGCGTTTTGTTATAGCTTATTGCAAACTACTGCGGTTCTATCTGTCACATTTTAGGAACTTTGTTACATCTTCTCCCTGGCTCAGCAGAATAAGCATTTTTTATTTAACCAAGCGGTCTTTGTTCTTCTTTTACTAAGCCTCCTTTGTTTTCTTGCTAGATAGATAGATAGATAGATATTTAAGTCTGGTTTCATCAGAGTAGACTCTGAGAAGTTACTGAATTGTACATGGCTTGGTTCAGTGCAACGGTCTCAGTCCAAATGAAGATGCCATTCTGCTAGACTGAGCATCCCCAAACCTGGCCCATGACTCGCTGGTTCAATTATTAGAACAATCCTGAAAGGTTCTTTTACTCCTTAGTAAATGAATTAATTATATGAAACTCGAATGATTTCATTCTGTGCTTAAGGAATATCAAGTTTCTTACTGAAAATCTGACTGTCAAAAATGTGACAAAGAGATGCTGGTGAAAGGAAGGCTTGGAAGTATTTTTTATGACTGCTTTTTCTTGTGATACTTTGCTATTTTGCTTCCAGTCCATTTCTTTTTGTGAAAGATGAACCAAAATGGCTGACAAAATCATAGGCACACATGAGGTGGCATTCTGGGCTGGAAAACCATCTCACAGTGCTGCAGAGTACATCATCCCTCTTTCCATATGTCTTTGCTTACTAGTGAGGATGAGTAGGTGTTGCAGTAGGAGGCACTACCTGAATCATCTGAGGGAGTAATAAATTTCCTGGGGAGGCAGTCGCCCATCATCCTGTCTGCAGGTAGACAGGTACCCTGCTTCGGAAGTGCTCAGGTGGCTGTATGTTGAGAAACGTATTTCTTTTGTCTGGCTTTGTTTTCAGTTTCCAAACTCCCTCTGCTAGATGATTATACTCCCTTTAGGAGATCTCTTTGTTAGTCTCAAGCGAGACAGATGCTCTGGCTTGAGCTGGTAATAGTGCTGTTTGGGGGCTGACAAGCTGGGTGAATTTGCAGTGTGGTTGTATACATCCTCTTCAGTCACCAGTGCCGTGTGTTTAACTTCTCAATATGTTCCATCTGTGGTAGCTAACAAGGGTATGGAATTTATGACTGCAAAGACTATAACATACCACAATACAGGAGTGCCTCTTGAGCTGAAATGATGTTTTTAATCAGTACATTAAATGTTGCAGTTGATTGACAGATGGCTCTTTCTATTTTCTGGAGTGAATGTACTTAATTGTAACAAGGGTATCACATGTTTTATAACACCTTTTACACAAACAGGTACAGAATTTTAAAGTCCTCCTGCAAAGAACACTTCATGCACCATGGAAATGCAACCACCTTGGGTGAAATGTGGGGAATTTAGGTAGAGAGAATGTAATTACCCATGCTGGAATTTGGCCAGCACCCTGAGATTAAAACCCCTAATCTTACAAAGAGTACCATGGGATCTCTAATGACCACAAATGGTCAGATCACAATTTTATGTCTCTGGCCATAATGCTTTACTACAACAAGGGTATTTTCAACTGTATAGTGCATTCCTTATGATTATGCAGCTAATTTTATTCACATTGTAATTTCTAATAATAAAGTTACAATACTGCCACTAAAATGTATGAACAAAATGGTATGACACAATGTTATGTTACATAAATTTTGGGGGCATATTCTGCTCTCACTTACAGTGGTATCTTTCTTTGAAGCCAATGGAATTCCTCCAGGTTTGTGCTGGAATAACTGACAACAGAAGTTGTCTTTCCAAGAGAGCATTTTTTTATGCACATATATTGTAGATATGTTTGAAAAGTTAAATATTTATATTCTGTCCAAATATGGGAGAGTCTTCCTTCTTTTATTTTTAAAACCATAAAATTGTTAACGGAACCAAGAAAAAAAGAATGTTATGGCTCTATTTCTGTTGGTTAACCTTCACCACAAAAATTGATCTGTGGGAATTTCTCACAGTGTAACATACTGTATCCAATTCCATAGTTATTACTGTAAACCTATTAGTGCCACCTGGGTTTGCATATCCGCAATGCTGTCCAAGTGAAGACAGATTAGCTCTATCACATGTTATGCCAGAGGGACAGCCTCACGAGGAGCCTGCCCTCAGGGAGAAAAAAAAAGGGCTCAGACCTTTAATGAGAATACAGTGCTTTATAATAGCATTTGGTGGCCTAGAGATTTTCTGTCAAGTCATTTCAAATTAAATTGGCAGCCTTGCAATGTTCAGCCCATCTGAGTTTTTGTGCGGCGTGTATCGTTAGTGTTAAACCAATTCGCACAGAAGATCAACACAGAGGCACTGCTTGCATCAGTCCCTCTTTTAAAGTCTGGGCCTTTATAAGCTGCTGAAAAATGCTTTTTCCAGAGCAAAACCTAACTTTGGCCTGATTTATTCATGTGTAAATTCAGGCAATTTATTTGTGAAATTATTTGTAAATAATTATACGTTTCTATATAGTGTAATAATGAAATTAGTACCAGTCTAGGAGTGAACCGAATGACTTTGTTACCAATTAGTGTGACTCTACTCCCACTTCCTCAGGCTGACTCCCACGGAAAGGGTGCAGAATTTGCCACTGAGAACTCCATTTATTTCTGTTACTTCCAGGACTTTCCTTTTTTAAAATGTAACATTTATGTGATATTTTAGTCCTTCTAGTGTCTGAAAATTTAAAAAGCAGACGATACTTAAAGCTAAACTGCTATCATTATGCAGGAAGTTTTTTCCTTAAGTCTTTCTCACATTTTTCATTCAGGGCTCAGCCTGAAAAACGCACATTGGTATCCTCTTTCTGTGGTGTATTGATAGATTATTTTTATGGGAAACTGGGGTTTGCATCCTCAGTAGTAGGTAAGTACCTTGTTCAATGGAATTCAAGAAGAACTGGGCAGCTGAGTAGCTATGATGATCCCAGTTTGCATTTCCAGTTATGCAAAGTCCTGAGAATATCTGCAAGATTCTGAAAGTTTGTAAGCTCTGTTACATTTAATGATAAAGGAAGTAGTTTTACAATTTCTAAGCATAGAGCATTAGCTGTAGCTAGTACATGATAATATTAGATGAAAGTTTGCTTTCTAGCTGGTTGGTAGAAAGGAAAGTATAAATCACTGAAATAAGTGAAAAAAGGGGCTATTTGTGTGTTTGGAGCTACAGGTTATCTTAGTCCATTATTGTACTGATATTAGGTGAATAAGATTAGTCGTAATAATAATAAAAACAGGTTTTTCTTTTACTAGGGAGCATGCATTTTCCACATTTTTCCAGAAAAGCTCCTAACATCTTCCATTCCATATTCAGTATGTGCACATTTGTAAATCAGACATGAGTATTAATTTTGTTAGAATTATCTAAGTAAAACTGAAGCACCACAGTCATGAAACAAGTTTGAATTCCCCGTTTTATTTAATATAATCCTTGTTTTGGGATACAGTCCAATACTGTGATTTCATAACATCCCCTACCCTCTGTATTCTGTTTTGTAATTGAAGGAAAAGTGATGACAGAAAATCTTCCTAATGTGATCACATTCTTATATGTACTTGTAAAAAGAGAAATCCAAATCTCTCTTCTTCAAATTAGACAAGTAAGTCCACTGCATTTGGTAAGAGATTTACACTGCATGACTTGATCCTATGTGTGATATAAGCTCATTTTTTTCCTCTCTGTTAAATGTGTAGTCTTCAGTGCATGTTCCTTGGGCAGAATTTAGCTCAATTTTCTTAACTTGCAGTGCTGGACCAAATTCAGCTGTGCTGCAATTCCATTGACCTCTTTGGAGCTACTAAATAATTGGATTTGACCTAATACACTCTTCACTGAGTGCCATCTTGCTTTTCAGGGAGGTTAACACAATAAAATTTTCTATTTCTGCACTCAAACATGAGCATTTTTTTTCTTTTTAATTCCTGCTAAAGGGAGTAAACAAACTGCTGCTGTAAATAGTGCTAAATAAGGAAAGGATATCCACAATTGCCTTGAAACTTCACTTTATTAGTTGAAATAGATATTAAAATTCCTAGTGACATTAGGATGGCAGGAATTTTCCGCTGTTGCACCTAGCTATTTTTATAGTCAGCTGTCCTTCCATAAAAGTGGGGTTCAGATCACAATAGGGTGACCCTGAAGGGTCCAGTTTCTTTCCATTGACAGTAACCTTAGGTGATTATCTCCAAACTAGCTACAAATAAAGAAAAAAATGCCCAAACATGAAAGTTCCTTGCCACTCTCTCTAGAGGTGCCTTTGAAGTTCAAAAGCTGGGAGTCCAGATCTTCAGTGAGCCTTGAACAAGCAGCATCCCATATGGGAAGGTGGATGAAACTGGGCTATGTGAACTGCCTTAAGCTGAATATTTTGGCCTGAGCTCATCTATCACCATTTCATATGGTGACTCTTGGTAACAGAATGAAAGGATGCACAAACCGTTCTCTGTGACGTTCTTGGTCTTGATTATGTCTTGATATGGTAACAATGATGTATGCGATAAGGTTTACTATGTGTAGGCAGCACTGGGGTTACATAAAATACTCACATGCAAAGTGTTTTGTTTGCATGTAAGTATTTGCAGATCTGGAGCTTTAAGCAACAAATTCACACTGGCAATGTTAGTAAATTTGAGTCTGTGTTTTCTGAGAAATAATTGGCCTAGGCAGACATTATATTGAATAGGATTTTAAGGGTCTAATTTGAAATTTATTTCTATATGCCAAAATAAAATATGTATTTAATAGATAATATGAGTTATAGTTAATTGATTTGATCACTTATTATTAAGATATGAGATACTGGGCCTAATTCTGTACTTTCCTGAAGCTTGTGTCTGACTTAAACCATATAAGATGCATGTAAGGCATTATTTCCATTTCACAAGCATCAGTGTTCATACCTGGAGAAGAACCTGGAAATTAAGGCCCTAACAGTAATGTGCCTTCCACTGACACAATACAGACTGTGTGCCCACATTAGCCAGCAGTGCAGATGGACAGCAGCACACTGGCAGGAAGGAGCAGTCGGTCCTCTAGACCTGGTACCCACTCTGAGCACATTTCAGGAGGGTGCTTCAGGCTGATGCTAGTCTAGTCCCATGGACAGAATGTCAGCAAACTCAGCAAGTAAATAGGGGCTCTCAGGGACATTTCTTTCTCTTTTAGCTCTGAGGCCACCCTGCAGTGTGAGCCCAAGTGCAGTAAATGGGGGGATGATTTGTAGGTTTGACTCAAAAGAGTCCCCGTGATCCCAGATAAAGCAATAATACAGATGCACCCACATGGAGTGATTTCTGGCTCTCTTTGTTAAGTGGCTGCTTTTAAATCCTAATTTACTTTTCTCGAGACTTTATATTTAACTCTTGTGCCATCACTAACCTGTTCCGGAAGAGTCAGTGCCGGTGTGTGGTTCCTGAGAGCATCGATCAAAGGTTTCTACCTCTCTGGCCTTGTTGTAGAAATGTATCAGCACAAGCAGATTAACAGTGATGATATGAAATGCAGCTGTGTGATCCAAATGTCCTTACGGAGTAGGCTTTGATTAGCCAGTCAGCGTAATAGTGTATTTTAAATCATTTTTTTCTCCTTGTGATGTGTATTGGTATGCCTTGGTTCACTGAACACATCCCCGCAACACATCACCCTTGAATCTCACAAATACACATACTCTGCTCAGATTGCACTGAGGTTTGTGGTACTATATAGATGCAAACCAGGAAGAACCACAAGGTGGAAAATAAATTTGAAACTCTCTCACTGAGGAGTGGTACTACAACTAAAAAAAAAATCCAGTACAGAAACTAGATCCAAACACATTGCTGATTATTCCTTTGCAATTCGCCTTTAAAACTTCTGATGGTCTTTAAACTGTTGTACTAATGTTTCAAAAGAAACGTAATTTTACAGAGTGACTTGTCTGGGAATAGAATGAGATGGAACATCTGTCCTTCTGAACTGTTGGAATTGCTTGGCTGAAGCAAATGCAAGATGAAAAAAATGGAGATGAAAAGACAGTTGAAAAAAAATAGGACTTGTTAATCTTTTCTCTAAAACACATACTAAACTTTTCAAGTTAAATTTACTCATACTATTTCCTGCTATTTTATACTACTACATCTTCCCACATAACAACTGAGTTAAAAAAGGAAAAAAGCAAAACTGGTTTCATTACTGAGATAACAGCATATGCTAGGACAATTGAAAAAGTCTGGTGCATTTTCTGATCACAGAAATACAGTTTTGTTTTTTAAAATGATGTGGATGAAAACATGTAGTGATCTTGACTCTTGATTTATATTGTCAGCACTTCAGCTAATTATTATGATGATCCTTATTTTGTTCTAAGCTGGCATTCTAGAAAACATATTGGAGTAAACAGCCATTAAGCCTTCCATGCCAGAAAGCACTTAAGGCTAGTAAAAAAGGTAACATTGTCTTTTTAAAATGTTTTCAGCAGCCAGTAATCTATTTTCATGGTGTTCTGTAAACCTTATTATCAAGGCTGCAGATTCCTACACATGACCAGTCTTCAGTAGTGAACAAAAATGGCATCTAAATCCCAAGTGACACTCTTAAGTACTTGGCAGCAGAAGGGCTCTTCTGAGGAAGATTAAGTTAATGGAAGCGTTTGGGTAACATCTGCATGACTCTTCGTCCTGGTATGGCCAACTCACACTGCCGCAACACGTGACGGAGGATTTCTTCGATTATCACTTAAGAACAAAACTGGCTGAGGTTCCTTTCCAGGCATCCGTCAGGCTGTGATGTACGTCTTGGAGTACACACGCACTGTAAACAGGCACAGTTAGAAAGAGCGGCCTGCATGGCCTTTGAAGAGGACTTAATAAAAGTCAGATTACTCATTTAATGAAAAGTAGAAGAAATTGGGGGAACATTTGTTGTTGTAGCTGCTGTTTATTTGTCTTATTTACAGCAAGATGTACTGTCTTTTCCAATTGAGTGCTGCTGCAGGCACACAGAGCCTTGTTAATACAGGCGATTAATGCACTTGCCCTTCACCTCAGTTGACCTGGGTTTAAATCTGTTATTTTGTTACAAGTTAGAGGAGTTTATTGGCCTTTCTTTAGCCCCTAGCTGGTGCCTTTCCACCTCGTAAAACCACTTCACAATTTGGCATGAGTGCTGTATTCTGGTGTGAAAAGACCCAGGTTTGCAGCAGCAGGGAAGAGGCAAGTCCTGGCTGAGGGACATCTGGGAAGGGGCGTGGGGGACTTGGTCCAGGGACTGGCTGTGTTGGACTGGTGTCACTTGTTTTTTCAGACCCCTGTTTGAAATCAGGGAGATCCTTCCTGTCTGCATAATGCAGCATTGGTTTCCATGCCTAGGCTGATCAGAAGTTACCAGATTTCATTTTCCATAGGACTACTATTAAAAAAAGAAGGATGGGGGAACATGACGGAGTCAGTTATACTAGTGCTAAGTGGCACTATTTATATTTGTTTTGAGATTTGCTGACAATAAGGACAGAGTGGAATAGAAATCTTAAATGCCTTGAAAAGGTTTTTGTTTTCTATTGGGTATTCCCACTCTTCCAAGCCCCCTTTCCTCCTTTCCTTTCCGTGCCATTACCAAGAGGTGATTTTCATCACCAGCTACAGGGGGAACATATAGAACAATGCAAGCTCTGCAGAAGTGCCTCCTCCACTCTACTTCAAGATCTAGCTAACTGGAAAATCATCTTGAATTACTATTCCAAGATTTGGATGAAAAGGTGACAAATCACTGCAAGTTTGAAATGAGATCCATACTGAGAAAAGAGAAGAAGCTAATTTTTTTTTTTCCATAGAAAATGAGTGTTTTAGAGGAAATTGGCATTTTCCAGAAGAAAGCCTTGGAAACTGAATTTGAGATTTGTATATATCAACATAACACTCAGCATTTTGGGCAGTTATACAGAAAAATAAAATTTGAAGAACATAAACCAGCCTGAAATTAAAAAAGATAAAAACACTTTCAGAGTTTCACAGGAAAGAAATAAAAATCAAGGAAAAAAGTTGCTGTGGCCCAAATTTTCTATCACGTTAACATTCAGGTCTGAGCACTAGAGAAGTGAAATTGAGATCTATCTGCTGAAATTTACTGTCTTTTTCCTTAGCTTCAAATTCTAACATTACCATAAGAGAAGTTGACTAGTTGTTAATAATTTCCAGAATGTATTCTTTTTCTCCAAGGTATGTGTTCCTAGCATTTCTGCAGATTTTGTTTAGGTAAAGGGGTAGTTTTTCACTGCAATTATTTTTTCTTTAATCTCTTTCAAAGGAAAGGCACTGGCATGCAAAGATTGGTTTTGCCTGCAGATTTCATCTTAGACCGATGTTTTGTGTTTTAGGATGTAGTAGACATCTACTGTAGATCAGCACACTTGTTTCCTTTTTGTTGCTGGTTACCAACATTTTTTCTTCTGTAATGCCATTGCCCTGATAGCCATGTGGAAAGAGACAGTGAGAATCTGCTTCAGGGTAATGTCAGCCAGATTAAAGTAAAGAGCTTTTCTTGTGTTAAATTAACCTGCTAGCATTTGTAATAGGAATGAAGAGGAGCTCTGTGGTGTGGGCAGCTACTGGCAGAGGGATGGTAGCAACCAGCTGAAGGGGGACCCTCTAACAGCAGTTTCTTCAAGAAGCAATTGACCACAACTTGTAAAGATTTTCTGTTTATACCTAGAAGATGCTTCCACTAATGACACTGTTTAATGTGTCATCACATTGCAGTGCTTCCTTGGGTGGTAGGGCTCAGGATACATCACAGGGCCCTGGGTTTTCCAATTAAATGTGCAGTGAATTAAGGAGTTTACATTTCTTGAGAATGAACAGATGAGTAGATGAGTCTTCTTGTGAACTAGTCTAGTAAAAGAAAAACCCCAAACCACCCAGACTGTATTAATAGCAGATTTTATTTTGTAAACTTCACTAAACTTCTGATCCTATTGACCTACCCACTTTAGTGATTGGACAGAAAGACAGGAACATTCTGTTGTTAAACCAGAGCCTGCTCATCATATTCCCAGCAGTCTCAACATGGAAGCAAAGCATCTTATCTGGGAAAGTGTGGTGAGGATGGAGGTATGAGAATTGGTGGGGCTTGTTGTGAAGCTGGGCGCTCTCTCAGTCACAGCCACAGTGTCAGTCCCAGCTCACAATCTGCACTTCTGAAGGGTGGAGTTTGAAATCTCAGATGAGATTCTAGGCCTTTAGTTTGGTGACTGAAATGCAATAACTTGTAAGCCCCGAACACCAGTGCCTGGCAGTACTCTGTGTTGGCATTGGCCTGAAACCTTGCAGATGAGCTAAAAATGGTTGTTGTAATATAAAAATGCTGAAGACTTCTCATGAACTAAAGGATTTTAATTCAAAAAACAACACCAAACTTGTTAATCTGTCAAAAGCACTTTAAAACTAGTGCTTTTCAGTTTCTGATGGAATATGTTCCTTGGGCCAGATCCTCAGGTGCTGCAGATAGTTGTGCTGAAGTCAAGAAAGCAATGGTAGTTTGCAACAGCTGAAACTTTGGGTGCCTATTCGTGTGTACATGTGTTGTATGTGGCCTGAATATTTACTGTGGGGCTGGATTGCATGCAGGGGATCTGATGGTAGTGTGCCAAATGGAGAAAGAAAACTTCTCTTTCCATGGAGTGCTATCAAAATCCTGCTTTTGCACTTTGAATCAGGGTTCTAGCTTTCAGGCTTGCAATTGTTTAAAGATGTCATAAATATTTCTGATATTCTGTTAAATGCAGTCTGCTTTGATTACCAAACCTAGCTTGAGTATTGCACTCTGGGGGGTAGTGATACTATTGATTTACCTATGTAGAGGGTGTAGTATATCAGTGTTATCAGGCATGACTTTATTTCAGTAGAAACTTTACAATACAAATCTAATCTGAAAGCTTTATATGATCTCTGGCTCTGGATGTTGGAAATAGGTTGCAGCTTGTGTTGTAATGGTTTTGTTTAACACAGCATATGGCTTTTCAAAAGCATTTGAGGGGTAACCTTTGCTCAGGATTTTGTTCTTACCCACAAATGGCCATTTTAATGATGACTCACAAGAAACTGTTTGAAATGTTTCAGAAACCTGTTGCCCTAACTTTGATATTCTTGTTTGAAGGTCAGCCTTTTAGAGGCAGTGAGCTGTGTTGCACTGTCTGAAGGATTCTGGAGAGAAACTTGCTTCTGAACAGGATTCAGAGTGGCTTAGGAGAAGAAAATATCTTCTCTTACCTGCTGCCTGTTGAGAAGTGACCCTGCTGCAACTCATTTCTTGCGGCTCCTAACATACCCTCAAGGGAGATGAAGCCTTTGCTACAGGCCCGTCAGCAGAAAGTGGATCCACAGGGAACTCGGTTACATGGTACAGTCTGGGGCCCAGTTTAACTTTGCTTCATCTTTCTAGCAATCCCAGAACTCTTCAAAAATGTGGGTGGAGATCTATTACACATGCTTACTATGGTTACTCGCCATGAAAAACAGTATGAACGGCCAACACAGGCTCCAGGTGGTGGATCAGCATTAATCATAATAGACTGAGGGGCAGAGGACTGGCAAGATACGATGAGAAATGGCTGTACATCCATCCCCTTGAATTCCATTTCCTCCCCTGGGGAATAGGGATATGGCAGTAAGTGCCAGTGCCTCCATCTTCTGTTTCCAACCATCATAAACCGTGACCTGCTATATGTCTGTGTCCTTTTGTCTGCAGGAAAAGGGTGCATGACATAACCCTCTGGTACAGTAGAGTTAGGAATCTGGGGATTTTGAAAGCTTTCACAAAAAAATAATAAGGATTGAAGTCTGTCCTTCAAATTCAGTTGGGTTTAATAGGAACAGCTTTTAGCAGTATTGCATGTTTGTCAGTACACTTGGCTAAAAAGCCATCTGGGTCATGAGCCAGAAAGCTCCATCTTTTCTCCTCTTTCCTCTCCTCCTCTCTCATCTATTGCATATATATTTCTGCTCATCTGAACCTGGAAGGGAAATGGCATGGATATGGAAGAGAAGCAGGAGTGTTCAATGCGTTTGCAGCACGCTCAGAGCAGGCCTGTTGAGTGAGATACAAGTGGTGAACCAATTAGCAGGAGAAGTAGTTTGGGCTTGTGGTTGGCCTTGCGGCCGAGCTCTTTAGCTGGTGGAGCAGCTGCAGAGGCAGCCGGGGCTGAGCTGGATGTGAGGAGATGGGGAAGTACACAGGCTCTGGTCAGTGCCCATCCCTCCCCCTTCCCTCAGTGCAGAGTTGTGTAGGGAGCTCTGTTGCTCAGAGGATGTTAGGACACAAGTGATGCCTCCACTGAACCACAGAGAGGAACAGCTACCAGAGTTGCTGAAATAGGGACTGTTAGATGCTGTGAGAGCTTGCTGCACTTCTGGAGCATTTTCTGCACCCCATCCTCTTTCGCTGGAGCTCCGTCTCTCTCTTTTCTGTATCTTACCACTCCCCGCAGCGCTTTCACTTCATTTTTGCTCCTTGTCTCTTCTGGTTTATCTTCATCTCTCCTGACCTATTTTTTCTTAAATCTTTCCTCATCAGTCACTTGTTTCTTTTGGTTCCACACACCCCACTTTATCTAAAGCCTGCACAATTTGCTGGCTGTGGTGCTGCCTTTCCTCCATTTTCTGTTTTGGCTGTGAGACCTCCAGGCAGGGCCTGCCTGCAGCTCTGTGTGCACAGAGCCTGGTGAGAGTGAAGGTGCTACACTTGCAGTACTTCCTAGGCACTGATGTTGTAAGCAGAATTTACAGCAATTTCAGTGGATGCAATTGCCAGTGTGAGCACAGACCTACAATGCAACTGTGGGAAAGTTAAGTCTCCTGGTGTCTGATCACTACCTGTAAAATAATACCTTTCTTCTAGTCTTTAAATAAGAATACACGGTTAAAACTAAATTGTATTTTTAAATCTCTTCCACCGTGAATAATCTTCTGCATGATTAGCAAGAAAAATAAGGTATGCAGTTTTTGAATAGTATATTTTAGGCTTACCTATCTGCTTCCCAGAAGTTACATGATTCTGCAGTGTGATGTACTGATTTGTCACTCATGCATCCACACCTGTACGCAAACATTCCCTTTTCAGTTCTGTTGCTGCTTCTCCTTTGGAGGATCTGACTGGAAAATTGCAAGAAATAGGCATCTGAGAAAAAAAAGTTGCAAGTTTAACATCCTCCCACCAACTTGTATCTTTTGTACCTGCACAGGAAGGGAAAGAATAGCGATGGTGACACACGGATATGCACACATTCACATAGCCAGCACACTGCTAAACCAGAAACAAGGCCATGGTCAGAGCTTGTTGGTATTATATGAGCCCACTTATACAATAGTACAGTGTTACAGTTGTAGAGAAGTGCAATGAGAGTACTGTAGTGTATGATATAATCATACTTGCATAGCTCAAGGAAATAAAGTATGTCATATTAATTATGGATCACAAATATATTTTGAGATCCTCTGATTAAAAGCAGTATTGAAATATAATGCATTTCAACAGAACTGTGCTAATTTGCATGGTTGACTGGAAGACCTTTTGTGGCCAAATTAATTTTGCTATTTATTATGTTAGCATATCCAGCACAGCAAAGCTCATGCATCACAAATCGCAATTCTTCAGTGTATTTTTACCTGTTTTAGTTATTTACAGTGGTTAATGACTTCCTAGTTATTCTCAGTAGCATCTGTTCTAAGAAAATCAGTGAGATCTTATTCATAGAGGCTGAAAGGGGTCAAACATGTGGGAATGTTGGGCAGAGATGAAGTTAGGGGTCCCTTTCTTCTCTCACCTGCACACTGGCTGCTTGCCACTGCTGTCTAACTCAGCCTTATTGTCTCTTCTCAGAAGTACTGGAAAAGCTCCTGAAACCAGCACTGTGGCTTAATTAGGGACTATTTAAAAGAGAGAGACATTCTTGTTTGTATTGCACAGTGAGCAGAAGAGTGTGACTCGTTCTATGCTCTTGTTGCTGAATGCTTGAGAGTGGCCAAATAATAGATGAAAAGATGTTTTCTCTGTAAAGCAGGGTTTACAAATTTGGAAATAAGGTAATCTTACAGTAAAAGTAAAGATCTTTAGTGTTTGACAGAAGGTAAATTTGGTCAAATGAGAAAGATAAGGTTTCAGATGACACAGCTTTCAAGTATCAAATTGTCAAGCAGATGTTAGTATAGAACATGCTTGCTGCTAAGTGAAAAAAATACCTTACAAACAAGCAACTTGGTGAACAAGAAAGTCTCCTAAGCATTGTGATATGACTGTCTCATGCTGGTGAGAGGTCTAATGAACAGCTCCTGTGAGGAGCAGCTGTGGGAACTGGGGTTGTTTAGTCTGGAGAAAAGGAAGCTCAGGGGAGACCTTATCACACTCTACAAATATCTGAAAGGAGGTTGTAGTGAGGTGGGAGTTGGTGTCTTCTCCCAAGTAACAAGTGATAGGACAAGAGGAAATGGCCTCAAGTTGCACCAGGGGATGTTTAGATTGGCTGTTAGGAAAAATTTCTTCACCAAATGGACTGTTAAGCATTGGAACAGGCTACCCAGGGAAGTGGTTGAGTCACCATCCCTCATGGTATTTAAAAGACGTGTAAATGTGGCAGTTAGGGATGTGGGTTAGCGGTGGACTTGGTAGTGTTAGGTTTATGGTTGGATTTGGTGATCTTAAAGGTATTTTCCAACCTAAGTGATTCTCTAATTCTGTGTAGTTCCCTTTTCTTGGCCTGATGGATCTGAAATCCTCACCCTCCAGATTATCAGGAGACCATCTGGATTTCCTTTGAGATCAGCACATGGGATCATATCTTTTTTCTGCCCAGCAGTGCAGCATCTCACCACTCCCTCTCACCAACAATCCTGGCAGTCCTGGACTTTGCACCTCTTGCTGTTCCAGGCAGCCCAGGCATATATGCTTTGCACATGTGTCAAAGCCAATAGTTTTTGCTGTTTCCAGCATGTTGGTGGTTGACTTCATTTTCTCTCTGCTTAACACTTCACTGGTGTTTGGCACTGAGGGCTTGTTGTAGAGAGTGCATCTCCTAGTACAGAGCAGGTAGCACAGGCTGTTTAACCTGTCCTTCCTCATGCTGGACAGACATCTCTTTTCTGGATGGGAATTCTCACCCTCTTCTGCTTTAACCAAGGCTCTGTGCTGATATTTTACTCCTCCTTCCACCCACAGGGAAGTTGGTGCTTCCCTTGCCATTGGGCTCAGCTTGGTGGTTGGTTGCTTTGTGGCTATCGCTTGTCCTGAAGTCTAGTTATCTTGACATAAACCAAACGTATGTATAAAACAGAAAATAGAGCATGCATGTCCAAGCTAATAATTTCAAACATCAGGCTTAGCTAGGCCCTAAATCAAGTTAGGTCCAATCCTAGTCAAGTTGTTAGGAGACCATACACAGTCTATTCATGTTGCTGCCTGTGTGGGTTCACCTCTTCCTCCACCAAGAGACCATCCTAGTGGCTCTCTCAGATAGTCTGTGGCCACTGAGCCTCTCCTGTAAAGATCAGAATCACAGAGTGGGTTGGATTGGAAGGGACCACAGTGGGTCATCAGGACCAACCTCCCTGCTAAACTTGTGCCACCCTAGAGCACACTGCACAGAATTGCATCCAGACAGTTCTTGAGTATCTCCAGTGAGGGAGACTCCATAAACTCTCTGGAAACCTGTTCCAGTGCTCAGTCACCTGCACATTAAAGAAGTTCTTCCTCATATTGAGGGGGAATTTCCTGTACATCAGTTTCTGCCTATTGCCTCTTGTCCTGTTGCTAAGAAGGGCCTGGTCCCTCCTCTTGGCACCCTCCCTTCAGATACTTATAGCCTTTGGTGGGGTCTCCACTCACTCATCTCTTCTTGTGGTTGAACAGGGCCAGCTCCCTCAGCCTTTCCTCATAAGGGAGATGCTCCAGTCCCTTGATTGTGTTCATTGCCTTCTGCTGGACCTGCTCCAGGTGCTCCACGTCTCTCTTGTCCTGAGGAGCCCAGAACTGGATGCAGCACTCCAGGTGTGGCCTCACCAGGGCTGAGTAGGAGGCAGGACTATTTCCCTCGATCTGCTGGCAATGCTCTTCCTAATGCCCCTCACGACACCATTGGCCTTCTTGGCCATAAGGACACATGTCATGGACAGCTTGTTGTCCACCAGCACTGCCAGGTCCTTCTCCACAGAGCTGCTTCCCAGCAGGTCAGCCCCAGCCTGTGCTGGTGCCCAGGGTTATTCCTCCCCATGTGCAGGACCCTGCATTTGCCTCTGTTAAATTTCAAACTGTTCCTCTCTGCCCGTCTCTCCAACCTGTCAAGGTCCCTCTGAAGGGCTGCACAGCCCTGTGGGGTATCAGCCACTCCTCCCAGCTTTGTGTCATCAGGGAACTTGCTGAGGAGGCATCTGCTCCTTCATCCAAGTCATTGATGAATAAGTCAAACAATACTGGGCCCAGTATTGAACTTTGTCAGATACCACTTATTTCAGAAGATTTGAGAGAGATCTGCAAGACTAGGAACAGTTCTAAACAAGGTATATGAGTATGCTTGTGATAGAGCTTAGGCATGCCATACAGTCTGAACCTCAGCCTATTTTGGGGGGCACTGCAGAAAAGCTGGGATTTTCAAATTAAACCCAAGTCCAGCGTAGCTCGACTTTTGCATCCCAGATTAACCTGCTGCAGCTCTCACCTTCTTTCTTGTTAGTACAACTGTTTATATTTTGGGGTGTATGAAGGGGAACAGCCAGTATCTTGTTTTACTGTAGTGTGAGGAAAATCTATTTAAGTGTCTGAGGAAGGAACTGCTGGTTGCAGGTGTTCATGAGAGATGTGTTCCTCTTCGCCCCTGCGCCCCTGGAGGGGAATTCAGCAAAAAGGACCTGCATGTGGATCACAGTCTCTGACTTCCCCAAAGCTGTATAAACATAGCACAGATGCTGGTGGGCCCCGGTGTTCTGAGGGTGTGTCCCCCCGTAGAAAAGAAAAGATGCTTAGATTATGTGTTCTGTTTATGTATGTTAACGTGTGAATTTTTTACCCTTTTTCTTCATACATAGTTTGTGCTGGATGCTTGTGGTTCACATCTAAGGATTCTTTCAATTTCTGACTTTTTAACTGAAATTTTCAAGACAATGGGCAGCAAATAATAATAGGTGAATAATGAATGTATAACAGGCAGTAGTCCAGCATGCTTATCACCTACAGACTGGTGGCATCTCGCTGGCTGTAATTTGTCCACTTTAACTCTGACCTGGTAAAACCCTTGAACACATTTAGAAGTGTATGAATAATTCACTAAAAATACTTTTTGTTGCTTTCTTGAAATTAGACATGTCACTAGTTCCCTGTGCAGATGATGTGTTTACTCTCATGCTTATGAGCAATGCATCAGGCATCACTCTTTCACATACTCACAGAAATGCTTTATCGCTGGTGAAATATGTCACCTTCTTCCTTGAGCTGAATGTTTCATTCCTTTTGCTCACAGATCTAATACCACAGTGAATTAAATGTATTGATGAATCAGGACTGAAATCTACAGTGAATATGATTGCTTAAAAATAATTCCACCAGACGTAGTTTGGAGATGTCATTTTCTGTGGGCACGTATGCTCAATGTATGGGTATATAAAGCAGCGTGTGGGAATGCGATGCTATTTAACTCGTAAATGGAGAGCAGAATTTTATTGGTCACAGTAAATATTTGTTCAGGGAAAAGGAGTGTAGGTGAGAACAATCCATATGAAAAGAAAGCAGGTTAGTACCCAGAACACTGAAAATATTGTTCAAGGACAGTTTATCCTTGTGGAAAATATGACCCCCTGTAAAGCTGCTGAGTCTGTTTGCAGATCTTTTCAAAATAGAGTCCTTGCATTTGCCATTTTAGTTTGTTTTGGCTGTTGGTGTCCAAACTACATTCCTAGCAAATTGCATGAAGTGCTTATTCCATTATTTCTATTGTTATGTTTCTCAATAGAATGTGGTTATCTTTAGCTAGTGTCATGCTTTAGTACATTAGCACTAAAATGCACTGATGATATTGCAAAGAGAGTGTGAGGCAGCTGACATTGAACTGGTACCTTGTACCTTGTCTCTGAAGATTCCTAAACGAGAGGTTGCTTTCAGCTTAAAATGAAGAAAGAATATTTGCATTTCTTTATAACCTGGTCTCCTCTTGTGAAACTGTGACCTGTGCCAGTTCATATGTGTTCTGCTCAAACTCTGTCCAGGTGCTGGGATGTGCTTGACTGGTCCTAACTGGTTTTTGGATGAGAGGTGCTCTAATCTGCTCTGAATTTTTATTTTGCATGGCTTCAGTTTTCACATAATGAGCCAGTTTTATCTCTCATGTGCACAGTTCTGCTTTCTTCACGTCCCAGTTCATAATTTTGTTACATGCCTTTTGTCCATAGAAAATAAAGGAATCACGGAACTGAAATTGAATTAGACTCAAAACGTGCTTGAGTTTCCTGTTTTTCTTGTATTAAAATACTTTTTCTATTGAGACCCATCGTGCGGCAGTTTCCTAACCACAACCACAGGGACTGCGAGAACACACTGAGTTTTGCCACAGAGCACAGGGAAAGGGGCAGATCTGGAAGTGGGTTGGGGATGTGCTGGGCAGAGCAGTGCGGGGGGGACGCTGTCCTGCTGCATTGGCAGCTGCCCTGCTGCTGCTGGACAAACGAGTTATTTTTGTCCTGGACACTGGCAATGACTAGGTTTGTGGTTCACCCCTTGTCCAAGTCAGATGTCATCTTTCTCTTTCATCCTCCTTCCCTGCTGTTTTTTCTGCTGCCCATTCTTTTCTCTCATCTCATATTTTTTTTTCTATCCTGCTCCACTCCTCCTTCTTTCACTCTGTTCTCATTTTTTTCTCCTTTGTTAGCCAAACAGACCTACTGAAATATAAAGCCTGACCTCTCCTAAAGAGGGAGGATGTTCTTTTTCTTTTTAAATTATGCACCTGCCTAGATGTTTTTGTCATGTAATTGCTATAGTCACTATTGGGAACACAGATAGCCTCTTTAAGACAACCACTAAAAGCCTTTTGATTTAAAATTATGTTTTCAGTTTTATGGCCTTTCTATGCTTCTGGTAGTATCTTTCTGCAAAGCTTAAGTGGAGAGACAAAAGAAAGCAACGCAAGACCTGCCTCCAGCAATATTTCCACAGCCCTGTTACTGGGGAGGGCTGCTCACACTGAGGTCACTGCTAGTAGAGCTCATCACTGAGTGCAAAATACATTCAAAAGTTACTTTATTATAAGATTAACAGCCCTATCATGAAAACCAGCAACATTCTCGGGCTTGTGGGAATCAATTCTACTGCATTCCAACCCAGGATGTCCTTCTGACACATTTTTTTTCTGTGGAAACACTCATAAATTTGACCATGGTACTTGGAGATGAGTTAGACCCTTTTGATTACAGCCCTTTTGAATCCACCCTCTCTCCTTACTTTGTTCCAAAAGGAGGTCCTCTGTCTCGAGTCTTACATCCCTTAGTAAACGAAAGGATATTTTAGATATCTTACTGTTTGTTTTGGATTAAGTGGTGCTGTTTAGGGAGTAATGTTCTTTTTGGTGTGAATGGGAGGAGTGGAATTTGTAGTTCCTGTCACAAGAAAAAAGATATTTTCACAATAGATAAAGAAGCATTTTTTTTTATCTGTAGGAGAGAGAGGCATGGTATAAGATCAGAATTTTGGAAACCTCCCAGTTCAAGGGAGCTGTGATTTGGGCATTGATTAAAACCCCCATTCTTAATGGTAATAAGAGAAAAAAACCCAACAAAAAAACCCCTGAAATGTGATTATGTTAAATTTACAATGATTTTACTTGTATGGACAAATTGTTTAATACAGATTAATCAGATCCTTAATTTAGACACTAATTTGATGTTCTGCCCAGCAGTGAAAGAATGGCTGTTGACTATCCATTATCTCATATAGAAGACAAACACAGTGGCAATAAAGTGACTTACATACTTTCTGAAGTCAAATATTAATACACGCAGGCCTCTCCTAAGTTTCAGCCCATCACTAAAGCTCTGTGGTCTTCTTACACTAACATTTTGGTCTATTTTACTATGCATAGCAAAATAAAACTATGTTACACAATTAGGCAAAACACCCTTGTTGTGTTGAATAGTCATTTTCTGAAGGTACTGAATGCAACGTTTAATTAGTATTTCATCTATGGCCAGGTGTCATACCTTGAATAAGCCCTAATAATATTGCCAACTTCCAGTTTTCTTAGACATGTAGTTTTGAGTCTATTTGCTTGTTTGCAGTCATGTCTAAAATTAACTGTTTCAGTTATAAACCTAAGAAAACAAGGAGGAGTATAATCTCCTAAGGGCACACAGAAGTGGGGCCTGCACCGGATATTTTAATGTGCTCTCTCTCCTTAATATATTTGTACCATGTCTTCCTTATGTACTTTTAATATGGGCTATCAGTTTTCTCCTTAAAAGCCTCAGTCCGAAGGCTGTGGGTGTTGACTGTACCCATTGTTATGGGGGCCTTTTCCACCAGCACTGTTTTCCCCTGCTGTCACATCTCCCCCACCTATTCATTCCTCCTGCTTAAGGCCTGTTTGACACTGTTGTAATGATTCCCCTTGGGAGATGTACAATTGGATTTCTAAGTTCCCGCATAGCTCCTGCTTTTTAATGTTTGCTCCTGAGTCAGCACTGTATGCATGACTGACTGGAATAGAGTGAAAATTTGAATAAATATCTGTTCTCTTCTCTGGATTATATTGCTGTTTGGTTGCAGAGAAGAAATGTGCCTCTGAAATGCTTCAGGAATCTTAATAGTCTCACATACAATTAAGTTGGAATATTTTGGATGCCTAGACTTTCTATTTCCTAATCTTAGTAGTACCTAGCGATTTTTGTTTTAAGTAGCCTGATTTTCAGCAAAGCTTTATAGTTAGATACAATGGATGATTTTTCTTTTTTTATCACGCAGCAGCACCCTTGATGGACAGTACAGGCTCTGCTCCAAGTTGCATTTGGTCATAAAATATGTGGCAGTGTGAGACTAAACTTGTATGCTGTTAGAACAATGATCTCACAGCTAGACACTGGGGTAAAATTAGCTTTGGTCAAATTTACATTTTAGAGCAGAGATTAATGCTTGTCCCCTGTGTCCTAAGAAAGGGAAGGTTATTTCAGGGAATCTCTGGATTCCGCAAATGCTTCTGGAGTTCAGAATCAAATTATTGCTTTCCTATAAACAGTCTGGGGGTTAATGTTTTTTCTGCTTCAGCCAGCCATGATGGGTTCAGCTCTGCTGTACACACAGGCTTGTATCCTTACATTACATGTTGATAATTCTCATTCTGTCATAAACTTTGGCAGAGAGTAATGCAATCTATCAGAACCTCTGAGCAATTATCTTCTTTTGGGCTGCATATTCTTAGTAGTCCGGGTAGCAATTACCCAATCTGAATATTTGGCAAGTAGTTTGTAATTCCTGTGGAGAAAGCATATGCAAGCCTGGCTCTGACCTGATTAACTTTTTTAGTTCCCTGACTTTACCATGCAGTACTGAACACCTAAGGGGAACTAGCATGTTCCCAGGTACTTGTGTCCTGCACAACATCAGTGAATGCTAATCATCCCTTCTGGATTTGGTGCTCCCTTTCATCTTGGGCTGGCTACATCCCAGGTGGGTGCAGCTTCTGGCAGCATGCCCTACAACGTGGGTGTTGCTCTCAGAACAGAAGTAGAGGACTGCCAGATGTCCAGTGTCACCTGCCCAAAGGAAATTTTCCTTCCAAATCTCTGGGTGGATTGTTTCACCAGGTGACTGCGCTTGTTGTTGTGGTCTGCTGATGTGACCATGTGACAAAATGCACTGCTGGCTTCCGTGTTCAAGGGAAGTGGAATTTAACTTGCTCAGTTGTATTTTGCAGCTGCAAAGAAGGAAGAAAATAGAAGTAAGAGTACAGTACAGGATGGACCAACATATGTCTTATTTCCTGCATTCTGGCAGCACTCTTAGGGAGGAGGGACACAGCACCCTGGCAGTGACTATGGGCCAAATCCTCATGAGTTCAAGAGCTGCAGTCAGGAGTGTAAAGAAAGCTCAAGTATTAGGATCATTTTAATCCCTAGGTGACTAAGAACCTTGCATACAGAAGGCTGTTCAGTTCATAGCAAATCATGTTCATTTAATGGTGTTCCCTTTTCCTGATTTTTAGGGGTGGTTGTAGATGGTCTTACAGTTTTCTAACTATTTCTCAGCTTTTTTGGACAAGCTTATCCTGTGCTTGCTTGCATGCTGTCAGACTGAAGTGAGATAGAAACATTGCTTGAGGACTAATTTCCTGCAACTTCACCTTCTCATTCAAGGCTCCAGACTTTTCACACAAAAATATATCCAATGTCACTGATATGAAAGGGTCTAGGATGGTTCAGTATGTTCCTTTCCTCAGCCAACACATCTGTCTGATGTGTTCAATAGAAGGACTAGTTGTTCTTGACTCACCAAAAGGGATAGCTTATGTTATTTTGAGCGGGGTTGTCAAAGATGGCCCTTGACAAGACTTGAACTCATTCTCCCTGAGCTTAGTGGGGTGCTCTAACTGCTCATCTCCAGACAATAAATCTGGTAGTCAGAGGCACAGCAAGGAGGTACAAGGAAGTTCTTTTAATCTTCATGCAACTTCATGGGTGAGGTCAAGTTCTTCCTCTATGATTCACCAGCATATTTCATCAGGTTTAAGAGGTGAACATCAGCTCCCTCATGCTTCTTTGTCAGTTCCCACATATCAGCATTCCTCTCCATCATGGCATAAGGGAAATGGATGTGACTCACACTTGACAGGTTTCAGGTAAAGCAGAAATCAGAGCATAAGAGATGCTGAAGGTTATGACAGTGTTACAAGTGGTGGGTCACTTCTCTCCTTAGGGAATCTGCTTAACTCCCTCAGACTTTTCCAGAAAAGAGCAAAAAAGAACGAAAAAAGAAGGATAGTGAGGAAAGGAAAAGGTGCTCCTACTTCTTGTGGCATTACTACACAAAGCTGAGCTGCCAGGTTGGTTAAGACCTGCAGGGAGATTGTGGTTAGTACTGGTGGTTGACTGGGCGCCTTGGCGTTCCTTGCAGTCCTTGCAGTGGGACTCAGGCCAACACCATTACACCATCAAATCTGAGGGATCACCAGTAGCACAGATTGCCAACAGGACAGGAAAACACAGCAGAGTTTTTGATACCTAGAAAAGGTGAGCTTTAGTGTCAGTCTAGCTGTTCTCTCCACCACCATGACCATCCCAGAAATATTAAAGTGTCAGCATGCCTGTTTGCAGTCTTTTCAGTCTGTAATAGAAAGGTTGCTGTCAAAAGTAGTAGAATGTAAATATTTGTGAAGTTTTATAGTTTGGCGTTGTTTTTTTTCTTTTTTTTTTAAACTACAAATTCCCTCACTTCCTTTCTTCCTTCTCTTTAGCAATAGGCTGTGGGTCATTAGTATCAATAACTCAGATCTCTCTCATGCCACACCTAAACTAAATTGTCAATAGGAGGTGTTGTAGAAGATTCACACATCATTCCAGCAACTGTAATATCTGTTGGGAAATGCAAAAACACCAGGTGCATAGCTGCTGGATAGAGTTTCCATTTACTTTACCTGGGGCTTTTCTGTAACATACAGCAAAGTACGTCACATGCAGAAAAAAAGTAGGTGGAAGGTTCTTTCCAAACCACATTGACTGAAAGAATGTACGTGTAAGGTAAGTTGTCTGCTGACATGCTCATGTGTTCTGCAGAGGAAAGGGTTACCTTGTCAAGGAAGTCTTCCTGGTGCAGGTGTGCATCCTAACAGATTCATTCAGAGACTGAGAGATGAGAATGAGCCCTCCCTCAACTGACATGTACAAACAGCATTTTACCCATTTGTCTCCTAGGACATTTGCTAGCTGTCTCGTTAATCTTTTACTCGAAGTCAGACATATGTATTGATGGGAAAACAAACCATAGACCACAGACCCCCTGCCTTGCATTCCTCACCTCCTCAAAATAACACTCACCATAGAAGCATGCAGACAGCACCGACAGCTCAGTGGGTTTGTAGCTGCATTTCCTTGCACTTCTAAAGCACCTCTTCCACTGCTGTACTCATAAGCTCTTCTTCTTACTTATTTATACTGTTGAGTAACTACCTATGCCCTGCAGTCCATCACATACCCTTCCTCATTTGCATTTTGCAGGTATTTGATTCCTTCTGTATCTCTGACTTTAAGGTGGCTGAGAAACTGTGACTGGAAT
This sequence comes from Edolisoma coerulescens, assembly GCA_013397115.1. Classification (NCBI taxonomy): domain Eukaryota; kingdom Metazoa; phylum Chordata; class Aves; order Passeriformes; family Campephagidae; genus Edolisoma; species Edolisoma coerulescens. Next base: position 770,211 of record VWZW01001404.1, on the reverse strand, counting down.
CTCTTCCTTTTAACACTAGGTCACAGTGTGCTCCATGCACCTCTTGCTGACCTTCTGGAGTCTTTAAAAGCACCATTAATTTTACTTTCTTCTAATAGAGCAACAAAAATTTAGGATCCGATCCTCAGCTGGTTGAATTGTTTTTAACTTTATTAAGAAGGAATAAGAAACTTGTGAGCCAGAGCCAGTAGCAGAGTACAGAAAGGGAGAAAGGGAAGTAATTTCAGGAACAGAAATATCTGTAAAGTTTAATCTCCAGTTATCCTGCCTCTGACTTCATCATCATCTGGTCTCAACAGACTTTGTGAGCTAAACAGAGTCAGGTTAGCTCAGTACTGAAATAAAAGAGCCTGGAGGTGTTGCCTTGGTGGTGTTAAATAGTGATCTATCTTACCCAAGCAAGCAGATTCTTTTGCATCTTGCATCATTGCATTATCTGAGCCTTTCTTGCATGTTTGCCTTCAAGCCTGTCAAGCTGATTGGTTGGGATTGGTGGTGGAGGTTTTCCAATGCTAATTTTATTTTTAATAGTATTTATTTTCTCTAATAAAGCTATGCATACTCACATGTTGCATCTCATTTTAAGTGAGCTCAGAATTTTTTAAGTAGTAATTATTTGAAAAGGAAGAATACCTTCCAATTCCTGTAAGAATATTGTTTATTAATATTTGTACTTTGCATCTCTGCAATGAAAATTGCAGAGATTTCATTTGGTAAATGAAAATTACCAAGGCAGAACAAGGATTTATTTTCAGTTCTCTTTAATCTTAGAGTTATGCTTTGTACTGTATGACATGGGATTGACCTTCATGGGACTGGATCCAGTCAGAATTCATATCTCACTCAAATCCACATTTGTACATTGTTTAGGGTATTTGGTCAGGAAGTTTTAGCCTTTCTGTTTCAAATAATTGATATTTCTAGTGTTCAGTCTCAGTAAAATCCACAGAAATTCCAGTAGGCTCTGTAATCACTTCTCCAAGTGAGATTGTATCCTTCAATAGGAATCTAAGTTTGATACAGTGGTAAAACTTCTCCTCTCCGTTTCTTTTTTCCTAAATATTTCTTGTTTTTAGCTTCTAGGTTCCCATTGCAAAAAAAATTCTCAAAAAACTTTTTGTAGCACCTAGCGCAAGGACACTGGGATCATAGCTTGTTTTGTAATACAAATCACCACTTAAAAGTAAAATAAGAAATAAGCTGTACAGACTATTGACTCTTCTCCAAGAGGCAGTCGGAGGTTTGTAATAGCTAGTTCAGTTGACAGCCCAGGAAAGGGAAGTTCTAGAAGCCAGTGTTGATGATAATGGTGTGACCTTTGCTGCGTTGCCCTGCTAGATCCTTCAAAACTGAAGTAAAAGCAAGGACTTCCCGCTGTAATTCAGTTGTCAGTCCTGCACCATCCTTAGTCTTGATGTGGAAGTCTGTCACAAAGCCACCTCCTGCTGTGCTGGTAGCAGTATTTGGGCACTAGTAGGAGATAGCCGTAGTACTTGGAGACAAACAGTTAAGTTATGAAGTTGTTATTATTATAGATATAATAGCAACAGTCTGTAATAAGCTGGGACAGATTTGAGTTTATAAACCCATCCTGAAAACTACATCAGTCCATCTTTAACCCTGGGTTCACTGAAGACATTGAAGTTCAACATGTAGGTTAAAGTGAAAATTGCATTCAATATTGGCTTTTGTATAGATTAATTTGTTGGCTGGAAAGCAGTAAAGCTAAAGAGAAGGCTGAAAAGCTAGTGAAAGTGCTGTGGCAACTCACTGTAAATTTCTTAGTCCCTGGTGGAGGGACTACATCCAATTGCTGTTACTTCTCATACACTTAGATCAATGGGTAATTCTTTGGGGAGTGGCATCATTGTTTTGTTCTGAATTGTGTTCATGCCTGGTCCGTGACCATGCCTCCTGGGCTGAAAGATATTACAATAGAGATGGATCCTCTCCACCTTTGCAAGTGAATTGAGAAGGCCAGGTCTGGCTGCTGTGCCTTGGGTGAGCAGTGAGAGCAACTCCCACGCCTTCCTCCCTGTTACCCTGCTTACGGAGGTGCTGGAATGCAAAGGAAATGCAATGCCAGTGCATCTGCCAGCCTGTCCTGCCTGGCTGGGTTTCATTGTTCTTCTCTTAATTTCATCCAGTATTTCATTCAGGGAACAGTAATGCAAAACTCAGCATCCTAGATGATTTCTTGCTCTCTTACTTGGCCTCCACGCCCTTGCTGGGGTCAGGATCCTCCAGATATCCACAGCCGACCACGCTCTCCTGCCTTCCCCTTCCGTTCCCCCAGCAGCTTGCTGTCCTTTAGCCAGGTTACACATATTTTTTCAATCCCGGTTGTTCATGGTCTCTGAGCACAAGGCTTAGTGCGGTGCTGTGCTGCCAGCGCGGCGAGACGCCCCAAAGGGAGCCTGGCTGTGGCTCTGCTGTTTTCACACCTCTGCGCAGATGGACCCGGCTCCCCTCCCCGGCGCCCCTGCGGGCGCCCTGCCCACCCTTGGCCTCTGCTGTCAGAACGACTTTGGCAACTGCCACTGCTGGATTGCATCACCGTGCCTGGCTCCCAGGTGGCTGCAGCTTTCAAACTCGCCTATCAGCCTGTCTGTCTGCTATTGGGTTCTTATCTTGCCTGTCTATCCGGGGTATCGACTTCTGGGCTGCTTTTGCAGCTTTAATTGCAGTTTGGGCACGGCAGCACTGGGATGTGGGTGCTAGGTCAGCAAACATAAATCCCGTGGTTGTTCAGGCTTGGACCACACTTCCATGGCACTGCAGGAAACGGAGGTTCAGCAGGCTGAAGAACACGGGAAGTAAAGCAAGTGCAGCATCTACTCTCGTGCCTCGGAAACTGCTCAGGGAAGGGAGCAGCATTGCTAGCAGGCACCAGCGGGAGATGCCAGCTTCCCCCCTGTGATTTATATGGGGTTTACAGTGGGGTGGGGCCAAATAGGGCCGGTAGGAAGCAGCTCATAGTTATGTGGGATTAGTGAGGAGTAGACAGAGGCAGCACAGGACCGGGCAGGGGACCTGCTCGTGGGACGGCTCAGCCACAGAGGCAGCTGGCACTGGAGTGCTGATAAGGAGGAGAAACAGATGGCCACGCAAGCCCTTACACATGCCTTCCTGGTAGGCCTGCTGAAGGCTGGTCCACATCCCTTATTCCCCAAACAAAAATACATCTTTTCCTTCCCCTTGTTTGAAGATTTCATGTGGCTCATTAAAGTTTACTGCCATAAACATGCTCTTGAAGTCTTAGCCCAGTATGTTGCTGCTGCTTGTGAATGACACAGGATTTGTCCCATTTATGCCTCTACCATGCTGTTGTGACATGATTACCGAGCCCTTTCTTTAGTGCTGCAAGTCTGCAGAGTTAAAGAAAATTAGGAAAAATGATAAAAGAAGGAGAGATAGCAATTATGTAAAATAGCCCGAAACCAATTCCAGAATTGGCCTTGATACCAGGGGAAGCATGCAGCAACTCCTAGGTGTGCAGAAGGTAACATGACAGACTGCTAAGTGGAATTTGTTGAAGATGTGTTCTGTATCACGGAGGTAAGAGTGGTGTGGTGGGATGTGGAAGTTTCTGTGGAAGCCTTTTGGCTGTATGGCAGAGGGGAAACCTTTGGGCTGTATGGCAGAGGGCAGAATACAGGGCAGAAGGTGAGCAGAGCCCAGATAGTGCCTAGGTACTGGAGGCAAAGCTCCAGCATTTGGTATCGTCTCCCTACTGCAGTTCTTTGCTTGCAGGCTTGTGTTATGCAGCTCTGTCTATTCTCCATTACTACAGAGCCACCATGGGGATGAGGTTTGGAAAAAGCACAGAATGTTTCTAGTAGTGCAGATGTTTTCAATGAATTCACCCTTCAGAACTGAAAGCGAAGGAGGCCTGGAAGGGGAAGAGTGTTTGTAGTGAAAAATATTCGGCTCATCCATATGTAGACCCAATGTGAGCCTGGAAGACACTGAGTGCTCCCTGTGAAGTGACAAGTGCCCTCAGTCTTCACTGAAGTTCTGCTGAAGGCAGTGGGTATGTCTGCATAGCAGTGGCAGCAATGACTGCTTTTTGGCTGGGTAAATTAGCCTTTGTGGCTGCGCTTCGGCTCCTACAGTATGCACGCTTCAGTATCTCTTTAGAGGCTTGTCTGATGAAAAGGGAAAACATTCAGCATCTTGCCAGATCAGGGCCTGGATTTTGAAATGTTTTTGTAGGTTAAAATGAGAATGCATATGCATGGGCTTGTTTTCAGGCGAGCTGAGCACTTGTAGCTTACAGAGCTGGGTGTAAATTTTAGATGTTCTGAGTCTCCAGAAATCAGTCTCAGAACACTTTTTCTCCTGATACTGTCCTTATTGCCCTTGCCTCCACCTCCTCTGCTGTTATATAGTATTTTAGCTTTGTAACTGTACTATTTAAAGCATTTATTATACCATTTGTTTGGGAAACACTATAAATCTGCTCTATCCTATTTAGGAGTTTGCACTGCTACTCTGCAATGTAAGCCCCTGAGTGACTTCCATGTAAAATCAATCAACGATAGTGAAACCTAGTGGAAAGGCTGTGAATGCCACTCAAAATAAGGCTCCCCTTCCTCCACAATGGCCCTGTCTCAGCCAGCGAACTGGAGTCTGGCCTGTTTCACTCACCATTTACAAATTTACTCTTTTAACATCTTACCAAAAAAGGTCCCATGACCCAGTCCCCACAAATTTCACATTTTAGAGAAGTGATAGAGATGGAAAATTTGTGTGAGGACCCTTGCCACTGTAATATGTCAAATGGTAACCTAATTCTGCAGAATATCATCAATTGTAATCTTATGTGAACAGGCTTTCTAGCATTACAATATTTCTGGAAATATTTAAAAAGGTGCTGATGTACATACAAAAAGGTGGGTACAGTTTTAGGTCTGTCTATCTGTACTTTTGGAGCCCTCCCTCCTTATCCCCACATCTGTTTCCAAGAATGTCATACCTGGAAAGAATCATTTCAAATTAATTCAATTTGTTTCAAAGCAGCCTAAGCTTCATCCCTCACAGGGGCCACTCAATCATATTACTGCTCCTGTGAAACTCCTAATGGGACACAAAACAAGTAAAAGTAGATTCAGGTGATCTCACATATTAAACATACTAATTAAATCTGGCAGCAAAATGACTTTGTGAATTTCCTTTAATCCTGTTTTTAAATTAGGCCATATGTATTTTGGCTGTAGATTTCACGTGCTCTCTTTCTACAAACTTCCTTTTAACCATGTCCTGTGGCCAATACACATCCAATTGTTTGAAAATCAGTCTTAGGTGATAACTGGATCGTTACATATGAAGTGTCTAATTCTGCTTTCAAATCGACATGTTCCTTTGAAAAGCTTAGTGAATATCTCACATGAGAGGTTTGAAGCTGAACTGATCTGACTGTCCCTGTTAAAAACCCAAATGTACTGGATCTCTGTGTTTTATGAGAAAAGTTTCCTAGAGGAAAACTAGCTTTAGGAAAATGGGGATTCTTGCTTTAAATCAGCAGTAGTTTTCACTTTGCTACTTTATAGCATCACCTGTGGGGAATATGGTCTTATTTATATGTTTTGCAGTGACATACTGACTAACAAGATTAGCAAGGGACATAGTGACTAACAAGGGCTTCTTCCTGCAGTCCTCTTCTGTCTTGGTATTTAACCCACCCACCCTGTAGAAAGTTTGGTTTGCAGTTCAAGGAAGTCTATGTTTGTAGCCAAAATGTTACTGGTCAGTATCTACTTGAATAAATATTCAGCCCTGATGGGTGCACTCCTGTATTGTGCACATTTTAACTTCACAAAGCCAAAGCTCCCTGTGGCATCCAGGATATATGGTGGTACCTGAATGGACTCTTTTAGGGAGTGGGAAGAAATTCTCTGTTACTCTGGGGCCCAGAACATGGATGACACTTTCATGGCTCATGCTTCCTGTGGTACACTATGCTTTTTATCCATTTCAGGCGGGGTGTGGGGGTGTGGGTGTGACAGCAAAAATGTTCACAGTGTTCACAGGCCATTCTGGGCAGAACATCTATTTAGATGATTTTGGAGGGACTTGGTGAGCTAGGTGACCCTGCTCCTCTTCATTGTATGCTGCACTCTCCTGACTGCACCAGTGACATAAATATGCAATAAATAATACGATCTACAGTAGCGCTGCTTTCACATAATAGCTATGGCAGCAAAATTCTTTCCTGGAGCCAACCATTTAGTGGGAGTAACCTGTTACAGCTCTGTCAAGTTACATAGGACTCCATCAGTTCACTGCAGCAGCAGATTTGGCCACTTTTGTTCCATCAAGGATTAGTGGATGGGAAATTTACCTAGACATACACACAGACACAGCAGTGCCCACCCAGAGAACATAGCAACATGGACTCACCAGAGCTCCTGTTTTGCTGGGATGACAGCCTGGTCTGCTGGAGTGAGTTTGGGTCAGCACAGTTCTCTTGATCTCTCTGCACTTAGTGGCTCCTCCATTGGGCAGTTGGAAAGCAATGAAATGCTGCCAGTGGTACACGTGTTTGTGGGTCTGCAAACGTGCACATAGTGCAGAGAAAATAAGTGGCACTGTTGAATAAACGTCCTATCTGCAGAGGTGTGAGGTAGTTGCATTACTCAGAAGTGTGCTGAAATGATTGATACTAAAAATGTTATACCACTGTACTTCACACAGTGCACATTAAAGGAAAGCCAAGTCAGGGCATATTAAATTTTATTGAGAGTGGGTTTTGCAACTTTTTAAGAGGCCATGTGCCATGCTTCCTTTTTTAGGATCCAACTACCAAAATTAAAACCAGTAAATCTTTCTAAAAATAATCTGAGAAAAACTTTCCCCTATGTGAAAATGAAGCATGTTAATGTCCTCGTGTGCCTTGATTTTCCATAAAAATATTGCCTTGTTGGAAAGCACAGTCTATTCCCCTTTCATGATACCAACTCCTTGTACCACCTCTCCACCTTGTTGCCGATGGTGTGAAACTGGATGTGACCAGTCCTGGCGTTCAAGCCAGTAGCGTTGACAGGGATGGGAGGACGCTTTCCACTGATGGAGGCAGAAGACTCAAGACTGCCTGAAGAACTGAACAGGACTTGGACCACTAGATCTGGGGAAGATGTAGTTGTGGGAAGATGAAGGATTTAAAAGTCAATCAGATACAAATTTATTGCATGGGTTTTAATGAGAAATGTGTGCTTTGTGGGCATAGCTGTGTGCATACTCACTGTTTGCATTCAGTGAGCAAAGACACATGTGAAAGGTGTTTGCATAACATGAATGGGAAGTAGGTAGGGTTGTTCTTTCTCACAGTCATTCTCTTTCTGTTTATATATATATATAATTTACATTTATTGCAAAATATTATGTACTCAGACTGCAGCATATGTTAGGCTCACTATTTCACTATTGTATGTTGAATTCTTGGGGAGAGATGGAGAGGCAGTAAAAATAAGCAGGATCCTGGGGAGGTGATCATTTCCAGTTAAAGGGGCATATAGTTTGCATAAGCAATAAGGAAAGAGATTATCTTATGGATTCTGGAGAATTTCTTCTGTATGTACTTGGAGGGAGAAACAGAAGCGCTATTCAGATATTTTAAGACTGTGCCTTTGTGTCTTCCTCTACATCTAGAAAGTGCCCTGCCCAATTTGTGCAACTCTAGTTTAAACAGAGGAGTAGTGACCATTTCTGCATGACTGTGTCTGTTTCGTGGGGCCGGGTAGTGGTGGATGTGGAGGGAAGCTCCTTTACTGCTGCTGGCTAGAACCAAAATGTGAAGACATGGGTGAAAAGGGCAACCCTGTGTGAACTCAAATAGCTTTCCCATCTCTTAAAATCGCTCAGCCTAGATAAAATTGTGGGATGTGAACTGCAAGTGCAGGTGGGAAGCTTAATGCTTTCTGGAAAAAGTAATGAGTGAAGGCTGCAGCAAAAACCAGAACAGCCCTTCCTCCCCTCAGCCCACTCTGCCCAAATGAGCACTTTCTCTGCAACTATTGGCAGTAATAAATAATCTTCATCTAAAACATCTCTTGTTACAGCCTTTATTGTATTGGCAGTAAGTGCATAACAAGCCAGTGCTGTACTAATAGTTCTGTGCTGATAAAAACCCAGTCAAGTGAAACACAGAAAATATTTTTTTAAAATGCATTCTGAAATGCTTTCTTGCAGTGCTAAAAGCAGTTTACAGGAGATGTTGAAAACTAAGTGCAAGATGTAGACACCATGTGTTTACTTTTTAAGGCTGGGATAACACCTGGGAAAATCTTTGCTTTCGAAACATGTTTCAAACTGAGGACCAAATGCACTGCTGTGTACTTGTGCAAGTTCCAGCAGAGCAAAGGGGGCTGGACCTGTTTCCACCAGGAGCTGGTGCAATCACAGGCAAACCTCGATGTGTCTTTCTGGTGTCAGTGGGAAATGCCATGAACTGCTCTAGGAGCTAGAGTCAGGCTCCCACAGAGGCCACGGCTTCTCGGGGATCTCTTTTTGTTCATCTGTGCCACTTCTGCCCATTTCAAAAACTGTGGCCAATTAGCTGTAAAAACAGATGTGCCTGTGATATTTCTCTTCCTCTAAAGGTTACAGGCCAGATTGCTCTTGGTGCTTGCATGGCAAAAAGGCAGGAGGTGGGGAAGAGGGGAAGAAGCAAGAAACCTTTGCTGATGTATTTGCATATCTACTGAGACACAAGTGCGGGGAATGAAGAGGAATCAGGTTTTTCTGTCAGTAACAGCCCTTACAGCAGGGAGGACAAGGGGAGGGCTGGGGGAATGGAGGGGTGTTCTTTTCTCCATAACATCTCTATACCCATCAGCCTAAGGAAGTCAGGCACACAGTAACAATGCAGTTCCTCAGTTTTCACTTCATCCCGCTCCCTCAGGCACAGGGAGTTTCCGGAGTTAACCTGAGCCTTGAGAAGCAAGTCAGCCCATCTCTTTTCAAGTAGAAGACATCAGCTGGCAGAGTCCCAGGAGGTGCGCGGGAAGGGGTCTCTGTGCTAGTTGTAGAGGGAGCTAAGGAAATGCACACCTCCGAGGTGAGGACAGCCACTGCTGGCTGCATGGGGTCCACCCAGGGTGGGCTGGGGCAAGGAAGAGAGCAGCCCTGCAGTGCTCCCTGTGCTGCTGTGCCTCCCATGGCCAGCTGGACACTCTCCCTGGGCTGCTGTGCGATGTGGACGCTCACCTAAGGCTTGCGCTCGGGGCATCTTTCCGAGGCTCCCTGGGCTGCTCCCTGCTGACCCCGGGGTGGTTTAGCTGCCTCCTCGGGAGAGCCGCCTGCTTGACGCCTTGGAGGCGTCTGCCAATTCCTCCCGTCACCACCTCTTTTACTCTGTGTGTGGCATCAGAGCAGCCAGCAGGATGTAACTATAGACTCAGACTATTTAGGGCTGTCGCTGCTGACCAGCACAACAGTAGGTTGGCTCACAAAGGACAAGGGATTCTTTTTTTTTCAATGCAGTTTTTCGGGCTTAAGCTTGTGCAGTGGACAAGGAGTGCTTCTTAACTAGAAAAGCTGCTTTAAGAGAAAGTTTCCTCATTTTATTTTATGGTGGGGGAAAAAAGTTTGTCCTCTTGCATGAAATATGATGGGAAGGCCAGAATCGCCCTGCCAGGGCCGGTGGGACACGGTAGTGGTGTGAGCCAATGTGAGCGAGGAGACAGCCTTGGGCACTTCTATACTGTGAGGGCTGGTGCAACTTTGGATCCCCTCCTGACTGCAGATCTTCACAGCAGCATTCCTTGTGTGACAAGCCTTTTTCACATTTCCCCATTCAGCTGATTGTGGGTGCTGCGCTATTTTAAACCCACATGGAAGTATGTTTTTAGGACCATCTGCTACCGGCCCTAACCCAGATGATACAGTTAGAGCCTGCCCACAGCATCCTCCCCTCCTTCAGACAGTTCCAGGAACAAGCGGTGAGTCAGTCCCGCAGCTGAACTCATATTTAGCTAACCCTGATATCCTGCCTATCGGAGAGAAATGCACAACGGCCTTCCCAGGTGCAAAGCCCCGTTGTTCCCATTATTTAGAGAACGCTTGGAATTTAAAAAAAAAAACACCACCGAAGCAAATGTCATATCAGTTAGTGCATCGACTCCTTTTGTTCTGAAGAGTGAGAAGGAAGACGTGATCAGTCCCCCCACTGCAGCTTGCCCCCCTTGCCTTTGCTTCCAGGCTGAAGGGCAGTTTCTGCCCCTGCCTGACCGGCGGGCTCACAGCCCTCCCCTTGTCTGTCGCTGCGGTGGTGCTGCCTCGGCAGCGGCTCTCCCTCGTGCTGAAACATCTCTGCACAGCTGGAGCGTAGTTAATTCTTCCTTCGGGCACTGGGGGTGAGCGTAGGTGTCTCCTAGAACTGTCTGAAGGCCAGTGTCGCCTGTCAGGGTCCTGCCTTCTCTCATTGAGCAAATGTTGTTAAACACACATCCGGGGGTCTGGATGAGGCTCTTTCCCTCCACCTTAGGAGCTTCATGAGCCTGAAATAAGGTTTCAGCCAATGGATCATCTGAAAAAGCCTCCTGGTGAGCAGCATGACTAAGAACCAGCATTTATAAGCCATTACTTGATGTATTTTAAACTCCTGCTCTTTGATCCCTGTATGATCCAGGAGCCGCTTTCTGGCTGTTTGGCAAAACCAGCAGAACATGCCCTGCTCTGCCATCACATTTCTGCTGGATCCCCTCTGCATGCTGCACTCTTTCCCACCCAGCAGGTTAATGACCCATAATTACCTTCATCATATAATGAATAAAGTTCAATATCTGCACAGCAGATACACTTGCACTCAGCCTGGACACAGCCTTCAATGTTAAGTGACACCTGAGGCCCTCTCCTGCTCCTGCTGAAGTGGAGGTAAATCCCCCACCCGCCTCCGCACAGCCGCTGACTTCCCAAATCTGCAGCACAGAGAAAAAACCTTCCCTGACACTGCCGGGAGCATTACCTGCAGAGTGAGTATGAAACATGAACGTTGTTTTATTTAGGCTATGCAGTGTTTGTGTGCTCCCATGCAAGCTCGGATCAGCCCTGGCTCTGAGGAGCTTTTGTTGGTATCCTGTTTCGATCAATGCTGATTTAAATAAGCATCGTGAACCTGATTATTTAGTACTGCTCACATGACACTGCATTTGCTACGGTACCCCGAGACAGGCAGGCTTTATCCCGCTCAACAGAAACATCCGCAGCTGTACCACACTCTGCTTCAGGCTCCTTGGAGTTACTTCATCGTTGCCTGACAGCTGTGTCCCCTGACCATTATCTGGTGGCCGCATACTTCAATAGCGGACTGTATGTACTGTCTGCACTAGACTACAGTGTGACCTGGCAGCTTGGCTTCCTCTCCCAGAGTATATCTTCTGCTACTCTTCAGCATCCTACAGTTTATCTGTGGTCAGCTTTCTTACCCATTTCCTGCCAGCTGCTACTGGTCTTTTAGTCAGCTCCGCCAGGCACACGGGCAATGGTGAGCTTGCTGAGCCTTGTGCTGCGTTATTTCTTGGATGGAGGCTCTGCAAAGGCTGCTCTGGAGTTTTGTATAGAGGATTTCTTCGTATGTAGTATCAAGGCATCAAAGAATGCCACTCATAAGAAATACACCCTGTATTTATCATGTGGTATCAATTTTATCTCCATTCTAGCATTGTTGCAGCATTATGGCTGAGACTTTGAAAGCACAAAATTGTTTCTAGCAAAAATTATAACTAATTTCATCAGCCCACCGAGCCCAGAATTTGGTATTCTTCTTACCTCCTTTGCCAAGTTGGCCCACAGAGATGTTAAAGCCGCTGAGGGCACAAGTCCCTGCTCTGGATCCAGAATTTGGCATTTTACAGGAACATAATTCCTCTGCCTAAGTCTTTTGGAAAATGGCTTGTTCTCCAAGCTGGGACTGAGCTGATGGCACTGTGGTCATGTGCTGAGCTCAGTTTGGAGGTGTCCCCATTGCCTCAGCAGGGTGCAGCAGCTGTGGAAGGTCACTATTCATGGATGTGTCCCTTGCTCCTCTTGCTCCTGTCAGGGCAGGCTTAGGTTTACTGTTGGGGCTGTGTTGGGAAGCACCTGTTTTGGAGGAACCAAGTCACTGGAGCTCAGGGCTATTAAGTGAGGGTTTTTTCTCCACCCTTCCGCCCTGACTTCCCCTGTGTGGGAGCTCCCTTCCCAGGAGTGCCTGAGTGAGCCCCAAATGAGATGAATATTCAGTGAAGCAGAAATCAGCTAGAGAGACTCAGGTGCTCTGACCTATCGAAAAAGAATGGCTTTGAAACAGCAGAAGGAGAAGAGCTCAAAGCCTTGCCCAAATAATTTCCTCTNAAGAAAAAAGCAATCACTTTAAACTTTTATGAGGTTTATGAGTCAGCATGTAATAGATCCTTATACTAGGACATGGGACAGAGTGGGAGTTCCTGAGATTTCTTGTATGCGCTTTGCTAAGCCCAGATGCACACCATCAGTAGCACATTCTGTGAGATAAGCACCGGGAAGGCATGGATAAGGCCATGTGCATGTCCCATCCAGCCATGCAGCCCAACTGCACGCCTGGAAACAGGAGTGCTTGGGCCAAAGGCTGAGGCAGGTCACATGGAAAATCAAGGGGAAGACGAAATTTGGTGCACAGAGTGGAGTTCTCTGCTGAGCTTCTGAGAGACTGAATGCTCATGACACAGTGTCTCAAATGAGAAGCAAGGCAGAGATGTCTTCCTGCAAAGTGGTAGGAGGGATTGTGTCCATCCTTTCCCATTCAACATTCATTCTGAAACCTAATGATGATAGCTGGGGGTGAGCATGGTGCTTTTGTTCTGAAACACCTTTAGAAGGAGCCTGTCAATCTCAGCAATACATTGAGGATGCCTGGAGAGGTTTGTCTCACTATCCTAGAGCCAACAAGTGTGAATACTCCGGGTTCAGTGTTCAGCGTTGTTGCCGCCTTCTCTCCTGGTAAATTTATTAAACATACCTAGGAAAAATCCAGTCCAACTGAACACCACAGAATGCTAAGATGGAAATTACCCATTAGGACTTTCTGTTCCTACTGCAGGGCTCCTGCCATGTATTGAGTGAGTTGCAGATTTTAAGGCTCTGGTGCATTGGTGCATTGGTTTATTAAAACTCAGGTTCCATGAATCCACTCGACCCAGTAATGCAGATCTGCGAATGTTAGCATAGGGTTAAAATGTTCTAGAATTGTAGTAGCTTAGATAGGCTCTGAATAAGCATTGTTTCCGTTAAATCTTGTGACTCTGCACCTGTGTGTGTGTGCACCTATAGCACAGGTAGTACTGTTACACTGTGTTATAGGTATGCAATGATTATTTAGAAACTATGGGGATGATTGTGAGAGGGGGACTTGTAGGGGCTTGCAGTGTATGCTTGAATGATTACAATGAACCTGAAACTCATGCTCGATCGCTCACAATAATACAATGGGTAATTAATGATTGACATATGATTCTATAGTGATTGTATAAGGTAGAGTATAAAATGTGTTCACTTCAAACTCATGTTGGAATCAGATTTGGGTTTGTACCCCGATTCCCAGAGCTCTGCAATAAAAGCACCTGCATATAATCATTCCGTGATTATGTGTTTCTACGCTAACACCAATATAACTATTTTTCTCTCCATCATTTACTATTTCAGCAATTTTGAAATGAGATCTATCTTTTAATAGTGACATTTTTTCATTTTCTTCAAATAATTGCTAAGGATAGTGAACAGCACTGGGCTAAGAGGTTTCTGGGGGATCCCATTAGACATCTTCTGAAGATGGGGATGATTCAGTTAGGATTGCCTTTTTGAGCACTTTTGGCTCACCAGCTTTTAATTGATCTAATATGAGGTACATTAATTCTGGATAGTGCTAATTATTTTAATCAGAATGCCGTGTGGGACTGAGTAAAATGCCTCACAGATGCTGAAACCCATGACATAGACACAGCTATCTTTATCAGCTAAACTAGTAATTTCACTAAAAAGCAACACCGAGCTCATTTGACAAGACTTTTCCACGAAGTCCTGCTGATGACTATTAATTATGCTGTCATCTTTTAAGTCTTTTTCAACTCTGACCCACATGTGCCCATCTGAGCGGGATGAAGGTGCAATGCAAATGAGACCTGGAGGCACAGGGGACTTGCTGAGTTGTGTCATCTCCAGGCCAGGAGCTACGCTGGGTAGTATCAGTCATGTGAAGAGTGTTATCTCACTAATCCTTCACATCAATCTGCTTGACTCCTGGATCAGTGTTAGGCTAGTCAGCCTGTGGTTGCCCAGACTGCTTGTTGTACCCTCTGCAAAGAGTAATGCCTCATGAGCTTTTTGCCAGTCTTCTGGAAGCTCTCCAGTGGTCCCAGATGTGTGAAAAATCAACGCAAACATTTTGGAAAACACTTTGGCACGTGTCTTTAGTATGCTGAGGTGTAACTTACCAAGTGCTGCTGATTGAAAAATGTTCAGTTTTGATAGTGGCTGTTTAACTTTCCCCGAAGTAACTGATGGAATAGAAAGTGTTTCCTTATCACTATGCGATAAGAATACATCATCCTACTAGTTTCCAAATACAAACCTGAAATATTTATTGGATATTTCTTCTTTTATGTATCATGACTGACAATTTTGAGATTCCTATCTGGCTGTGGCGCTATCCCATTGTTAAGATTTTGTTTGTTCCTGATACATTTAAACAGTTCCTCTTTATTGTTCTTACTGGCTGCAGATTTGTGTGTTGGTGCCTTTAATTTCCTATGGTAATTTCCTCACTGCTGATATATGTACACCCACACTGACAGATCCAGATGCAAGTCCAATGTCCAAACTACTAAAGTTTTAATGAATCTGGGCTCCTGATTTTGTCTTGACCCAATACAAATGAACAGACATAAAGCCTGGGTTAAGGTTTAATTTCTGAATTTCATATCCCTTCTCTCCAGTTCCAGAAAAGCTGGCATGTTGCAAAGCCATCTTTTATTCAGTGGCTCTCAGTCTTTGAGAATCAAGATCAGAAAAAAAGAATCCCATTTGTTTCATTCCTGTGAATCAGGAATGAACTGGTTTGTACTATGATGAAAATACCTGGGTTATATTTTGCATGGTGGCTACGGACTTGGCTACAGAGCTAACTGGTGGATGGGGCTGGTTGTCCTCTGCTCCCCATGCAGGGCTCAAACCTGTTGCAGAACTGGCTGCTGCAGAGAGTGGGGGATTTCTGCAGGTAGGGAGCACTCTGGTCCAGGCACTGCTGCAGTGTGTATCCATAAGGGCAGATGGACACTCACGGAACAGCTGGGAGAAAAGAATTCATTGCATCAGGGCTGAGGCTGTGCATGTCACTGCTGGGCAGTCACTCTGTCCTGGCTGTGGGGGTAGGAGGGTCAGCCCAAGTGCTGCCCTACTTTGAGTTTGCAGGTGAGTGGCAGTGGCCTCTGGAGACACTGCGGGGATGAGTGGGTCTTTCTCATTGCTTCCCTCCCAGCTGCTGGGGAGGTGTGAGACATTTTTCACCCTTCTTGTTGCTGTCTTTGACCTAGTGTGCTGCTGCCTGCTGCAGCTGTGCCCTGGGGGGATTAGAAAAGCCCCTCTGGGTAACAGTACATGAATTTTTATTTTTGATTGCAATTGGGTGACCATTTATTGACTCTTCAGCTGGGTAAAGTTATTTAGAAAGTTATGCAGCTGGAAGAATGCTGCAAGCCTGGCTTACAACTCTCCTCTCTTTCCCAGTAATAGACTTTGATTTGCCGTAGTTCATTTCCCTCTGAAGTCTGCTTTTTGTAGATAACATAAAGCACTTGGCATAGTGGTTGATAACTGAATGTATGAAGCATGACATTTTCCTAGATACAGTATGCCACATGAACACTTGTCTTTTGTATCGGAACTCATAAACAAGAGTTGACTGAGGGCAAATAGCTTGCTCAGGTCCTGTGGAGAGGCAGGGAGTGAGTCAGTGCTGAGGGGAGCGTGATGTGGTCACAGCTGCTTTGAGGAGGGCATGTGGCAAGAGAAGGCAAAGCCCAAGGGCAAATAATCCCTGTGAGCCAGTTGGTAGCAGGTGAGGCAACTCATGATGTGGATTAAAAAAAAAGTATTTTGGAAACTTAATTTCCTCCTTACTTGTTTTTCTGTCCAGTGATTAAAATACTGACTTGTTTTTCTGTCTCTGGAGCATGGCAATCCACCTCTCCTCCCACCTCCCCCAGAGCAGTGAAAACCTCAGAAACTGGCATTAAGGACTGGGACACTCCTGCTGGGTTTAGACCTTGGCAGCCCTGTGGGGGTAGATGATGGTGCCCATGCCGAGCCATCAAACAAAGCAGTTAACCTCTTGGTTTCTCCCTCCACCACCCACAAGGAGAAGCTAAAAATAGTAGGCAGTCTTACAGAGATCTGGGAAAGAATTAAGTAAGAATAAAGCACCGGGCTGGGTGGCTGGAAAGCAGCACTCTGTGCTGTAAGATGGAGCATAATGTATACCAGTGAATATGCAGAACTGTGTAGTATATTTTAAAAGTAATGAAGCTTCACACTGTCAGCTTTGCTATTAAAGCATTGCTGAGAGCTGGATTCACACTGCTGTGCTGCTGAGAGTTAGTAAGGGTGTATACGATCTGAGGGAAAATGACTGCCCTTCTCGTTCACAGTTCTCAAGGTTTTACCCCAGCTGCCTGGCTCCAGCCAACACAAGGACTTACACAGAAAGGTAAAGGAGACAGAAATTGGTCATGTCATGAAAGGCAGCTAGAAGAGTGTGGGGAATACACAGCTCTGGTGAGTTGAATTGAAGATACCTGGGGCTGAATTTTTGAACCTCCTTTCCTAAACTGTGTATGCAAGCTGCAGGCAGGCAAGTATAGGCCAGAGACAGCTCAAAGAAATGCTGACTTGCTCATGAAAATGCGGATTTTACAGTTGTGTGTGTAAGAACTTTTGCATAGCAAGTAAGAAGCTGTGAACTGCTTCCCTTGATGCAGACTGAGCTTCTTTGGTTCAGACTCAGTTGTGAGGGAAAGTAATCCAGTTACTGATTTTGAATAAGAATCAGGCATCTGTTTGCATCGAGTTTTTGCATTCTGTTTCAGCCATACATGTATGAGCTATCCAGAGGCGCGGGAACTGAAAGTGAAGAAAATATTTGTGGGATTCCACAGAGATGGAAGCAGCCACTGGTTTGCACGTGTGAATTTTGCCAGTGCATTTTGGTGGCTTAGAATGAAAGCCTGGTGCTTGCTCATAATGAAAGTTGAATCTAAAACTGGTCATATCCAAATTCCCAATGCCCAACAAACTGGAATGTGAGGGCTTAAGGCAGAAGAGAGGGGCTATACCAGGTAAAGATACTGTATATTTATTTTAGTGCTTAGAGTTGATTAGAGTTGGGTGAAAATGATTAGCTGAAAGGATTCTGAGTAAACCAATTTAAAATGTAATTATGAAGGACTCAAGATTGTGTGTGTGTGTGTGTGTGTGTAATTATGTTTCTTGCCCATGTGCACTGTACTCAGTGATTTTGTTCTGCAGCGAGTGGAAGGGGGAGGAAGGGATGTGCAGGGGAATAGCTGCACGGGGAGCAGCTGCTGTCAACAGGCTGGATTTCTCCTGTGTTCTGGAGGTGCACTTTTAGCTGTGCTCAAGGTAGTAGCACTGAGCTGGGTATCAAACCCAGGGCAGCCGTAGCAATGCGTAGTTGTGTTTCAGCTGCTCAGAACTGGGAGCAAAGCTGGGCAGGTGATTGCTGTGAGCTCCGTGCTGCTCTCTTGGGATTCTCCTATCCTGTGCCACAGTGAGCTTGTACAAAACCAGCTCAGGGTTGCTGTGCAAGCTGTGGCATATCTTGGGATGAGACCATTGACATTCTGGCTTGTGGCATTTCAAGGTTGCTCATTTCACCCCTGTGACCAGCAGTAGAGAATAAGCCTCGTCTGGTCAGCAAGTTATTGCAGGCTAGCTCACGTCCATGCTGTTGGGGGTGAAGTCAGTCTGGGACGGGCTTGCTGCATCCACACTGTTCTCTCTGGAGTGAGTTGAATCTGTGCAGAGTGGGTGTAGGATTGAGGGGACTTGTACCCCTTGGTTGTGGTTGGCTCTCCTGTCATACGCTGGCCCGGGGCTGGAGCCTGGGGTGAGCAGACCAGCACAGTGCTGACACTGTACACGTCCATGAGCCATGCAGGACAAGCCTGGTCTGGAGGCACCTTTTTGAGACTGTTGCATCTGGGCTTTCCTCCAGATGTTTTTCTTCTGTACTCTCACATTACTGAAGGCACAAAAGGTCAGAAAATGTTCCTAGAATCCTTCTTACATTAAACAGGGAACACAGTGAAGAAGAGAAAGCAGAGTAGAAATTGTCGGAGGAAGGTGGGCTATGACAATTAAGGAGGCGAAGTCAGGAGTGCTAAAAGGCACTTTGTCATCAGTGGTGAAGGGAGATTTTTTGTGGGACTTAATACCAAATGAGTGTGTGTCTGAGTTAGGTAGTGAACTGTGCACAGAGGCACATTTAGGACAGAAAGTGAAAGGACATGCTCCGGCTGACTCACACATTCATCCACAGCGTGAGAGTGATCCCTTTTGTAAGACAGCCCCAGTTGGGCAGCAGCTGTGCTGCACGTGACCCCCGCCTTCATCTGACATGGGAACAGAGGGCAGGAAGATCTCCTGGGACAGGGTACTCAATGTCCCTTATTCCTGATCAAGTATAATCTTAAAAATAAAAAAGCAGTGTTATCCCCATGTTGTTGCATCATTTCCTTAGGCTCTCTGTATGTCTGCTTTCTGTTACTGCCTTAATGGGATTGTTAGCTACCTGGGGGAGCCATGGTCTTGTGCTCTCATCATTTGCTGTTGTGGGCCAGTATCATGCAGACTATCACATCAGCACTTCAGACACATCCGCTGGCATTTTTGGACATGGACTGCAAGATAGAGATGTTCCATTGGGACAGGCACATTTTCACAGCAGGAAACCTATGTTTCTGTTTTGTCCTTTGCTCAGTAGGTGCTGGTGTGTGTCAACTAATCCTTTTCCTACTTAATCATTCAGTCAGCACCAATGTGTTCCTCTGAGTAATGGCCTAAGGACCAGAACTTCTAGCCAAACCTTGTGTTTTGCTAAAACCACAAATCAAACTTGAAAAATAGGTGCAATAAGAAATAAAGCTTCCCAATAAAGAGAAAGGAATATTTCAGCTGCTGTCATCTTAACTCTTAATACCTTCTTGCAGGAAAGAACTGTTTTTGGAAGATGGCAAGGGAAATGAAAAGGGGTAGCAGTGCCTACAGCTGATAACACTGACCTGTTTTCTTGGCATTCCTCCAAATGCAAGGCCAGCTCTGCTTGAAATATAGGTGATTCATCAGCTGAATTGCAAGCAGATAGTGTAGTGCAGAAGCACAGTCACAGACATGTTATTATTTCAATAACCTGGGTTTTAGCTATTCCACTTTAAAAACTAATGAAGCAAATAATGTTGTGACACAGATGTAGGCAGTGAAAATGTGTCAGGGAAAGGCAATTAACCTCTGTACTAATAAAGTCTGTCAAATTAGTAAAATATTTTTTATATATTATAATAGCTAATCAGAAATATATAGGCCATGAGTATTCAGTGCCGCAAGCCTGTGGAATCTTTTATACCTTTGAAATCTAGACATGAAATTTCATCAGGGAAAAGCAGGAGGTTTTTGATATTTTTTTTAGCACAGGTGTAAGCAGCTAAAAAGTCACAGGGTGACTTTTACTGGGGTGGCTTGTGGATTTCTCAGGACCTGTTGGCATTGTGTCCCCCCACCTGCAACTAAGGTTGGGCTTTTATTTCCACATACAGGCATCCCTTAATCACTTACTGGCTGTATTATCAATGCTCTGCTGGACATTCATGGGGCATTCTGAGCTGAGACATGATTGATTAAAAACCAAAGCAAAATAGATTCTGGCTGGAGAGATGGGATTATCTGAGATATATTCCTGGAGCAGGAGAGGTTCTCTCCATTCTATGTCCTCTCTCAGTCATAATTTCTCCCACTGAGAGATAGCAGGAAGATGATGTTGAATGTGAACCAAGGCTAGATAATTTAAATCCAGGTTTGAAATTCTTTGCTAAAGTGTGTAAAAGTTATTGTGGACAAAACTGACTGCTCCTATAGGAGAAACAGCAATATTTCTAAAACTGAGTGAACTTCCTAATGCATCAATATTGCAGGCATTCTGGTGCTAGAACTATCACTTAGCTGTTCATGTTGGATTTCAATCAGCTTAGCCTATTGGTGAACATCACATCTGGAGTTCTGTCACACTGTAATGTCACCAAAGTTGTTGGACGCTCCAACATTGACAGTTCAAATACCCTGAAAAACAGCTTGACCTTGTATATATCTTTTAGGACACAGAGCAGTAAAACATTTATCCTGTTTGCAAATGCTTAGACCAACACATTAAGGCCCTACAAGTTTAAACCTCTTTATTGCTCCAACAACAGCCATCTGCCATCTTTTCTCTTAAAGTTAAATGTTTACAGTGTTGTCTCATATTCACAGTCCTACACAGCCGTTACTTGTGCTGGTATGTGTGTGATAAAACCAACATTTTATCAAAGCCTTCTGTATCTTAACTGTGTTCTGCCTCTATACCTACAGAAGTGTTACTGTTAAAGATATTAAATTGTATTCAAATATTAATAATTAACGACAAACACCTCATATTAGTTATTGCTATCGAAGGGCATGTGCTGCTGATTATGGCCTCCGTCCTTGTGCTCTCCCGCATGTACCCTCTTACCTTTCCTGGTACAAAGGACCTTGCGTGTGCCTTCTGTGCTTCTTACCGTGGCCAAGGCTTCTTGGATGGTGCTGACAGGCAGTTCGGGTGTGGACCTGAGTGATGGCCTTTACCATGGACAAACAGCCTGTAACTGTTTCCCTTTGCATACATAAGTCCTTCTGGATTCCAGTTGAGCCAGTTCGTGTGACTTTGACTAACCAAGCAAATGATCTGTTCACCCCCGTGACCTCCCACCGGGGTGCATGTAGTGTCTTGCCCAGTATATGGGAATGCTGGTAGCTCTGTGACTCAGTGACAGTTCCTGGTGCAGGCAGCTTTTGTCGTGAGTGGGCTCATGTTAAATTGTGTTCACAGAGTCAGAGAATCATGGAATGGCTTGGATTGGAAGGGACCTTAAAGATCATCAAGTTCCATCCCCCCACGATCAGCAGGGACGCCTTTGAATAGATCAGGTTGCTCAGAGCCCCCTCTAACCTGGCCTTGAACACTTCCAGGGGTGGGGCATCTACAACTTTTCCAGGCAAACTGCTCCAGTGCCTCACTACCCTTATGGTAAAGAATTTCTTCCTAATATCTAATCTAAAACTACTCTCTTTAAGTTTGAAGCCATTCCCCCTTGTCCTGTCACGACATGCCCTCGTAAATAGCCCCTCTCCATCTTTCTTGTAGGCTCCTTTCGGGTACTGGAAGGCCACAATTAGATCACCCTGAAACTTTCCCTTCTCCAGGCTGAACAATCCCAATAATCTCCGTCTTTCCTCATAGGAGAGCTGATCCATCCCTCTGAGCAACTTGGTGGCCTCCTCTGGACTTCCTCCAACAGGTCCATGTCCTTCCTGTGCTGGGACCCCAGAGCTGGATGCAGCACTGCAGGTGGGGTCTCACCAGAGCAGAGCAGAGGGGCAGAATCCCCTCCCTCACCTGCTGCCCACACTGCTTTGGATGCAGCCCAGGACACGTTTAGCTTTGTGGGCTGCAAGGGCACACAGCCGGGTCAAGTCCAAACTCTCATCCACCAGCACCCCCAAGTCCTTCTCAGCAGGGCTGCTCAGGATCTGTTCGTCCCCCAGCCTGGCTTGCCCAGGTGCAGCACCTTGCACTTGGTCATATTAAACCTCATGAGATTCTCATGGGCCCAATTCTCAAGCTTGTTCAGGTCCCTCTGG
Organism: Edolisoma coerulescens; assembly: GCA_013397115.1. Taxonomy (NCBI): domain Eukaryota; kingdom Metazoa; phylum Chordata; class Aves; order Passeriformes; family Campephagidae; genus Edolisoma; species Edolisoma coerulescens. Next base: position 748,251 of record VWZW01001404.1, on the reverse strand, counting down.
ATGGCACCCCATCCTTCAGGTATGTCAACAGCAACACTCATCCCTGTGCCATCTGCAAATTTGCTGAGGATGCACCTAATCCCTTTGTTTATGTTATTAATGAAGATATTGAAACCACTGGTCCCAATATGGACTCCTGAGGACACCACTGGTCACTGATGTCCACTGGGACTCTGCTCTGTTGATCATAATCCTCTGAATGTGACTGTCCAACCACTCTCTTACCCATCTACCAATCTACCCAGAGAATCCATATCTCTGCAATATAGAGAGAAGGATGTTGGGGGGGACTGTGTCAAAGGCCTTACAGAAGTTGAGATAAATGGCATCTGTAGCTCTTCCCTTGTCCACTGATGTAGTCATTCCATCATAGAGGGTCAGGCAGGACTTTCCCATGGTGAAGCTGTGCTGGCTGTCTCGAATTCCCTCCCTGTCCTTCATGTGCCTTAGCATAACTTCTTAAGGGTTGTGTTCCATGATCTTCCCAAACACACATGTGAGGCTGACAGGCCGGTTTTTCCCAGGGTCCCAGGTATTCAAAGGCTTAAGCTACAAAACGTGAAGTTTGACTGAACTTCATAAAAAGAAATAGCAGAAATCACGTTATTTTAATCACAAGTGAGTTGTTGCCTTTGAATTTGTTCTAATTAAACATCAGGTCAGATTAACTACTCAAAGGGTCTTTCTTTTTTTACTAGGTCTTAAAGTAATGAATAGTTTAATAAGTTTTGAATTTTTAAATAGCTATTTATTGCTTGGAAAAACAGCTTTTTGTACTTTTTAAATTACACAGTGAAAATTATATTAAAAGTTAATTTTTTTTAACTTCTTATCTATGTTTTAAGAAGCTTTGAAAGGATTAATTAAGCATCCAAACTACCTGCTGAGGTATGTAAATGTTACTATCTCCACTTTTCTGATGGGGAATCTGAAGCACAATGCTGTGTAAAGCCTGAATCCACCACGTCTGCATTTCAGAAAAAGACAAGGAGGATCAGCACCTGCCAGGGAGCAATTAATAGATTAACACAATCAGGTGAGAGTGGCTTTCCCAAGGTCAGACTATAATGTCATGGGCAGGCAGTTGCAGGCATTTGAGTTAATGAGTTACTGATGGTGAGCTGGACTGTGAAAACTCACAGGATACGTGCTCCTGCTCACAAATGATGTTCATGACAGTACAGATTGCTCTGAAACAGTGTTTGTGGGGCATTAGTATAGCTTTGCCATGGCTCAATCTGATTTTCTAAGCCACCACAGCATTCTGATATCTGATGGTCCTGTGTCCCTATGTCGAAGTCCTCCCCTGCCTGCCCTGTGGTGTGATCTGTAGGGATCCCGAGATCTCCTCTGCTGATCCAGTCATGGGAAAAGGAGCTAAAAGAGCCCGTTTGGCTCTGGTTGTCATAAATATCTGTGGACTTTGATGATTTCCACACCTGAAATCTGAAACATTTTCTTATTCTCAAGGAAGTTCTTCACTTAAAAAACTCCTCCATCAAGTCCAGCCTTCCTGTTGGTTTAGTAGTTTTTACTAAAAATGGCAGAATCTACCATTCATCTGTACTTAATGATAAACTCCTACGAGAACCATCATTCATCTGTAGGCTGAGAACAGCCCTTCATCTTGCAATCTTTCTGCTTTCTCTTCATCTGTATCCCAGTCCTCATCAACAGTTTCCCATGGGAATTGTTATATTAAAAATGTAATGACAGAAATGCTGTTTTGTGCAGGACTGTTCAGGAAAATGATGAATGCTGTGCAGATGTGTGTATTGAAACCTCTGTATCTCTAGGAAATATACTGCTGTGTTTTCATAGGTTTCTCTCTAAAGCTGTAATTAACAACAGTCAGCAGAATGCTTGAAAGGGTTAAAGGAAAATAGATTTGAGGAAATACTCAAAGCCATGTGTAGGTGCTGCACATTCGGTGTTACAGTTGCATGTGTGCTTACAAAAAAGGCAATGGGAAGTGTGTCAGTTGCCTCTCTTTGCAGATGGATGTATGTCTGTGTAAGCAAGATGCTGGTTACCACATAATTAGACCACGAGGTTCTGTCCTAATGCCCCAGTTTCTGTTTGTGACCCTGCAGTGATCTGGCACATGACAAAGGACAAAGCATTCAGCTTCTCCAGGTCAGTGCCATCAACAAATCGGGGTGGTCACACCTCTGGTGCCGAGTACAAAGCTCAGTGTTAGTCACAATGTTATCTTCCTCACTGTTTGGGTATCTGCTATGTTCAGTTTGAGATCTCAGAGCTTATCTACAACATGTGATGTGTGAACACCTGATAGATTGACTGAGGCTCTGTAACAAATATTTCCCTTTTTTTGCTTCTGCTAAAATTTCTCAGGTTCTTACACAAGTCCGTGGAATAAATTTCAGTAAAATGTATGACCTCCCAGAAACCTGGGTACTTTGCTAAGATGCATTTCTTCAACTCTGCCTTCAGTACTGAAAATACAGATAATAGCAGGCATCAATAACCATGTTATAAAAAAGTTATATATAATATATGAAAGTATGAATACATTATATAGCTATTTTTGAAAAGTGAACTGAATATATTCATATTTATTTTCATCTATTAAGATTTCTCCATGGGAGGAGAAGAGAAAAAAAGAAAGATCAACGTGCGACAGATGCACATCAGGGAAGTGGGTTGTCACACTGCAGGGAGGTGTTGAGATATCACAATGATGGGCATGCTACATAGACCTGAGCAGAACAAAACAGTCTCTTAGGAAAACTGAGCAGACGTAGAAATCATTAATGGACTTAGTGAGAAATGGTCCTGAGGTGAACTGCAATTTTTAAATAACATGCAATATGGAGAAGTCTCTGTGAAACAGGTGTTAAGAGTTTCAAGTTGAACTTTTTACGTTTGTCCCTAAAGGCAGATCTGTTAAGTTTTTCCTTTGTGAGGGTATAGGCTTGAGGGGAATCACCTGTACCACAGTGGTGTCCTTTGCTTTTAGAAATGGAGTTGCAATCTGTTGCCCCTGCTGCTCTGAACTGACCTTTGAGTCTGCTCTTGCAATCCAGTATCTGCTTTCTGAGCCTAAGCTGTAAGTCACAGGCTTTGCAGCAGTCTCCCCAGAGAGCTTTGAGGCAGTTCATCAAAGCAGGTGGAAAGAAGACTATGTTGTAATAGATCTTTCATTCTTGCATATGAGTAACGAGGAGGAACAAAACATGCTGTCTCTGGACATAATTTTTCTTTAGAAACCAATCATACCAGGACTATAAATACAAGCAATGTATTACAGGTGCTACATACAGCTTTAAATATTCTTCTCTGGTGCCAGAGTGTGTGTATTGGTGTGATTTTGTTGTGGATGGAGAGAAATACTGTCTTTTGTTTTTGTGACAGCTCAAATACTGTATTAAACAAATTACTTTCAGGACATTTCAAACGGTTTTATTGTTTGAGCAGTTCAATTCAAACAATTAGTTTGTGTTCAATTTCCTAGGAAAGTTAATAAGCTTTTTAGAGTACTTCATGATTGCAGTTTAACCGGTGTCTCAGAATTTATGCTTCTGTTTTGTTTGCTCAGCATTAGCATTGCTCATTCACTAATCAAGCACTTACTTGCTAAAGTGGCCCCTTCCCCTTCTCAGTACCTGCACTCCATTCCCCCTTGAAGCTTCACTTTCCTGGTAGCTTTTGTGTGTTCTGAAGGATATGTACCTCTACCTGGGATAAATTATTCCTTGCTGGGCCTATTCCAACAGCATTCGAAAACTTACAGACACTGTTCGGAAATGAGTATGAAGTTGAAGCTAGCAGCTCTGCTGCCCAGGAGATTGAGTTGCTGTCATATTGCATCTGACTTGCATCAGATCAGAGTTTAGGATTTGGGTGATTTGTTCTTCAGATTAATGTCAATCTGTTTTAAATTAAAACACCCTGGGGCAAATCCTTTGCTATGATCAATGAACTGTCTGGCTGCAGTCAACCAACATTACAACAGACATGAATTTGGCCTCCTGATTCATTGCTTCATCCCCTACATCACTTTCCTTATGTGGTTCAGGCATCAAGCCTTTGATCCTATAAGTTGTTGACCATCTTCCACTGAAATCAGTGAGAATGGAGGGTACTTCAGTGTTCAACACCTTGTTGGTTTGGGCACAAGAAATGGACCACATATCTGCCCTTCCGAAAATATAATTATGGTATATCTGTGAGTGGGCAATCTGCTTCGCACCTGTTTTACTACAGGAACAAAAGGCACAGGAAGTGTTTGGAAAATGAGGAACACACCTGTGTGTGAGAGTATAACAAAGCATCTTTATATATAATCATTTGCCATAAGTCATTTCAGAGCTGACAAGCTGTTTTTCAACTTCGTGTCACCACTGCCTGATGCATCTAATTAGTCCTGTTCTCCAGCTGACAAATATCAGCTGCTCTTTCTAAAACATGGTTTCTCCCTTAAGTGCATCCCTCTGGCAAAGTTAAATATTAATTATCCTTTTTTTATTTTATGATTATTCATGTGTGCTAATGTCACTACACAATGAATGGGTAAGTCAGTACCACAAAATATTAAAAGCATTGTTTCTGAAGCCCTGCAGCAGCCAAGATGTACAGAGCCATTCTAGAAATGAATGAGGCTATGGTGGCTGGGCTGTGCCACCAGTCACGCATGCCAATGGTGAGACTCAGAGACTGTGGTTGTGGCATGTGGCCCTGGATGTGGGAAATGTACCTTCTCTTCCCAGCTCAGATGCTGGCCTGTTTTATAACTACACAAATCATAGGACTTTTTACTCTGCATACTGAAACTGCAGGGCACAGAACAGCATGGATACTGAGGCATCCAGGTACCTCTGCAGGTCTGAGCTGTGTGGACCTGTACTTTTGCTGAGTGTTTGGGTGGTGCTAGTCTGATGGAGTTTCGTCTCGAATTCCCTCCGCTGGCCATCTTTGTGTGCTGGCCTTCAGTAAGATCCATATCCATGCCTTGTGAAACAGTCTCAAAAACAGACACTGAGAAGGAAGATATGTTGTAATCATATTTCCTGAGACCAGTTTTACCAGCTGCACCCAGGCTATGACATCCTTAGTTGTTCCCACAAAAACGAAGTTGCCCATCTTGCCCATTTTTGGCTGCCACACTGACATGAAGGCTAGTGCATGTTCTTTTGTTCTGGAGGAGATTTAGTATTTGTTCTGTCCAGACAGATTTGCAGCTGGCCCCATGCAAGGGCTGATGTAGCTGTGCAAGCCCTTACCCTTTGTGCCTTTCAAAGCATTGTGGGCAACTTTGAAGCTGTTCCCTTCCTCAGGCTGCACTTCAGGGTATGCAGGCTCACTTTTATCTCAGTGTCTTTTGCTCACTGCAGCTCTATCCTTCCAGCTCCCCATGTGGATCAGAAAGATGCTGAAATACAGGAACATCTCCTGTAGCTGTTCCTTACCTTATTTCAGTTTCTCACCTTACCATTGACCTGACTTTCTGACCTAGCTTCTTTGTGAGTGTTTTCTAGCATGACTAGCATTTTCTTACCCACATCACACAACCCAGCATGTCTGCAGCCCAGGGTGCTAGACGTGCCTTCGCTCCCTTTCTGTAGCCACTGAAGTAGTTGGAGTTTGATTGACTCGCTGAGCCAGTCCATAGGACTGGAGTAGCAACTGACACTTGTTGGAGTTTGGGCTAACATTTTTGCAATGTGCAATATCCCAGAGCAGTACGTTTTAGAAGCCCAAGGTATTCGTGGATATATGAGTTGTAAAGATAAAAATTAATAACGTTTGTTTGCATTGTGAATGTCCTGGTGAGGAAATGGAGTGCAAATAGTGCTGGGTACCTGCCATGTGTTTAGATAATGGTTTTATTACATGAAAAATTGCACATGTCTCTTGTCTTTCTAAGTGTCTGTCAATTGATGAAGATTTTGAAGAATGCTGGCTTTTTTGCATGTTAGATACCTGCTAAAGATCCAATTCCCAGCGAAAAGAAACTGAGGTGTGTAGGATCAATGTGAACATGAAAGCTTCCAAACTGGCAGTCATGGAGGATATCCAATCACTGTAATTATTTCCAAGTAATTTAGCATATCTCTAATTATAATATGAGGTCATCTTGATGCAAAATAATGTCTAATTAGACACAATCCCTTTTCAGATAGTCATAATAGATTCCAGAGAAAAACCTTTTGGCTCCTCTTATTGTGAGCTTTTAATTCTTAATTTACAATTTTTTTTGGTAATTAATTTTTTGAGCAAACAGGGCAAATCAATCTATTTGAGTTAATTAGCATTTCTTCCCTGGTTTCCTAGTCTCCCTCTCTGTTACTCCACTTTTTCTTCCCCTTATTTGAATATTACTGTAATTTATTCACATTTTTTTGCAACTAGTGCATAATGATTTCAAGCCATGGGCGAGCAAGAGAGTGCAGCACAGGAAAGGTTGCAGCTCTGGGAAGGAAGGAAGAAAGGAAGGAAGGAAGGTCTGCAGAAAGTTTGTGTTTGGTCACCTTCATTTAGTTGCAAAGACCAAATTGCATCAGGGCTGGTAAGGGCAGCAGCAGAGTTAAGCAGAACTCTGGGGCTGAGGTGGGACAGGGTAGCAGAGCAGTGGAAGGAATCACTGCAGCCTCAGAAAGGGAAGATGAAAGCACCCAAGCAGGAAAACTGACTGATCTGCATTTGCTAAAAACCATTTTAAGCTGAACATTTTTTCACCTTGATACTTTATAAGAAAGTCCCTATGAGATCAGTTTTGCAAAGAACACCTGGGCTGCATTCACAGAAACCTATCTCATCTTTATTAGTCAGTATTTTTCCAGCCACTTGCTTTTTTCAGTGTTTATACACATCTATTCTTTTACCTAATGCAGATGCACTCTGTGGTCTGCATCAGGCAGATTTCTGCTCTGGTGCATGCTTGCCCTTTCTCCCCTTGGACCTGTGAATCTCTTGAGCTGTGAGTAGCAACCCTATCCAGTGATTTGAGCTGTAGGCTGAGTGCCAGCAATTCCTGATGTTGTCTTGTCCTGGTTCCTTTTGTTGCTGATTTTAGGAGCTCTCTAAACACAGACACAGAGTCTAGTTTAGAAAGGAGGCATTGTTTATTCTGTGCAGCGCGAAAGGTGGAGGTTTCCACAAATCAAGAACACCAAGGGGTAAAAAGTTACGTCTTTTATACAGTAAAATTTACATGAAACTTCCTATCTAATACATATTCTCTGACTACCTAATACATACCTGAGTGACATATTCTTATGCAATGCTTGGAACACAAAGTACTTTTTTTTATTAAGCAACTTCTATAGTAGAAGTTATCTGACTACATTAGTTACATTTACAAAAGGTGAGAAAATGACATCAATTCCTTTTGTAGAAGTTATCTGATGACATCAGTTATACTTACAAAAGGTAAGAACATTCAGCCTGGGGACAGATAATTCAGCTTGAAGACATCAGTTTCCTAACTTGTTCTGTATTTTTTGCATGTGTCAAGCAGTGGAAACTTTTGTCAGGGCAGTGGTGTCATAATGTCATGGAAAAATGACAAGAAAACAGTGTTTTTCATGTGGCCTGTGATGTGAGACACTTCAGTTTTGTTTGGAACAGAAGGGCTCAAAAACCAAAGAAATCCTAAGTTAGCAAGTGATTTTGTCCTTGTTTACCACCTGTTTTTCTGTAAAAGATGCAAAACAATTCTTATGTATCTAACTCCCTTGGATATTGCAAAACTAATTTCATGTTTGCAATGCTCTTTGAAAATAGAAATCGATAAGTAGCATTAACTTAATCAGAGATAGTTTTTCTTTTAAACAGGACCTTTATCTTTCCTATAACTTGCCTCTGCTGATCCCAGCTTGTACTTAATGTATTTGGAACTGAATCCAATAGGAAAAGCTTAGATTCAGGGGCAGAATGACCATGAGAGAGGAGGAGGGTTTTGTAAGGTAGTAGATTGCTGCTTGGAGATGCAATCTACAGTTTCAGTTCGAGGGCCACATCAAGGTGAAACAGTGCTGTGGCCTAATAGATGTAGTCATGTAATTTTCTGGTCAATTAAAAACCAGTCCAAACAATACATGAAGACTGAGGGGAGATTAAATAGACTCTACAGAAATGTCTCAGGGGGTAAAAGAATACGAAAAAGTTGAATTTGCTATGTTAGAGTGGTTGGGGTAGTCCTAGTAAGAGGCAGTGCCCGTCCTGGCAAGTTCTCTGTGCTGAATGAATTGTGCTATTCAAGATTGTTTCTACATTAGTGAATAAAATAGTCCAGGGAACTGCTCACTGGCCACAAGGCCAGCTGGAGTGTCACTGCTTTTAAACATAAATTCTTTTCCTCTCCCACCCTAACAAGGCGGGCCATCCAAATTGTGTGTTGGGAACGGTCCCTGGTTATTGCTGAAAGTGTCCAGGCATTGTGTGAGAGAGAGCTGGTTGCCTGGAACAAGTCTGTGCCAAGGACAGCACTGACAGTTGAGCAGTGGGTGATGCTGTGCCAGTGCTTGGGCCCATGCCCTGGCCCTCTTTGGTTGCCTAGTGCAGTAGCCCGTATGCCTCTGACTGTTGGCTGCATCCCACTGTTCCTTCAGCCCTTCCTGGAATTCTTGGCTTGTATTTTTGTTTTATTTGTTTGTCTCAGAACAGCATTGCCAGGATCTCAGCTGCCTTCTGGAGCAGGTCAGATCACCCGGCCCATCACTGTCTGCTGAATGAGCAGAGGGAGATGCGCAGTCCTTGGGCTCCGTGGGAAGTTCAGGGCTGGCTGCTTGGCTGGATGGTGTGTGAAGAGTAAAAGGGTCAGTGCCCTGCCTCAGTACACACACACTTGTGCTGGTACAGACCATCATGTGATGCATTCACAGGGCAATTCTCTGAGCTGTCACTTCCCACTCAAAGCCAGGCTCCTAGGCTGTAATAACTTTGAAGAAAGGAAGAGGTTCTCAGCTAATAAAACACCTTCTGTATTTAGAAGGCAACCAAAGTTTGGTAGTGATATAGCTTTGAAAAGTGGGATGGAAAGTGATTGTGAAACCTGAGTAACTTATTCTAGAAGAACTAATTTTTTCTAATTTGCAAAGTGAGAGAGTGTCGTGTAGATCATTTGTAGGTTTCTGTGTGTAGTTACACATACAAGTGTATTTATTTGACAAAACAAGGAGAATGGGATGAGGATCTAAAATAAGAGGCTGACTCAGATGACTGGAATTTAATTTGTCAGCAAGTGAAAGTAGTAGCAATGAATAGAAGACATAAAATTACTTTATCAAATTTCCTGCATAGATCTTGTTTTACAGAAGGAACAATGTACAGCATATCAAACCAACTCAAAATATTATAATAATGTAAAATGATAGTCACTCTTAGCATATGGCAGAAGGAAATACAAAAAACCAGACAAAACCCATTGCTTTCTAGAAAAGTGCATATTGTGTCAGTCATGTTTAACCTCTCCCAGCTCCCATGAAGTATGAGGAGAGGTCTGAGTGTACAACCTTCTTGTCTTCCTAGAAAGAAAAGCTTTTCAGTACTGCAGATTATTGGGTCACAACATGTAAATGAGCCATATACTTAACTGATTTCCAGGACTGGGCTGCCTTTTGTCATAGAAGCCAAAGGCAAGTTTTAAATTATCCCAAACCAACCTTCAAATTACAGCACTTGTTGTATGGCAACTTTTTGTTTTTCTTTAGGAGAAAAGTGTTCACCTTGATGCAAAAAAAGGGAAATTTTCAGTCTTCCAAGCACCTCAGAAGGTTCTCTTCAGAAAGAAGACATCACAAGATGAAGCCAAAACATTTTAAAAACTTTGACAAGTTCCTTTCAAGCTTTGGGGGACTTCTAAATCATTGTGAAATACATAGACTCCTCCTCTTCTGCCTATGACAAAATGAATTATGCTGTGATCCATATTGATAATAGTAACTGAGAGACATGATCATAAGTCTAGCAGAAATCTAGCAATTTTTAATTCCTTGTATTTTTTGAATGAGAGAATAAATTTAAGGGAAGAAATAAGAGCCTGAGAAATTTATTAAATGTAAACTGAGTTGGAATGAGTATGATTTCTCCTACTGAGACAACTAAAATGCAAAAGCCTGTATAGAAGCTAGGAACAAGGGTTGGGCTATGGAAAAATAGAAACCAGCATTCCTTGGCCAAGAAAGCAGATGTTAATCACGAAATGATTGTAGACTCAAGAAGCATTATTCCTCTGCAAGTGTATGACCTCTAATTCACCTGAAAGATTCTTATCTGTTTTCCCTCCTGAAGTGTGCATATATATCTAGATTACTCTGCTACAGATTATTTTGCTTTCTTTCATGCTTCTAAACTTATGTTTTGTTATTGTAAGGAGGCTTTTCACTTGTGGTTACAAGTTGCTGTGGATACTGTCCCAAAGTAGACCTGCTGGCTGTATCCAAACTGAAGTTCAGGCATGAAGATGGTTGTGATCATCACATTGGAGGCACAAACCCAAACTGAGGACAGCCAGTGGCAGACACTGGAGGCATCTGCTTTATCTCACTGGGGTACTTATGCGACATCCTTGCAGCACTGTCTGAAGCCTTGGTGCTGCATTGTGTGTGGGACGAAGAAGAGGAAGGTGGCATTAAGTTGTGAACTATGCAGTGCCCAAGGTCCAAGACTTAACAACCCCTCTCCCTGTCCAGCCCCACTTCTACATGAGAAGTGTCTCCAGTTCCTTTATACCTGAAATTTTCGTGGCCTAATTTATATTTGCTTTGGACATCAGAAGCCAGCCTAAAACCTGTGCTTCTTGAAAGGTGATCTTTTGAGTCTACCCCTCTGAAGCCAAAGTTTGAGAAGGAAGGAAGGAAGGAAGGCGCCAGGAATCTGGCTGGCTTTAACTCTCCTTGAAAATGCTGGTTGAGTGATCCTTCGTCAGATCTTGTAAGATGTTAAAGCTGGGGGTCCAGCGAGTACAGAGGAAATCTCTGATAATCACAGAAGCAAGGTTAAGGTGCACAGAGTGAAATTCTAAGGAACTCTTTGGGCCTAATGATGAGAGTAGGTAGCAAGCCAGGGGCCTTCCTGAGGCCCACACTGCTTCTCTGGCACAAAGAACAGGTGACTAAGAAAAGGAGCTGGAGAGGGAAAAGGCATGTAGATCCTTCTCATCCTGGTCTGCCTTTTTTTTCCTTTTGGATATACCTTGAGGGGATAGGGTCTTCTTTCTCGAGAACATGTCATACACCGAAGTGTTGTTATACGTTGCTTAGTATGAGCAAAGATGGGAATGGTTTTTTCTGTTCAAAACCTAAGAGAAGTCTTGTTTTAAGAACATCTTTGTTAAATAAAGTGATGGGAAAACAGTCCTTTGATACACAGACGCATAGATGAGCATAGACGCTTGTGTTATAGCCACTTTCCTATGACAGTAGTGTGTGATACAGTTTGAGCTTCACATGATTGCCAACCCTTTCCCTCTATTTTTTAATGTTTTTAAAGCAATTTCAAGTGTGCCTAATTCCAGAAATATTAATATAAATGACATGAAAAGATGTTTCTGGTGCTCCTATTTAGACTGTTCTTGGCAGAGGGCTGGGGAGTTCAGCTAGAGCTGCCCAGGCTTGCCAAAGCCAGCTAAGCAGCAGGTCTCCCCTCCTCCTCCCTTCACCACCAAGAAGGGAAAAAAATCTGTTGAGCCCTAGATAAGCTTTGAGAATGCTAACAGAAAGAAGTGCAGAATGGTCTAGAAGCCAGATGTAGTGGTGAGAGAGAGGAAAAGATCTGGACAGTCATGAAATGGTAGAGGGGAAGGGATTTATCACAGGATGGTAGGAAAGGCTGTAGAGGGGATTAAAAACAGGCAAATGAACATTACTGGAAGTTGATGATATTACAAGGGAAATAGCTACTTGCTGCTGGCTGTGTAGGAGGCCTGTCAGACTTGGGGAAGTTAAAGCATAGTGCTTACATCAACATGATTTTTTTTTTTTTAATGGCATCTGGTCCTGTGTTGCATTTGGGCATGATATTTAGTGACCTACCTATATGTGACACATTTGCAGTAGGCAGTGTTGGTTGCTGCAGCTGGCAGGGACAGGAAAGCTTGCAGAGAGGAGTTCTGGAGAATGGAGAGCCAGTACTGTCCAAGCCCTGAACAGGTCCAGGCTGGGTACATCAGCGTCAGCACCAGAGGTGTCCTACTGGTGATTTAAGCTGTGTGTTTCAATGTTCCAGCTTGAACTTTAGCTCTTGGGAGCCACCGTACTGAAAAGAAAATGTGTATTTGATTATGAGTGGAAAGGAGTGCCTGGGCCATCTTCAGCTGTTTGAAAAAAAAAAAAAAAAGAAAGATTTGGTTTGGCTGTATTGTTCCACAGAAAAGTGGGACACAGGGAAGGAGGGAGAATTCCTGCCCTCTCCAGCTCTGGAGCAGCAACCTGGGGACAACCTAAAATTGCTGTGCCCGTGTAAGTGCCACTACCTGAGCCTGGGCTTGGCCACATTCAGAGTTGGCTAACTGCTGAGTTTTTCCTTCATAAAGAACTCTGTCTAAAAGGCCACAAGGCATTTCAAAAGTGAGGGAAAAGGCCTAAGTTGTGCCTTTCTGGTTCAGAGAAAGGGGGAGAACTGAGTGGATCTGGGCTGGGATGCAAATGGCATCTAGCAAAGCCCTATCTGGATGAAGCCCAGCTATGGCTCCTTGATTCTCTGCTGCATCCTCAGCGTGGGCTGGATCAGCTCTTGCACACCAGGACAGGTGGACAGCTGCCAAGGGAGAGTAGCCAGAATGAGGTGCGCCCTTCTACAGCCTACCTGAAATCACAGGAAGCTGCACTGACTGCATGAGCCATGGGAGTCAGCCCCATTCCTGGGCAATCCCTAGAAAGGAGTGAGCCAGCCCTAGACCCTCAGTGCTGCAGGAGCTAACCAGGACCTACAGTCAGTCTCTACTGGAGCAGCCAGTTTTGTAGAGGTTTTACTGTAACATCTTATCAGGCTGTGACCCATATTTGGGATTGCTCAGATCCTTTCTTATCCTTTCTTTGGCGCTTGTGTGTTGTTTTCCTGGTAGTAATGCTCTGCTCTTTTCTTTAGATCCCCGCTGGCATTTGCTTGATGTGGACAAAGCGCAGAAAGTTTTCCAAGTCCATTTCAGAACATCTGATGCCCTTAAATGTTTGAAAGGACCTATCAGTCGGTGACTTTGGAAAAGCATTTCAAACCCACTGCCAAATTAATGGGTCAGCTAAATAGTAAGTGGACCTTGTTTACTGCTGTGCATCGGAGACCCTCTTCTGTTTCACTGGGCTAGAGTTTTATTGCATGAAAAGGGATTGGACTGGATAAACCAGCATTCTTTCCTGAGGACCTAGCAGAGCACGATAATCACACAGTATTGTAGGCAACAGAGTGAATAGGAGCAATTGTATCCAATACCTGAGTTATTGGAACATGCCTGCCTGTTCATGTGAGCCAGGAGAGAAAGATTGTTTTTCCTTTCTGAAGAGGGAAAATTGGAGGGAAGCTGTGCCAGAACCTTTCCAGGTTTAGAGAAGTGGAGGAAACACCTGCTACGCCATCAGCATTCTTGTTAACAGCGACTGCATGAGTGACAGAATCTGTCCTTTCCGGGGATGATTCAGACTCAGAAGACTCTTGGTAGTGATGACACGAACGCCTGGTAGCTCCTGAAAGCAGAACTAATGAGCAGTGCCACTCACTTAGCGTATGGTTTGACAACAGATGCACATGTTGGTAATTAAGTATTTGGCTGCATTACATTATTTTATTTTTGGATTTCTCAAACACACACCCATTGCAATCTCTAGACACATTTGCATGATTTAAAAGCCCTAAACTTATAGCAAACAGAAAAAGCGCAGGAAAATTATACCCCACTTTTCAGAAGGGCTCAGTAGCGCATAGGCCTTCCTGTGCACCCCAAGCCTAGGAAACATAGGCTCTGTATGGCAAAACTGTACTCAGGGAATAATCCCAGGGATTTCTTCCATGTTGAGCAGAGCTATGTCTGTGGTTTCAGATCAAATCAGTACACAAGTCTTGGGCCAGGGTTTTATTCTACTGTATCATCACATCCATCACTTCTTGGGACCCAGCAAAGCCTTGGAATGGCTTTGAACTTCATGAACTTCATAAATACCTGAATGCAATTATACCTTGCAGTGCTTAGGGAGCAGACTCAAATACTTCATCTTAGAAGAAATCTTCTGGAATGCCAGCAGTTATTTATGTCTACATGTTAATGCTGACCTCAGCTACAACCTGCAAAATATGTACATAATGGTGCTTGCTGGAGCACCTTGCTCCCAACTTGTACACCTTTGCTAACTCAGTCTAGATACTTATTAAAACTCTCCCTTGGAGCCCAGGCAGCATTGCCCTATATGTCAGATATACTGCAGGAACAGTTACCCTAGAAATTATGGCAATTATATTCTCATCCCACTCTACCCAGGTTTCTGTTGTGGATTGTTAAGGAGGAATTAGGGTGCATCATAAGGGCAAGATGGAGAAATGTGTGACAACTCTGGAGGTCACCTGGTCCAGGAATAATGCACGGCATTAGGAGTTTTCCTGCACATTATGTTACAGGATAATAATTTCCTTTTGTGTGAAAGTTAGGAGCTGAGCCAACTGCATTGAACTTGAGTTTGTTTTGAGATTCTGAAAGCAGCAGAACTAGTGAGAAGACCTGTTCTTTATCCTGACATTACTAACTGTATACAGCAGAGGTCCAAGATCTACTGGAATATCCTTGTAAAACCACTTGTAAAGCTGCTAAATATTTTGCATCTTGCCTAGAAATTCTCCACCTTGTTTTACAATTCAAGGAAATTCCAAGAATTTGTCACCACTGCCTTCCAAAAGCATAGGTGGTCACAGACAGTGCCATCTTTTCATGAAAAGATAAGTAAAATCTCTTTGGTTTCCTCTCTATGTTTGTAAGCCTGGCTCTAGAGCTAAAATTGCAAGATGCTTGTGGAAAGACACGATTTGACTGACTGAGAGGTGTCTCTGTATCTCTCTGTGTTCCTATTCACTGGCTGGAAAGTCTGCCTGTGTAACCAGAAAATGACTACAGCTTAAGCTGATGTAGATGTTAGCTATGCTTAATGAAAAAAAGAATTCATCAGTGCTGACACTGAGAAGGATATTTAGAATTTTGAAGGAGAAAGACAGAAATGAGAACACTAAGAAAGATGTGACCAGGCAGCTCCACCTACTAACCATAAGCCTCCAGGGCAATCTCGGGTTTCTGCTGTGTACTAGCATACAAAACAGATTACATGCTAACCTAGACTGCAAGCATGAGAGTGTTGGAAATCTGTTGCAGGTGTTTGATGGTAAACAGTGTTTATAGCTGCCAGGATGGAAACATTAATGCGTGTGAGTGAGTGCAAGTGGAGGGCAGGCCTCAAACTTTCACCCCATTACCTTCACATTTCGGTTTTGCTTTGCAGAGTATGAGCTCCCTGTGAGTTCAGACTGCTGGTGAAGCTACTATATGATTTTACTTGAGCATGTCCTGTGTTCAAATTTGAAATGTCAGAATCACCTGGGAAGTAGTGGGCTAATTTATCACAGGAACAAAAATATACAATGGAGACTGAATGGAAGAGGATGAGTTCTGACAGGCATGCCTTTACTTTTTCAAGCAAGTATTTTTGCTTGGGTGGGTGGTGCATTAGTTATATATACAACTCATGCTTTTAGCTACAGCAAAATGTGAGAAGACATAATAATAGCTCTTCACGCTAAGGCTTCCTCTTTTTTTTTTCTTTTTTTCTTTTTTCTTTTTCAGTTCAGTTAGTTTGAGAGTTTAGATTATTCTCTTTCTGAGAACTGAGGGAAGTATTTTTAATACTTCTCAGTGTGAGAGGTGGCTGGGCTGCCCTTAACCTCAGATGAAAATAGCAGTACATCTACTAAGGAGCTGGGCCAGAAGGTTGGACTTCTAGTGCAAGGCTCTTGATTACTGCCTCACAGTGGTTCCCAGTCAGTCAGGAGGATAAAAAAAAAATCCATCCAAAATAAAAGGCAAATTCACCTTTGAAGACTTAGTGTGTGTGAAAGGCTAAATATGCTTTACTAGTATTTTTTTCCATAGGGAAAAAAAGTAGTAGTATCACCAAAAGAGAAATGTGTTTACTAAATTTTTGCACTACACACAAGTAGTTGACAATTGCCCACAATGAAACTGCAGCATGAGAAGGATTCATGAGCCTGTTGGTGGCCTCTGTCAGGGCTGTGTGCAGGCTGGGGTGGACAGTGAGGGGACAAGAGGTGTTTACCACAGCCCCAACACACCCACGGCTGCTGTGTTTTGTGGGTGGGGTGGGTGTTAAGGAAGGAGGTGAATGAGCTTGTCCAAGTGATCATGTGCAAGAGACGTAAGGGAACAGCCTGTCTCCTTGGGGTAAAACTTCCCCCTGTGCTTTGTCTTTTGGAAAACACAGTTCTTTATTTCCACCTGTGCACTGTGGAGTAAAAAATACAAGAACATAAAATGGCTGGTCTGGCTCTATCTTTTGACAATAGTCAATCTGATGCCTAGGGAAGGGTGTACAGGGCAAAAGCAGGAACATTTCCTTATCAATTTCCTGCCTTCCTAAGCCACTGAAGTCTATGTCTAGTACCGAAATGGATATCTGTCTTGTTAATTTGTGTAACTGCATCTTGAAGCCATGCACTGTTCACAGTGTTCTTTGGTGACGAACTCCTCCATTTAACTATCACTTCTGTTGAGAAGAACCTCTCCTTGCTTTGATTCTATCTCCTCATTCCTATTTTGTGTCCCTCATTCTCAGTGACCATTTCTTATTCCCCTTCCTATGTCATTTTTTGTAAGAATCCTACCCTTTCAGTTTCTTTACCAGGAAATGGAACATCTGTCCCTCCATCATGTGTGCACCTTTGCATGTTCAACGGAGGCTGTGATATGGGGCTGGAGAGGGTCTTTCCAGCTGGGATTTCTTCAGTATAGGCTTAAGGTGGCATCATCCCTGACTGCAGAGCAGCCATGTAGGCACTTGTCTTCCTCACTTCCAAGGGAAATGGGCAGTGAAGGTATGTCTGACCTCAGTAAAGAAGTCATCCTCCTTTGCTTAATACGTGAGGCAGAGGTGTAGGAACGAGGGCACACAGAGTGGGAACCATGCATCCTGTTCATTTCAGAAGACTCAATGGGTCTGTAAAATCATCCTATTAATAAAAATACACCTTTTCTAAATTCTGGGAAGGTGCAAGCACTTTAGAAACCTAAAACAGTTTAACCCTAACACAGCATAAAAAGCCTTGAACAGGAGTAAGGTAGAACTGATGAGAGTTCTGGACTGGGGTCTGCAAATCTTCATCCATGCACAGAGTCCTACCTCCTCTGAGCTGCCCCTGGAGCTTCCTGAGGGGCTGGGCATGTTGAGGAGTGGAGGGTGCAAGCAGGCATTTCCACACTGCACAGTCTGAGAGCATTTGAAAATCAGAATGCCCAACTTTCCTTTTTTTCTCCTTAAAAAAAAAGGCAGATGCTTTAAAAAGCAGACACTTCTTCTTTAATTTGTAGCTGTTAATTCATTTATAAACTACATGTGCTTCATGAGTGATTATGCTAATGTACTTAAGACTATTTAAACCCTTGCACTGATTAGCCTAACCATTCATTGTACAAATAAGATGTTATCTTCAAAATGTGTCTAGCAAAATTCCATAATCACAAACATGTTACTTTATTGTATGCAACTATTGACTTTACTGAATTCAGCCACTTACGCTTTAATTTTTAACATTCTTTTTTGCATTGTATTCATGGATTCCATACTGATATAGCGGGGCTAGGCTGGTGGAACACATTTAATGGCAAAAATAGGCAGTTAAATTTATATTTCATCCTGTCTCCAGGCAAAAGAATTTGTGGAGTCACACTCACCTCATGCATGCAGAGGAGCAAGTGGACTGTAACCCCTCTGAGGCAGGTGGGATGTGCTGGCTCTGTGCTGTGAATTAGCACACCATAGCCCTGGCCCTAGTTCCTGCTCTGAGGTCTGCCAGGTGCTGCAGGGCTGCAGGCAAATCACTTAGCCCAGAGAGCCTGGTTTTCCCCATCTGAATGGGGTAATGATGCTCAGCTACCTTCGACACTTGCTGCTAAGTGCTCTCTGAGTCACAGGTGTTGTTATTAAAGATATCTGGAGAGATGATTTCTTTCGGCAGCTTTGTACTGAAGGTATCTGAGGCCATTTCTGGGCAGATTCCCCTGGGGCTGCCATGGTGTCAGCATCATCATCTGGTGTCATTTCTTGATTAAATGATCGAGGGAGTTTAAAGAAAAATGAGGGTCCGTGCTCCCTCCACAGTGCTCTGAAAGCAGCAAGCTGTTTTGGGTGATCTGCCTGATATAGAAAACTTGTTGCCAGCTTGCAGAAGGTCTTCTGCCTGCAGAGTACCAGGATGGGATTCTGCTGGGGGGTCAGGGCTCTGGCCTTTTGGTTTGGAGAAGGAGCAAACCTCTTTTGCTGTCTTTGAGGCAAAATGACAGAGCTCTTTGACATTTTTGATGGTATATCTTTTTAAAAACTGTCTTGAGATGAATTTAAATTACAAAGATTTTTGGTTTTGTGTTGCTACATGACCCTGACATGCTGTGAAGTCAGGAGGGATGTTCTTTTGGGAGGGGGTACAGGGCAGAATGGCTTGTTCCTTGACTGGCCTGCCAGCATCCCAGCCACATTGGTTATGGGACAGGGCCATACATCCCCCAGGCCCTGGAGAAAGCTGAGAAGGACTGGTGGTAATGAGGATGGGCACTTCTAATCCCTTGTGCCCTGATCTGGGCTGGTTCTTCTTCTGTGAGCTGAGCACTCTGAGCAGCAGCCATTAGAAAGAGCTAACTGAGCTCTGGGCTTTGTGTGAAATAACTGTGAAGGTCAGAGAGTGGAAGTGGAAAAAAAAAGTCTGAGATAGTTATCTGTATATCTAACATTGTAAAACTACTTTAAAAAGTGTTCTGTGGATGGAACACACGGAAAAGCTGTGCTACTTTGCTAAAATGTGATATTCAGAGACTAGTTTGCTTAAAGGGGCAACTGCTTATACACATGTAGCCCCATCAAGCAGAACCTCTGCACCCGCCCGTTGGGAATAGTGACACCTGTGCAAGTGGGTGCTGACTTTTGCATACACAGAAGCTGCTTTTAGGGTGGATGAGTGCAGGCACTCCTCCCTGAACATCTGCAGGTGCGGCTGCATGCAAAGACACAAGGGGAAGTTGAAAGGAGGCAATCGTATGTGCCCTTCATGGCAAAAAGTCATAAGTCACACTTAAAAATACTGTAAGATTCCATGTTTTCAGGCTTTTCTCTGCAACCAGGAAGGCCAGAGTTTCAAGGCCAAACCTCCAGGGAGGCCAGCAAAATGCGGGAGCTGACAGCCCTGAAACTTTGCCCTCAAGTGTCTCAAAACAGCCACAGCTGAACTGCCCACAGCATAGATTCAGTGTCATGCTCTGTGTCACCATTGAAGTGGAAACCAGGAGACCCTCTGGCTGTCCTTGTAAGAACAGTGAGTGAAGCAAAAAGCTGCATAACTTGTGGCGATGCAACTCCCACAAGAATGGCAGCACCAATGCAGGGATGTTGCACAGCACCACAGCTTCCTCTGTACACATGTGCAAGCGCAGCCTAAAAACAAGTGTGTGCATGTTCTGCTTTGAGATAAGACATACCAAGGTCAAGCTAGATGCAAAAGGGTTAAACACCTATCTCACTGCAAAACGGTTAACAGTTGCATTCTCACATTTATGCATTTACTGTCACAAGAGAGTACTTTTTTTCTGAAGTTTAGAGATGTACGGAAGGTATGTTGGTTCTTGAAACCAACTAAACCATTAGCACAAAACCATGCTGCTTTTTCTTCCATGCCATTAATAAGGGGAGTTAAAAGTCTTCCCTACTTTTTAATTAAAAAAATAGTACCAAGATTTGCACTTGTATGATTTCTTAGAATTTTTTATGGTCCTGAGAGTGGTATTGCAGGGAAACTTACAACTGAAAAACAGATAGAGGCATCAAAAAAAGAAAGATGAGTAAGAAGAGGACCTAGTCTATGATTTAATTGGAATCAATGGGAATTGTGCCATTTGCCTTTGGTGGCAGCAGAATCAAAGCTGAAACACCAGCTGTAGTTTATTTTAGATTGCTGCCTGTCTGAGATTAGATTTCAGATATCTCCACAGGGTTCTTTTTTCTTTTAACTACCTACAATTTATGGCAGCAATACATATTCTAAATGTCTTTCTCTACCAGAGGATCAGCTGAGCCTGTAAGGTCTGTAGGTGAAACAAGCCCTTTCCCTTTGTTTTCTGGGGGATAAGTCTGCCAGGTGTGAGTCTAAGAGAATGGGTATTGCACTGCAGGGAGACGTGCCCTGGGACAAGGCCTCCAAAGCTGCAGGAGTGCAAAAGCGAGAGGTTCTAGCAAGTTATGCTACTCAGCACTTATCAAGTAGATATATGGGAAGCAGAAGCCAGCTAAGTGGACTGGAGATGGAGCAGCCTGAGGAGTGAAAGTCTCAGCAGGCTGATGACTGAGCTCTAGGTGTAAGGAACTGGTGGGAAAGACAGAGTGGAAGATCCTGGTGTTGCCAAATAAATCCATAACCTCTTGGGAAATACTGTACTGAAGTGAAAGAGAGCGCAGGGGGAAATACCCTTCTGTAGGGAAGAAGGAAAAATTAAGGCCTGAAGTCAAAGAAAAATTTGCAGAAGACAACAGGGAGATGGTATCCCTCTTGAATAGCTGTAACAATCTGTGTAATGCTAACACTTGTATTTGAGTAGCAGTAGTCTTTTGGCTGCTGAATGTGTATGATTATCCTTGCGTGATGAATGAAAAATAGTAGTCGCTTAGTCTTTGAGAACAAACAAAGTAGTTGCTGAGGTGTCAGATCTTCTGCAGCCCCTACCTGCTCTTTAATAGTGGTTAGTGTAGAGAGATCTCTCTGCAGCAGGTTTACACAATCAGACAGGAAAAAACTAGTGGTGAGCACTTGAGACATCAGGTGACCTAAAAAATAGATAACTTTGATGTTGGAGGGAGAAGAAAAATTTTAGAAAACAAAATCCAAGAAAAAAGTCATGAATGTTGGGTGAGGGGAAATGCCTAAGGGTCCAGGACACAAAAGCAGCTGAATTCTCATGGAAGAATATATGGAAACCATGAGCTTTGTAACAGCTAGTCAGGAATCACTAAAAAACTCACTAAAAAAAAAAAGAGGTGAAGTGCATCTTAGAGAAAAAGTTGTGGTTTGCAGAGCATTAAAGTTTCCTGGATTGCTCCTGCTGTGGGTCCTTTTCCCTTACGGGTTTACTGAGGTAAAGTGTCATGACTCTGTTTTCTCCCTATTCCTTTTTATCTGGTCAGAGGAGGGAAATACCCAACATGAAACAGGCACTCAACTCTGCTCCAGTCCTCTCAATGGCTAGGATCAAGCCACTGATCAAGCCTTCATGCTTCAAAGGAATAATGAAAATCCCCACGCTCTTCCACTTATAAACTGTCTCCCACCCATGTGTGTTAGTGAAGGTGCCCAGAGCAGACACTATCTGACATTATAATAGAAAGCAACTGATAGGCAATTCTCTCTGCTAGAGCAACCAGACATGAAGAGCTGATACAACCTCCTATAAGAAAGGACAAATGATGGTTGAGATGTTTCTATCCCAGTAAATTGTATAACACATGCTCTGCTGTCCTTGGGTCTGATTCTGTATTTCTTGAATGTTCTAATGTGCAAATGATGTTTAGATGAGTTTTGAGCATGTCAGGAGTGTACCTGGGGCTCAACGTGTAAAAGGTATTAGCAAATTATTGCCTGAAGCACAAGGGCCACCTGGACTTGTGACTGCAAAAGTTCCAGTGGCAGTAACCAAATGAGGTTTTGTTGAGTTGCTCTGAGTAGGAAAGATATTTTTGCTTTGCTAAGGAAACTAGAATTTGTGGACGTCAATATTAATGAGACCATTCAAAACTAAAACAAGAGTAACCTATGTCTGTCAAATGTTTTGAGTAATATCATAGTGGAGTTAAAAAACCAGACTCGAACAAAACCCCAAACAAACCAAAGCAAAACACTCTGTGTCAATTTTCAATTCATTACCATTATTTGAGTGTTACAGGCTTTCTGCACCTCTCTGAGCCACAAATAAATAGATGGGGTCCATCCCTAAGTGATCTTTCCTAGGGTCTCCTTCCTCATTTCAGTGTGATTGCATTGTGTTGAAAATGCTTTGGCTGGACGTTCAGATACTCTTACTTAAAAAAGAGAGCAATTAGCAGAATACGGGATCAAACTATTTACATTATCTGTTGTTCAGCTTAAAAATTCAGTTTCTTTTTAGCAGGTTTTCTCTGCATGGTTTCATGAAGGAAAATTTTTGGAGGAAAGTTGTTGAGAAGGGAAAATTGTTCAGGAGCAAGACAGATCTCTACAAAGTGAAATTTACCTGTTCATTGTAGACCCAGAGCCTGAGAGTAGATTCTGACATATGTGTGAGACCAGAAGTAAACACAAAGGAGTTTATTAATGTGGGTGGCATGATTGGCATGAAATGGAAATAGTACCTAACATTTATAAAGTATTACTACTCTGATTAAATTAAACAATTTTAATGTAATGGTTCAAACAGACAACATCCTTTTTAAAGGTAGGAAATGAGGCCTGTTAAGGCTTAATGACACACACTGGGTCACACCATGAATTTGAGGGATAAGCAGCTGAATTAGAAGACCTAACTTCCATTATAATGCTCTACATTAGATGACAATGCACAACAGAAAGAATGAATGGAAATAAAATAAGACAGATGGTGAATGGAAGGAAACATGCATAAGTGTTTGAAATAAATATATGCACTGGGCAAGAATAAAAATGGTAATTGAAACCCTTGCTCACTTTAAAATACAATTAAAGTTATTTGCTTGCAGTGCATTTGGAATAACAGGCTACTGAAAGGGATGATGTGGCCTATGAGAGAAAGTGAAAGCATTTACTGAGGGTGTTGCTAAAAGCTATATTTTTGCCTCCATTTTCAGGAAAGAATAAGGGAACAGATGGCAGAAATTTCCCAAGGGAGAAAAGAGAATTACTAGAGAAGATCAGGATCAGACCTGCATAGGTGATCATGAAATCAAAATGCCTGAAAACTCAATTTCTCAAGGTCGATATAACCCATGCCTAGGTAACCAGCTTCTCTGAATTCTGAGGCAGTTGGGACAACATGAGAAAACTGGAAGGTACTGGAGGACTGGCAAGAGTGTGCAGTGTCAGTGATGACCTAGAGAGAATCCAAGTATATCAGAGTCTTGTCAGCTGGGTGGTTTCTTTTAAATTTGTGTTTCTGCATCACACTCATTGCTGGAGTATCTGAGCACCTCCAGTAAAACCAGCCATAGTGTCTTTGCTCTCTCAGCCTCTCCTCCCAGGACAGTGTTTCTTGGAGGGGCTTGTTTTAGTAGAATCTTTTTGTTGTTATTAGTGTGTGTATTGTAAAATATTTGTTGCAACAGGATGAACTGAGAGGGGTGTCTTGTGCCTGAACTGGAAAATAGTAGGCTGGGGAGGAGACTGCATTTCTCAGTAGCAGTTGCTCCTGGACTAGGCCTACTTATACTGGAATTGCTGGAGATTTAACAAAATAAGGACAGGAGCTCCTCCTCTCTTGCATAGCTGTTGACATTATGTCCAGCTGATTTGTGCCTGCTTTCTCTCTGCTTTGGTGATAAAGAGCATTTTCAAACAGCACCATCAGACTCCAGCTGCACAGAAGAATGCAGTTTTGCTCCAGTCCCACTCTAACAACCAGATTTTGTGAGATGTCTTGTTCCTAATGCCAGGGGAGCTAAATGCCTAAAGATCTTTAAAATCTGTGTGGTCTTTATTCCAGTTTTGTCCAGTGTATCCCCGTGCTTTTGCATGATTTAGGTAAATACTGTAGTATGAAAAGAAGCAATATCCATGTGGAGGAGGCTGGAAAACCTGAGGAGGAGTACAGTGAGAGAGCTTAAATGGTGTGATTTGATTATCCATAGTCAGCATGATTGCCTGAGAATTACTGTGTCTACCAAAGAGAATTTGTTTTGTTTTGACTTCTCTGAAGAAATGGAAAGAATTTTGGTGGATTGATACTGGGATTAAAATTAAATTTAGGCATCCTATGGAATAAATGGATATTATAAATGTAACACAGGATGATCAAGCTTATTCAGTGCTGAGGATCACGTTTCTAGTTTTAGGGAACCTCTTCCAGACCAGCATCCAGAGTGTTATGTTCAGAACAGATCCTTTTCCTCTCACCTTAGTGCATGTCTTAGAGACTTGCCAAGGAAGGCATGAACTCCAGGAGCTGCTCAGAAAGTGCTTAATTTCCCATCTTGTAGGTAATGACTCTTCCTATTATATCAAATCCTTTTATCTTGTCACTACTGAACCAATTCCGGGCTTGACAATCATCTTGCTGCATCCCAGTTGGACTGCTCTGGAAGAGTTAATGGCCAAAGTAAGGACAATTTTGGGACAACTAAGAAAAAGACAGATGATATTTTGAGCTGGAACTAATAAGTTAGTAGCAGTGACTGGTGACGTGTGTTAGAGTCAGGTAGACACTCCTAGAGTTCATACAGCCTCACTTCTGTCTCTCAGAATTAGTGATTTTCTTTAACAAAGAGCATTTTTTCTGGCATTAAGCAACCACTTGGAATTTCTGTTGTCCCTTACTCTTATGTTGTTACTAAGCCTAACTTGTAAATATTTGGGATAATATACAGAATGTTACCCTTGTTTAAAAGGTGTAAGTACTGATGCAGAAAGTCATTTGCCATGCAAGTATGCCTGCTGTTGCCTGCAATAAATACCTTGTTGAGGGAAAGAATAGAAGGAGAAGAGGTCATGCATGGCTGATGTTGATTGAAGCTAAGTTTGTGCCTGGTACAGTAAAGATATTGTTCAGTACTTATCTTCCTTGTGAAAATATTACTGTTGTAACAGTACCAACATATCCATGTGTTTTAGTTGTCTCTCATTCAAGCACCAGCTGGGCTGGTTTGTTCTACCCCATCACATGTTGTCAGTCATCCACCTGTGTTCTGCACAGGTGTCAGCCCTCCCTGTGATCACACTGCTGACGCTTCTGACCTGACCTGTGTGCATTTCACTAATGTTCCTCACCAGACAGTGCTTCTGGATGAAGCTTTGCCTAAAGGCACTCCTACACTCATGGCTAGGTGGGGGAATTGGGCTCAGCTGTGAGCAGTGTGATAGGGAAGGCTCACAAGCCCAGGAGTGGCCCTTGCAAGTTTTGCCTTGTACTTGAGAAGCTCCTTCCTGCCACCGCACTGCTCACCACGCTTGGTGGTTTAGTGCCACCATTTGCACGGGCCTCCCGCTTCCCGGCAGCACTGGGGTGGTAAATTTGTGCTCACACAGCGTCTCAGTCCAGATCAGAGGTGTAGCTCGCTTGTAGGATGCAGGTGGTGGGAGTGGGAGTGTGCAGGCGCTCGCAGTCGCGCTGGGTGACAGCTAACCAAGGCGGCTTCCTCCTCCCACGCAGCGGGCCCAGCGCAGCGCTTTTTCCTGTTCTCGCCTGTGTCAAGATGTGCAGCGGGCTCTCGGTCGGAGCGGCTGGGATGAGGTCACGTCCTCTGTACCGTGTCAGAATGGGAGTGATGAGCATCTCCCACCTCAGCACATAAGGAGACAGCTTCCAGAGAGGTTGGTGGCACTGGCAGTTCCTGGTGTGCTGTCATCCTCTGAAGAGGAAGTTCCCTTTGTTCAGACTTATTTCTTACACCAAATACTGAGCAAAATTATATGTCGGTCTACACCAGCAGCAAATTTGTCCCTGGGGTTTTTATCCTTCAGTTGTTTAAACCATACTCTTATGAATGATCAGTGTGAAGTGAGCTATGAAGAAGAAAATTAATTCTATCTCAGTTCAATGTTCAGTATTTGGTATACTTTAAATCAGCTGTATATAAAATGGTCAACCTCTTTCCCATCCCATGGCAGGACTTTAGTTTTTTTCTTGATTAGATATGGTGTCTGGCTTGATGTGGGCTGAGGCTGGGTGAGTAGACCTGGTTATTGTATTTGCTTGTGTGGTAATTGAGATTGATACACACTGAAATTTGAGCTAGAGCCAAATTAAATTGAATTCTATTGCAGTCCAAGGTGCTGCTTTGTATGCTGGCCAGAACAGTGGTTCATCACTGGGACTCCTCAGAGTACTGGTAATAAAAGTAATAAAGCTACAGTTGATAATATTTTAGTGAGGGTGTGTTGGGTTTGAATTGGGGTTTACAAGAAAAGATCCTTACCACAACACCACATCTCTTGCCTACTCTTTCAAAGATGTCTTAAAGGCTTTTTCTTTTTTCTTTTTTTTTTTTCCTCTTAGGTCTATGTTCTTTTTATACCTGTATCATTGTGTATGATGAGCATCAAGTATGCAACTCTTTCCAAGCTGAAAACTTCTATTATGGATAGAGTACCAGAAGGGATAATAAATATAAACTGGTTGTTTTTTTTTTTTTTTTTTTTTTTTTTTTTTTTTTTTTTTTTTTTTTTTTTTTTTTTTGGTTTATTTTTTTTTTTTTTTTTTGGGAAGCAATTTGCATGTTATGCTTCTGGATCCTAAAGAAAAGGAAGTGTACTTGATGTTAAAATTGGCTTCATGGCTCCAGTTTTCTTAGCTCTGCACCACCTGCCTCTAATCAAACTGTCCAATTACAGGAAACAATTGTTTTCTTGCTTTCTGTTAAGTGCAGAAATTCATTCACTAAAGGACTTTTTACCAAATGTTGCTTTTAACAAAACCACTTTCACAATTTGTTTGAAAATAATGTGCTGATGTTTGTGTCCAGTATGCATGTTAGAATTCAAACATATGGTCACCAGGATCCACAGAAGGTCATTTACAAAATTGTAGTATTTATCTTAACTGATTGCAGGGTTTGGAAATCTCTATTGTATTGGGAGAAACTCAGTGGACATTAATAGTTTCACGATTGTTGTGGTAAGCTGAGAATCAGGCCCTGACCTATAATTATCACTTACACGAAGAGCACTGATAATACAGAAGGGAAATTGGTTTCCCTAGATGTGCTGCCTTAATGTGAGACAATGACTTCAGGCTGTTTCTGAGCTGCAAATCTCCCAGGTGAAGTCTTGCTGAAGTAGAATAAAGTAGAAAAAAAACCAGAGTAAGGGGATCCAGCTTTGGTTAATAATGCTTTCCTTGCAAAACTGGATCTCAAACCAAACCATAACCTTAACACGCTCAGTCAGCCCTACAGAATTACATGAGATCACATGGAGAAAGCAAATACACAACATCCACTCTCATTTTAGCAATGATGTTTGCAATGTCTTCCCCTAACAACTGCTTTTTATCTGCAAAGAAACAGATTGATAAGGAAAATATTAACAATATACTGTACAATATAGGAGCTTACTAATTATACTATTTGATCACCTCACAAACTTTGTATGAAACAAAATGACTAAATAAGAGTGTAATGTTCCTAGTTAGGAGGCCTGTATAAAAAGACATATAATACACTGTAAAATTTCCTTGAGAAGCATAAGGCAGTTATTGGAAACTACTGAATAGAGGAAACATGAGGAGCTACTATTCAC
The DNA here is from genome assembly GCA_013397115.1 of Edolisoma coerulescens. Taxonomy (NCBI): domain Eukaryota; kingdom Metazoa; phylum Chordata; class Aves; order Passeriformes; family Campephagidae; genus Edolisoma; species Edolisoma coerulescens. The sequence goes on along the minus strand of VWZW01001404.1, from coordinate 720,591 downwards.
TGTCTCATAACAAGAGAAGGTGGGGGTTATTCTATGACATTGACAGTCAATAAATGCAAAACAGATAAATGAGTGACTCACAGGCATTAACCAGTAAGCCTTCAGCATGTGGAATTAATTTCCATAGGAAATCTATATTAAACTGCAGCACAATTGGCAGCATTGCTACAGCCATGTTGAGAGGGGTGATGTACTAAAAACTACTTTTTGTTTCCAAAATGTGTTTAATATGTGTCTGTGTACTCACAACTTGCAGCTATGCTCACTGGATCAAGAGACTGCTATTTCCTCTGTTAGTTGAATCAATGAGGAGGTATTTGGTATACACCAGAAAAAGCTTTGGAAATTTGATACAATGCTCTACATGAGAATTTCTTTTTGTCCTTATAACTGTACTTGTCTATGCCTTTTTTTTCTTCCTCTCCCACATTTTCCAATTTTTTTGCCTTTTAAATCAGGATCAAGAAGAGAACAGTGCTGGAGATTTTCATGTTGGCTGGCTTGTACTGTTTAGCAACTTTTTGTTTGTGTGCTGAAGGAAGGGTTGAGGAATATATCACTTTATTCCTGTTATTTCCTAGTTTGCTTTAGTCACACTTGACTGGTTGATCTTGCTGCATTTATGTGGATAGTGGAGTGGTATATAAGATAAGAACAAAAATTTGGTAACTGTAGAACAAATCTCCATTGATTTTAAAGGAGAATAAAAGCTAAGAGTAACCTAACACAAAGCAAATGTTGCTTGCAGTGCAGTAAAACACAGACAAAATGTGAAATGCTGCATAAAAAGGGAGACAGCGTGTTTACCAATTGTTATTCCTATGACATGGGTCATTGTTTTGTTTTATTGTGTAACCTGTAATTTATTACAGTGCCCATCAACAGAGTATCATACATTCTTCATATGATAGATGAATATATATTTTATATGTTAGCCAAACAAGGATGAACAAACACAGTCTGACTTCTCTGGAGCAAAGAGAAACCAAGCTAGCACCCTGACTGACCAGTGCTCAGGTCTAGTGGAAAGCAGGTATGGAGAGATGCAATTCCCAGCACTCTTAACATTGCGGTTTGTGCCTTTTTCTATTTCTGAAAGGAGATACAAGGTTTTGTCCTAAATCTTGGGCAATGCAGAGAAAAGGATTTGAAGAACACAGGAGGTTCAGGGAATTGGAAAGTGTTGCCTAAAGCTTCTTTATATGCCTGAAAATGAATATAGGTATGTATGTTCTGTATGTTCCTGGTATGTAGGACTGTTTTACAGCCATAAGAAGCTGGAGTGGTGGATACGAAGGCACTGGGGAAGGAGTAAGTTCAGTGGATTGCAATGCAAGGATGAGGGGTATGGGTATAGGAGATATCCTCACATAGGCAGTGGAAATGCTGGGAATTACCAGAAAAAAAGTATACAGTGATAATTCCATCATTATAAAACTTTGTCCCTTGTTATAAATTGACTGTTTTTCCTGCTGAAACAGGGAAAAGTTGTCCTCTGATTTTCATGTTTCCTTTTATATATTCCACTTGAATTGGCATCCACTGTTGGTGTCTTGCTTGAAACATGGTCATCCTGCCAGGCATGTGCGTGCACAAGTCTGCATGCACAGAGGGACGCTGCCAGCCCAGCCCTGCCCCAGTGACCTGATGATCTCTGTGTGTTTGAGTGCATAGCCAAGATGAGGAAACCAAAAAGAAATGTTGTGCTTAAAGAAAGAAGGAAGCATAAAAGCAGAATTTCAAAGCACTGGAGGTTCTGCAGGTCCCATAGTGACACTGCCCACCCGGGAACACGTGCTGCAAGTCCTGCGTGTCCGCTGGCCGTTCAGCCCTTCCCTACATCATGGTGGGCAGTGGCAATGTGTGAGCTGAGACGGAGAACAGTGACAGCCTCAGACTGCTGTCAGGACTCCCTGAAGGGGAAGGAGATCTCTGCACATCAGAAAAAGCTTTTCTCTAGGATTTCTGCTATTTCCACTTGTTTCAGGCCCTGGTGCATAAACCTTCCAGTGTGCTGCACTGGAAGGATCTGAAGTACATAGGTCTACCTGGGCGGAAGGAATATACATGTTATGATGGTTTCACACGAGCTCACTCTGGGATTGTCCCTGGGCAGTAAATTTTTTGTTTAGAAGACGTAGGCACACATGAATCACCCAGATACTGTCTTTGCTTCCTGCCCTTCACACCCTATCTTACTGCATATTTCCCACATTTGTCACTAACCATAACCATATTTTGGTGTGGGTCTTGCAACTCATTTAGCCCTATAGAAATAAAAGCGTTTAGTTTAAATATGCATGTCTAACTTTCCATATAGGAAGAAAATGGTTAAAGAAAAAGACTTTTAATGTCACATTACTTAGTTTTATAAGAATGTCCATCATCCTGCAAGAACTGGCCCAGAGTCCAGCAAGTCCAACAGCCGACAGGTGCCCCCAGATGGCTTCAGAAGAAGATGCAAGAAACATGACCTTTGAGGCAGTGCAGAGCACGGCCTGCGTTATCACCGTGTTACCAAAGTTTGGCTGTGAGGTTTTAATGCAGTAACAGCCACGCTGCCACTGCCAGTTACACCACCTTGGAAGAGGCTGTCAAGGAAACCGGAGAGTCTCTTTTGGAACTAAAAGCAAGAACAACTGGCCAGCCATCCCTGTAGCAATTGCTTTGTGGGTCAGAATGATATTTGGGTTTGTATTTAACTGTGTTGGTTAAAAATGTAATGAACAAATTGAGCTTTTTTATTCTGGACACTGTGAAAGTAGTTTCTAGAAAGAGACAGAGCCTGCAAGATTACGATAGTGCTCACGTGGCTTTTTGAGTGGGCAGCTGAAACATTTTAAGTAACCAAAAATAATAGTAGGGGACATATGATAGCTTTTTGTTATGTTTTCTATTTTGTAGGACAGTCTTTAGATAGTTATTCATGCTGAAATTCATTACTTTCACAACTCACAAATACATTTTATGACTATCTAACAGCTTGTCTGCATATTGGAACACAACCTTACAAATAGCAGCATACAAGCATTTGCAAAATTAATTTAATTAGTATTCTATCAGCTCTGTAGCTTAACTACTGTGAATAGGTGTTGCACAGGCAGTATAGTTTAATGGTTCCTGGAGTATTTTAACTCGGGACTCCATAACATACTTTTTCAGCCTCTATGCTTGTGGAAAGAGGGTCACAAAATCTTTCAGGCTGCCCAGCTGTTAAATGGTATGCTTATATTTAGGTAGCTTAGCTAAAATTGGTAGGATGCATTGAAGTATTTGGATGAAAGCTGCTTTACAGTGTAAGCATAAAGTATTATTATTAGAAACATTATTACATTATCAGCAGTGTGACTTACAATCACAAAACTCAGGAACTTCTGGCTTTAGGAGAATTTTTTTGGTTTTTAACATAAGTATTCAAGAAATATAAAACAGAGAAAATAAGGACAGATGTAAAGCAAATAACAGTGATGTTAACTTTATTAAAAAGCTTCATTGTGGTATCAGGCAGGAAGTGAAACTGCTTTCAAACTGCAAATATTTCTCAATCATTTCATGCACCAGCAATCTTTGTAATAGGTTTTCTGTTGTTTTTGGCAAAATGTTCAGAGGAGCAGATAAAAGTTCAGACACAGGGGGAAAGGCAGTCATTCTTCTTGCATTTCACTAGCCATGTATTTCATTCTGTGATTCAAAGTGACCTTAGAGTCTGTCTCAAAGAGCAGATGCGCATACTGCAGGTTTGAGCCCTAACTATTTTTATAGGGCCATTCCTTTTATAAACCAGCAGAGCTGTGTGCTGGCAGCCCGCTAACCGGCTTTGGGTGTTGACTCATGCTTGGTGAGAGTTCAGTCAGAGGCAGCTGAAGTAGAAACGGCTCCAGCTCCCTTCTCTCCCCACCCTGTGCCTCGCCATGGGCCAGTGGGATGTGATGTGTGCCTGCACCCTGGCCAGGGAGCTGAGAGCCTGCTGTCCTCCTGTGAGTTCCTGCTGACTTCAGGCTGTAAACCCTGCTGACTCAAGAGGGGATGCTCGTTCTGCTAAAGCCTCCCTGGGATGGAACTTCCAAAAGAGGGACAGAGGCGACAACTGGCAATGGTGAATGCTTCATCCATCCCAGTTAAATCTGCCAGTGAATGTGCATCATCACTTTCAGGTTTTGCGCTACTAGGAACTACTTTTCTGCCTCTGAGTATCACGTTATGGTGATCCCAGAAGGTCAAGTACAAAAGTATTGAGCACTTAGAGACACTAAATGCCCTTACAGGGTGAATTAATGGGCCTTGAGAGTACTTGGCAATGGGACTGCTGAAAAAAACTTCCATTAAACTCTTGCTTGACTGAAAACCAGTTTTTTCATTAAAAACAGAAAGCTAGAAAACTGAAACTTCAGCTAGCATATTCATTTCTGCACCTGGGTCAGATGCAGAAGGTCAGATGCAGACTAAGTGCTAATTAGGTATCTCTTGACTCAGGAATTCTTGCTAAAAGTGCTGTGTGTGGGGCATCTAGAAGAGCAGCAGGTGTTGTGGTAGATTTTACTTGTCTAATCGTGTAGTTTCCATATAGACACCATGACCCCAATCTGCATCTTTTCAACCAGCAATGGTTTATTCTTGTACAAAAACGGAAATAAAAAGGTAGGAAAAGCACATGAAATAAAAAATTTCCAAGGTTATCCCATTTCACAGTGTTCAAAAGTGATCTAGTTTGAGCACTTATTGTTACATTTCAGTCAAATGTTTGTCTAAATTTTGAAAAATTTAAATCTTGGTAAATCGAGAGAAGATTAAGTGTTTTAGAAAATCTTTGCAGACCCGCTCTGAGGATGAGAACACCTTAATTTTGTAAGAAATTTATGTTAACAATGTCTACCAGGTCTAGGTAATGGCCTGGGATTTAGGAGACCTGGATTCAGCTCTCTGTTCATTGTATGGTTTTCAACATATCACTTAGTTTTCCAGTGCCTCTCTTCTGAATCTGTAAAACAGGGGTGCTGTATTTACCTTGCAGAGGTGTTGCAGAGACCAGTACTTTGAAGAGTGTGATGTTAGTGGGTTATAGGACAGTGAAAAGTTTGAAGCTGATACTTTTGTTGTTCCCTGGATTCCTATTCTTAACACTTCGCCTTGCCGAACAGGGGAAAATCACAAAGCTCTCCAAAATCATAGCAATCTGCTGTTCCTGCTCTGTTTGCTTGTTCCAAAGCCTGTAAAGTTTTATTAGAATCTTTGCAGTGACTTCATATAGTTTGTGTTGGATTTTAATGACCTCAGGACCCATATGCACCAGTGCATTTATTGTTGTGTGCTAAACGTCCTCACATTTCAGAAGCTGATCTCAAGACTGCTGGGAGTTTGTCAAAGTCTTTCATTAGATACCATATGCTTGTTTGATATTGACAGATTTCACAAGTGTGACATTAACAGCTAGAAAAGCATTGGTACCTAAAAGGAATTGCTCCATTTGCTCTGCTTGCTCCTCAGAACTTTTAGATGGGTAATGATAGTAAAGCCTAATGATACCGTGCTGGAGGGCAAACAGGCCTCTCAGTATCACAGGTGATATAATTCAGAAAGACACACAACTAAAACAGATAAAATGATGGCATAGAGCCTCTCCAAGCCTTGCAGGGAATTGGTGGCTGCAGAGTGTGCTCTGGATGTTCCAGGAGCCTTGATTAATTGTTGTTAGTGCACTGTTTGCACAGCATTTGTGAATGCTGTAGAAAGGTTTATAAACAAGTGTCAGATAACAGAAGTACTTGATGAGCTCTCTAGTCCCACAAACTGCAGATAGATGGGCACTGATGATGATGAGAAGCTGAATGATTTCTAACAGAATTTAAAGGAGATGCAAGGGGATGGTGTGGTTTGCACCTGAATGAGTTCATCTGCTCCAAATGGTTCAGTTTTAAATCTGTGTTTGGTGGAGCAGGCAGGGAGTTTTAAGATCATAAAATCATTCAGATTAGAAGGGGCCTTAGAAAGCCTCATATGAAACCTTTTACTCAAAATGTAAGCTAAAAGATCAGACCAGGCTGCTCCGGGCTTTGTCCAGTCAGGTATTGAAAACCCCCAGGAATGAAAGTTGCATAACCTCTTTGGACATCCTGTTCCCCTGCTTGATTTAAAAGGCTTTTATTGTGAAAAAATATTTTCCTCTGATCCAGTCTGAACCCTACTTGCAATTTATGCTCGCTGCCCTCCCACTATGTACCACTGTGAAGAACCTGCCTCCATCTCCTTGTTGGTTATCCTCAAAAGCACTGGGGGCTGCTGTTTTTCTAAAGCCATCTCTTCTTCAAGCTGGACAAGCCCACCTCCCTCAGCCCCTGCGCTTTGGGCAAGTGCTCTGGTGCTGGTGGACTTCTGCTGAACTCCCTCTGGTTTATTGACAAGCTGCTTTGCAGTCATACAGATTTACAGGAAGACACCTAATTCCTTCAAAATCAAAAGCTTCCATTGGAAATTTCTGATTTCCACGTAGAAAACTGCTTCCAGTTCAGATATGGCCCCAGCAGACAGCCGATGGGCTGCAGGGCTCCTGGCCTCGCCGGCAGCCACAGTTGGGGCAGACTGTCAGCTGGCATTGCCAAGGGTCTCTGTTCCAGGACTGCTGAAACATTACTCTGGAGTTTCCAAAATGAGGTACTGTGTGATTTTAGGGAGGAGAATTTCCAAAAATGCAACATTTTCTTCTCCGAATTGACTTCTCTGTCAGTTCCCCTTTTTCCTTCCCCCTCCAAGTAATTTTCTTCAGAACTGACTTTGTGTAAGGCACAGGCTGAACCTACAGATCCTTTTTTTTTTTTAAATTATCTAGAGGATTGTGGGAAATGGGCAGGAGACCCTGTCATTAGTAAGGTGTTTGTTTAACAGAACAAAACTATTTCCCTCTTTACTGTAGACTTCAGATTCTGAACAATTATTAACTTGTTGCCTTCCCTCTTCCTTCCTTCCTTTTCTCTTTATAGTTGGACTTGAGGTTTTGCATTTCTCTCTTATCTGCTGCTTTCAAAATGTTAAAAGTAAATTTTTGTGGGATTGCAGAGGCAGAAAGCAGAGGATGTTCTAGAAGGGAGGCTGAAGTAACAATAATATAATTAATTATTGCTTTTTATTAATAATTGCACCATTATAGATATAATCCTAATTTTTCACATGCAGGCAAACTCAGAGTGTCCTGGGCAAGCTTGAGAGGGTTTGTGTTGCTAGTCCTGGTGCACCTTTTCAATTACTTCCTTTCCTCCTCTCAATCTCCCTGCTCTATCATCTGGCCAACATCCGTGTGGACTTGGAGGTGACTGCCTGAGGTGGGTGACAGCCTAAAAAAAGCTCTAGATTTCTGCCTGGCATGGTGTTGTATTAAGAAAATGAGGCAAAAGGGCCAGTAAATTTCATTCATCCACAGAAGGTGCCTCACAGTGTGAGGTCGAGCTGGTGGACTTCTGAGCCACAGGAGGCTGTAAATGTGAATGCCATGCTGGATTGAAAAGGGCCTAGAACCTTATGAACAGTTGTAACATTTGAAGTAATAATACAGGCTTAATTAAATCTCATATATGAGCACATTGGCTAGTCTCTGTAGGGATCAGGAAGGATTTTTCCTTATCCATATACAGCATTTCGTAATTGGTCAGGTGCATTATGGGGTTATTGTCTTTCTCTAAACCCGAGGCAGTGATGAAATGCTTCTGCTAGGAGTAGGTTGCTGAACATGAGCAGTTGGCCTGGTGTGGCATGGCAGATTTGGTCTTCTTTTAGATTGCTGGTTGTTTTCCCTTGTGATTTGTATTTTGATTCTTGTAATATCTGACATTTTTCTAGCTCCCAAATGATGGTAATGGCAATGAGAATCCTGGCTTTCACTACAATACTAATTTTTTAGCCTTTTTAATCAGTACAATAAGGTTGGAAGCATGACCCAAACCTCTGAAGCAGAAAAAAACCCAGGCCATCTTTTACTGCACTGTATAATGCGTTGGTTGCTAATACTGTCTTTGCATGTTCCAACTCAGAGCAACTATGTAATCCATAAATTTGTCCTATAGTGAAAACAATCAGGTGGGAAAACACTTCTGACCTTTGAAGTGCTCTGGGAGATGGATAAGAAGGTATTTTTTATGCCTGTGTGTTTGTTATCACTGCAGTAGTTGTGACTCCAAAACTATTTCTACACAGACATGTTCGTGTAGCTGGGAGCCTGGAAAGCTTTAGTCTTTTGAGAGGGTTGAGAGGATCTAAGCCCAAAGCTAGATGTTTATGTGTGCCTGCTTAACTCCTGCCTGATATGTGACCCCTTCCTGGAGACTGAAGTAGCTGCATAGGTCTCCCACATTCTTGAAGTCCTAATGTGATCATGCAAAGGGCAGAGGCACCCGAAATGGTGGTGCAGGGCAGACTCGAGACATCAGACCTTGGCCAGGATGTGCCTGTTATCCTGGTGGGAAATGCCAGGGGTAGCAGCTGAGAGCTTATCTACCACTGAGTACAAAATGCTTATAGCAGGCACACCACGTGTTTCTGACTGCTGTATGCAGATGCCCAACCTTGTAGAGTTTTGTAATGGGAGAGCATCCACCAGTTGTATTCATCTGCTGGCTGCTCATGGTACCATGGAGTAGGAAAGGTCATTTTACTGGGGCAGGAGAGTGTAGAAGAGGGTCAGAGAAAACTTGACCAGCCTGTTCTGTCTTGCCTGATTAAAGGAGGCACATTAAAAACAATCCAATTCCTATGCTGTATTTCTATAGAAAAACCAAGATTAATTAAAAGACATCTCTCTAAAATCCTTTATAAAGGATTTATAAATCATTAAGATTGCTATTAGTTGTCACTGATCATTGTTTACAGTGAAGTAGGAATGAAATTATATATGGTACTGACAATTTCTCAAACAAGGAAAGGCCATCCCTACCCTGAATTGCTTACAGTTATTGCCCAGCATATGTATTGAGGGATGCAAGGAGTATGAAATTGATCCCCAGTGAGTTTAGTGTGGAAGCTTCTGATAATGTTTTAATAATACTCATGCAAGAATTTAGCTTTCTTCTCAGTAATTAATGCTTGTGAAAAGTTTAATATGTATTTATTTGGTGTGTTGTGATACTGGCACATGAGCAGAATAATAAGGAGTTATGTATGCTTGAAAGGGTTTTCACCTGCATGTTGACTTTTAATTCTTTTTTAGAATGCTGAACAATAAGGTTTATTCTAATTAAAAGAAGAAGATGGGTTATTCCTCCAGAGTGATTTTGGTTAAAAATTTGATTTGTCTTGTGTTAATTTCCTCTTAACTGTTTGCAAGAAATTCACATGGTAAACATGGTTCCATGCAGAAATTAAAAGTAAAGTACATTTGCAGTATATGAAAAAATTCTTTACAAAATTTGCAGAAGCTTACCTGGTGAGCATATGCATCCGTGTATTGGTCAAAGTATATGCTTTTAAGTGAAAGTAAGTGAAGAAAAATTACTAATGACACCCAGAGCAAATGCAAAATGGTTTCAGTTTCTTGAACAGGGCACCAAGATGTGAATCATCATATTTTCACTGTCAGAAAAACCTGAGTGGTTTTTCCTCAGGGTAACAAAGGTACGTGTCAACTGTCTGAATAAGAAATCTCAGCGAAGGCAGCACACATAAGTTTTACCATGAGGTAAACTCCCTCAGGTCAACCCCAGGCAGGGTACAACACTCATGGCAAGTCACCTCATGGTAAAACTTGTAGTGCCTCATTGTCACTGTTACTTTACCTCGAGGTAGCTGACATGCATGTTGGCTACCCTGAGGTAAAAACGCTGCCTCTCTATCAGCAGGCACCAGCCCTTAGTGTACGTGCAGGCCAACACCATGCTCCTTGGCTGTCCCCAGGTGTGACAGTCAGCCTGTACCTGCCTATCTCATCTCTTTCTCCCGTGCCTCTCCAGTGCTCTTCACAACTCAGAGAAGTCCACCATCTCTCGTGAATTCATTTCAACCCACTTCACCAAATCCGTCTCATAGGAAGTTCTCCAGCTGTCAGGGGGACCCTGTTAACTAGTTTCAGAAAACTGTAATATTGAAAATCACCACGTGGTGTGTATTCTGCAGCCCTGAATATGGCACTGAGACTTCCCTGCACCATGTTTTTCCCCTGTGAGCTCTCTCCAGGCTCCTCTCCCATCTACTGCTTCTTGAAACATTCCTGTTGGCTGCAGGTTTGCCTTCTTGTGCTTCGCATATCCCCATTTCCATCTCTACCACAAAATAGGGGCCTCCTTATCTCTCTCTCTCATCTCTCTCTCATTTGCTGAAGGTCCCTTATTTGTTCCTGTGCTAGGATCTTGGAATATAATTTTCCTTCTCACCAGTCTTATCTCCCAGGCAGAGCAAAAATAAGTAAATTATTCAGTTGACCACATTTTAGCTGTAATGGGGTGAGAAGCAGATGGTTAATAGCCATTGTTATTTTTCTCTTCAGTATATAAACCATTGCAGGGGGAAATAAAGGTATTGGTTTGACTGGGGAAAGGCAAGGGATTGCATGCATCCTGCACTTTTCTCTTTGGGTGAGCGGGTTGTCATCAAAATCATATGGTCTGTGCTTTGATTTGTAGAACTTTTCCTGAACACTGGGCTTGCCTGGAGATGACATTGAAAAGTTCCCATATTACAGGCAGACAGCTGAATGCCCTCGAGCTGAAAGTAAGACCTTGCTTGACTTAGAAAATGAATGTAATTTTTCTGGTGTTGTTATTGAAGGTAGTGTTATACTCCTGTGTATCTGAACATGACAGCAGTTACAGCACAGGTAAGTGCTTATAATCAGCTGTGATAGTGTTTATTTTAGAAGTCAAGTGAATCACTAGAAACCTGCTTGCTGAATGATTTTATTGGGGGAAATGATTGCCTTGCAGCTATGTAAACTCACAGACAACCAGAAAATGATGTGGTACCAAGTCATCACAACACCTTAGATACATTCTATGTTGTAGGTATGGAGATCCTCTCAGCTTAGCAGGTTGTATTTGAGAGTGCTGTTTGTCAACTACTCTTTTCAATTTCTGTCCTAATTTTCCTTCCTCTTGTGAGAAATTGTGTTTTCCCATCTCCTCTTCCCTACAACTTAAAATGTCTAGTATTCCACTATACCTCTGTCAACACTTTACATTCCTGTAACTGAGTTATTCTTCAACATTGATCATTGTCTTCTCCTATCAGGAAGCTGTAGCAGGGAAGGGCTACAGTATTCATGTCTGTTTGACTCCCTAGATTTGATTCTAAGCTCTGCTAAATCTGCCCAAGGTCAAACTCTTGATTTATTTGAGAGTTCAGACTTCTTATTCCAGGTTCTGTGAGTGATCTCTTCATGTGGGTGGCCTGTGTGCTAAAAGGTTGGGCCTTGCACTTTTCTAGCCAAGTCACATGTGGGCCTCTGGAATCTCAGAAATTTTCCACTTGACAGAAGAAGGGGACTTCAGAAGCACTGCTATAAGTGCTTAGAAAGATAGGCTAAGAAAATGTTTCAGTGTGCTGATACTCTACTCTCCTCACTTTTGTAAAATGGTGGCATATTTCTTTGAATCTGCAGTTTGCCATAGTTGTGGGTATAGGCTGGTATCTATCCTGGTTTTGACCAGGATTTGCTTGTCTGTCTGAAGAAATGGCACAAGGGCTTAGAAGGCTGCAAGATCCAACTTTAACGTGCATCAGTTACATCAGTATGTTTTGTCTTCATTGAATTTTGAATTGGCCCTGATGTCATGATGAGAGCTTCCTGAGCTCCAGGATGCTGTGAAAAAACGCTGTTCCTTAGAAACCAGTATGTTAAAGGTTCAGCAGATGTGCTGAAGGAATATCTTTGGGGTTCCTGGGCTTAAGATGCAAGTCACTGGTTTTGACAAAGTACAGGCTTAGATTATTTGAGAATGGTCTCAGCAGAGGCAAATTACCATTTACTGGTGAGAGAAGTGGCCCATTTCCTTTGCCTTTAAGGAGAACGTTTTCCTTTTTTTCCTAAGTAGATATGACTTTACAGTTCTTTCACACAAATGACTTACTGTGAAGTCTTCTGTAAGCAATATGGTGGGTCATTAATGGCCCGCAGAGGAGGCAGTAAGTGGTGACAAGTACCTGCAGGTGAAAGCCAAGTAGATAAATATAAGGTACTTTGGAACCTGTTTCCTTATCTAACCTTTTAAGGTTGTCATTAACAGTTTCCTGTTTATCCTTCAGTTGAAATCTCTGCTCACCTTGAAGAGGCCGATTGTTCAGTGGGAAGACTCATTAGGAACTGTATCTCGCTCCATCTCAGCAACTGGGCATGCAGCTCTGAGGTTTTATTCCCACTTCAGGATTGGAAGGCTGCTTTAAGTAACAAAATGTTGCTGAAGTCTATTGTCTTTGGCTATCAGAATTTACTTGCTTTAAAGAGAAAGGCTGTGTAGTTCCATTTTTTTTTTTTTTTGATATGTGTATCCTTTTTTGGGCCCATTTTGAGAGTAAAACCAAGAGGTTATCTCAGGGGGGTTATGGTTAGCTCACACTATGCAGAAATACAGTAGGAAATCTGGGGATTTCTCTCTCTTGCTTCAGTGACTCTAGCAGCTTGCCCAGCAATCCTACAAGTGACATGTTGTAAGGGTCATGGGTTTGAAGCAAAGCCAGCACTAGTGTTAGCAAGCAGAATTCCTTATGACTGCCCCTTTTTTTTTTTTTTGTTATTGGCCCAACACAAGCAGCAAAAGTAACATGTCTGAACCTGTTTCCTTGTCTATTCTGGTGGTTACCCACTTTTTTTTTTCCTTCTCCCCCAGTTCAGGGAAAGTGGGGAAAAAAGGTTTGCCTTTGCCCAGCAGCACTGCAGGTGTCTGTCCCTCTGAAAGAGTCCCAGTGGTGTGGGCGTGCTGGAAAGAAAAATCCCCAGTGACTTCACCCAGCTTGGCTTGTGGTGGTTACTCACAATGAGGTAATTTTTTTTCTAATTTTTTTTTTTTTTAAGCTTTGCATGTTTAATGCTACATCTGAGTTTTTGCATATGAGTGAAACTGCAGCTCCAGGACTGATTCAGGGAGTTTTCTCTGCAGAGTAATTTTGGTGAGTAAACACAGATAAGAGGAAGCTGGGTTAATCCAATAACTCCTCCCTCAAGGGCAGGTGCAGCAATGTGGCTCAAGGTACAGAACAGAGGAAATGCCTTGTTGACACAGGTGATCAGAGCAAAGTGGCCAAAATTGATATAATGATATGAGTTTGCAATGCAAAGCCCTGCTTTCTCAAGGCTGCTATTTGCAGCCCTCCACAGCACATCTCTGGTCTTTCACCTCTGGTCAGGCATTCTGTTGTGGGTGACTTCCCAGCTCCTCTTCATGATCTTTCTGTAGCTGCATTGCTACAGTGTAGCCTGGACTGTGCTGTGTTAACCTGAGAGGATTATTAAAATAAACTCTGAGTCATATTTGAGCTGTATGTGGGATAAGATGGTTATCAAGGTTTATTTTTTCTTATAATTAGGTCTCTTAAATATTGCCTCATTAGATATCTTCAGTGACTGTTGGAAAAGTCCTCAGGGGACTAGTGGTTGTTTGTTTTCAAGGGAAGTTCACATGATAAATAGAGAAACTTGCAACTCTGTTTAGGTTTTTTTATTAATGACAATTAACCAGGCATTTTTCTTTAATCCTAGGCTCTTGTCCTGATTTCTCTCCAGCCTTTCCACTGCTATTACAGCTCTGGTATCCTACAGCAAGTAAGAACATAACATTACAACTGTTCACACGTGGGAGATGGAGGAACTGCATTAAGAGCCCATCAGATAGGAAGGTAAGAGGCTGCTTAGGTTTGTATGGAGCCACTTCCAAGTTTGGCAAGCCGAGCTGGAGTGCCTTGGCCCAGGCTGAACTCAGCAGTGCTGGGTTTGTAATGGCTCAAAGCAATTCTTTTCTACTCTGTCATTAAATGTTTATCACCCAGGGGTTCAGGCATGGCCTGCTTTGTTTCTGTGGTATTCCTCTCCTTTCTCCATGCTTAAGGGGCTGCCTGGGAAATAGCAGCGTCTGCTTTCCCCCGCTCTGCAGTAGCCTGAGCTTTCATGTTCCCTGTCCCTTGCCCTCCTTTGCTCACATGGCTGTCAGCTGGCTCACCTCCATCTCTCAGCGCCTCTATCTGATAAGACTGGTGCTGTTTAGATACATTTTGAGATGTGTCGGAAAGTATCCAAGGAGACATAGTTCTTTTTTCAGTCATCTTTTCTTCTAATCTCAGTTGGGAAACCTTGATCTCCAAATTCTGCTTCTCCCGCAGTCACCACCATTTTTGCCTCCTCCTGTCTCTCCCCTCACTTCCCCTTCAAAAACAGGAATAACTGGCTTGGTGCTCCCACTTAGAGCTCATGGTCCAATGGGCATGTGGGACACCACACATGAAGTAGGAACTGCTCTGAGAGAAAAAAAAGGATGTTGCTGGCCCTTTGAGACAGACCTCTGCCTTTCTGCTTTCCACTGTTGAATTATCTCTAACTGCCACAAGTTTTGGGTGAGGTGGTTAGATGGAACTAACTGCACAATATGATCTCTCCAGCGGTAGCTTTTACAGCCAAATGTTGAAAGGTTTTTTTCTATTTCTTTTTTCATTATTTTTTACTTTGTATTCTCCAATTCTTTTTCATTTGCTAATACTGGGATATCTAAGAGGTATTTTTAGAAAAACTAGTGAATCTGGAATGCTCACAAATTTTAGTAGAAATGTCTTTTTTATTTTTTTCTGCAATGCTGTGTCAAAGGTGCATACATTACTTGATACTTGTCAGTATTCTCCTCAATTCAAGAATTTCAGCCAAGTAGTCAGGGACAAAGAGGAAATAATGTGGTAGAAATGATCACTCTTGTATTAGGAGCAATGGGTTGTGAGCAAAGACCATGAGGCTGGGACTTGTTTCTCTGCATGTTTTGATGGATTGATCTGTGATTAACCTGCAAACAGGAAGAAAAAGGGAGTCATTGACAACAAACATAAAATTTGGAATGAATAATCTGATGAGTCAGAGGCATAGATTAACTGTATTTTACATTTAGGGACTGTTTGGAAAGGTTAAAGCTAGGAGGAGTTCTGGAATAGGCTGCATCAGCAAACTGGTACATTATTTACTCTGGCAAGGTTTTCAGCGGTAGGGAAGGCTATTCCAGGAGGTGTTAGTCTGGGCATGGTCAGCACTGGCTCAGAGTTTGTGTAAAATGCAGATTCAGGAGATTACTGGGCACAGAAGCAGACTTTAGGAGTTGTAAGGCGCCTCGGAACACCAGCCTGGTAGACTATTGGATCTGCCGAGACATTCTGTTCTCCTCTCTGGAAAAGAGGAATTGGCCCATGCTGTGGAATGACTAACAAATTGTCCCTGAGGACTGGCCAGTTAGGTAGGAAAATGTTATTTACCTTAAAAAAACACAACATTTTTTTATGCATATTCAGGATGCTAATAATAAACTGCCAGTGGAGCTCTGCCCTTTGCTCATAGCTGTGGTCATCTCTTCTCCACAGTATGACTGAGTGCTAGCATTTGTCATTTCACCCAAACTACTCATACACTAAAACTAACAATCTGGCCATCACATCTCTCCTGGGAGGTTTGGATGTGAATCATGGAAGAGGTTTTGGGTCTGTGCCACAAGTCATGGGAATTGTGGAAGGAAATTATTATATGCTAGATTTGTTTTATAGTAAACTACATACTGTCCTAGAATTAGACCCCTACTTCATATTTTCAGGACCCAAGTCAAGGAATCCTAACTCATATGAAATTCCTCTTGTAGCTGGAAAGTTTGTCCCAAACATAATTTTTCACTTTTCTTCTTGTTTACAGTCTTTTTCTTTCTTACATATTTTCTCTTTGTATTCACAGTTATTTTTTCACATGAAAAATTTGCCTTGATTCCTTGAGTGTCTGGTCAGTAGTTTTCTTTTTTTACTCATTTCTCTTCTTTTTTTATATAGTTAAAAATATTTGGCAGAACATCTTCACTTGAATTCTGGTCCTTACATTTTTTTTCTCCTGCAGAATCTCACGGGTGAGGCAGGGTTATGAAGGTGGTAGATACCTGGGTTAGACTGCACTTAAGGCTGGGGTTTACTATGTGCTGCCCCAGGAGCTAAGGGCATTCAGTACAACACACACACAAGCCAGCCAAAGGGCCAGTGAACTCAGCTGCAGCAGAACATCCATTTGCTACCTGGTTGTTCACTCTAACTCAGTGGTGGAAAAAGTAGACTGATGAACTCAGTGCACAGACTGTAGTAATTTCACCAGCATGCCTTAAAAAACAATCAGACACTTCCACCCCTAAAATATCTAACCCCCACAAAAAACCCCAAACCCCAACCATAACCCCCAAACACTGCAGAAAGGAAAGAAAAACTTCCGAAGAGATACTGGGTTCATTCTGCCAGAATTGTATTCTCAGGTCAGGTCTTCTGCAGGAAACTAAAATAGTTTGTTGGAAGAACTCTTAAACCAGCCTTATAGAATCCACATGACATTTTATTATTTTGTAGAACTTGCTTTTAAATATGAAAAATAATTAAAAGGAGAATACAATTAAACTGAAATTAACTAAGAAACAAGGCTAGATAGATTTACCATAGGCAGTGATGTTATCTGGAGCTTAACAAAAACCAACCTGTAATGCACATCTAAATGGTATTTTGAGATATGTACTGAGCTTAAAAGACCTAATATTCCATTTGAAAAGAATAAAAGATACTATTTTGGAACTTATTCTTTTCTGAGGCACAGCTGAAGGGTGAAACCAAGCTTTTCCATACAGCTGTATGAGACAGAATTCATACTCCACCAAATGAGACCTTTATGCTTCCACCTGCATATTATGGCTCTAATAAACACGTTATCAGCTCATGAAAATGATGGCAAACAGGTGACTGGAGGATTTGATAAGTCAGCAGCAAAGATTAACAGATTTTTCTCAGGGAAAAGGTACGAGAGATTCCTTTATTTAAAACAATTGCAGCATGTGAATTGACTGCACTTAAATCATTACTGGCAATTAGTATGTGTCAGAAAGGTTGCAGCTGGCTCCAATTACAGGTAGAACTTTTAGAAGCTGAACTTAATTGTATGTGTGATAGTGAGAGGCTGAGCAAACGCATACCAGCATAAATGTACTCCCAGTGCAGAAAGGAGGGCAAGATTCTATGAGCTGGGACCTGATTATTGTAACTAGGCCAAGTTCCTGCCTCCTGAGAAATAGATGTTGTAGGGGGAAATTGATGGGAACACAGAAGTTCACCTTGCTGAGCTTCTTCAAGTGGTGGTGGTAGCTTAAAAACTGTGTAATACAGGCAATACTTGTTTGTCCTTCTGTGGTAGGTTTGCCCAATTTAAAGTCTTGCCAGTCATATCCAACTTAGGCTGTATAATCAATCCATCCAGCTCAAGGCCAGCAACCTGGTGCTTCAAAGGCCCTGCAGCTGTAGGCAGGGAATGATTTGCAGACTGCCTGGGTATTTTGATGGGGCACTCCTTCTTGTGTAATTGTCACATGCGAAAAACCCTTTCCTTGTATGAAGGCAGTATGTTGGACTCTGTGGTGTAAAGGCTCTTGGATTTACAGTTGTGTGCTTGGGATGTTTCTGCTGTAGTAATTATCAAGATCTCTCTTAGTTGTGTTCTGGGCTATGGCCATGTGCCTTCACCCTGGTTATGGACCAAGGTGACATTTTCGTCCTTCCACTTCTCTCTCTGGTTGTGTGAGTGTGTTTCTTGTCATGTGGCAAAATAGTGGTGTTTTGAATAGAAGACTAGTATGTGTCTGATCATATGTTAGGATTTGGGATTACAGTACATTGACTGCTTTTCATACTTGCATAGAAGCAATGTGATCCACCTTGCCAGAGAAATTTATCTTTAGGCTCTTGGAGTTCCAGTTGCACCAGTGATTGGTATCTCCTGATGAGCCATATTGCTTTGCCCAGCTCCTGCGCCCTGTTACAGGAGCCTTAAAGAGCAGAAGATAAGTACTAATATTCCCATTTAGGGATTCAGTCCTGCATATAAATCTGATGTGTGTCCTTGTGTCAAGATGATGCCCGCAGGTGGAGCCCAGGCTTACTGCTGGCTTTTGGAGGGGCTTGTGTGCATTTAGTGGGAGAGCATGGAAAGCATTCTATCTTTTTGTCTCTTTCCTTGCATCTCTTGTATGTCTGCTGGATGAGAGAGGCTTAACCTTTGTCATCTGTGTACCACTGAGTCTTAGCTTCTGTTTTCCAATAAAAAGGTGTATCAGACTACTACATTTTTGAAAGATTTTGTTGAACAATTTCAAAAGGTTGTTACCACTTCATCTGAACTTATTAATGAACTGTGGTGTGACTGTATTTGTGTCTCCCTGTTCATTAGCCAGCAAACAGTGCCTGTGTGGGCAGAAGCCATTCTGCAGTGTGCCTGCACTTGGGCCCATGCACGGGCCCAGGCACCTTATTGGTTCCTTGTATTGCTCATAAACCCATGTTTGATCAGTGGGACAGCTACCATGAAACTCATTAGAGCTGCTATTTTGGGAAAGCAGGGTGATGTTTCACGTAACATGTGCTAATGTGCAAAGGCTGCCATGCTTGTAAAACTAAACTGGAACTTTGTTGGAGAAGCATTAAGCATTCCAGCAGTGCACACAGACCGAGTTTCAAGTAATTCCTCCAAAGTCTTCCCTGTGACCGCTTTTCTGCTTACATCCAAGTTCCACAAATGTTGCTATAATGTTGATAATGTGTTTTAAGTCCCTGGCTCTTTCTCTGGGATTTTGAGATGAAAATAGTGGTCAAGTAGCAACTAGGAGCTGGGGAAAGACAGTCTGGGATTCCCAAACTCTCCCTCTGTTTTAGTACTTTTCTTTGTATCAGCATCAAGAAAGGTGCTTGCTGTGTAGCCAGCTAAGGTACTTCTGTGGAACTAATGTTAGTCTGGTGTGTGAGGCCTTTGCAAACAGAAACACTGCTGTCTCTGTTCATGTGATTTGTTCAAAAGCAGCACACCCATTTGTGATGCAAGTATGTGCTGCCTCTACAAGAAATGATCTGTCATAGGTCTGGTAGTTAATGATCTGTTCTGCCACATTTATTACAGTTCGCAGGGTGCCCGCAGTATTGTGGGCCCTGTGGATGCAGCTCCTAAGTAGCACGGTGTTGCAAATTTGTAATTTTTCACAATGCAAGTGCCCACCCAGCATCACTTCAGCTGGGCTGCGTGTTTTTTGTTGCTGTCAGTTCCCGAGCACAGAACTGCCAACACAGGAGATGACCTTCCAAAAGAAACTTTGAATATGTTAAAGCAATGCATGGTACATCCTGTTCCTGGCTTTGTCTTAGTGTCTCAAGACAAAGGCCTGTTGTGTGAGTGAGAAGGATGTCATCGTATTCAGAGCTGTGCTGCTTGGTGGGAGATTTGGAGGTGAGCGGTCTTAGCCATTATTGATGCTAAACCTGATATTTTATTCTGTTTAATTGTGCTCAGAGAGGTGAACTTCAACATTACCAGGCCCAGAGAAGAGCTGTAGAATATGGGAAAAGTAAGGAATAATGCTTGTTGGGACTGCATCCCTTCTCACAGTCTTTGGAGACCACCAGAAGCTAAGGGCAGGGCTGTCTGAGATATTGCAGGGCCATGTGGCTGTTCTGTTGTCACTTCCCTGTGAGTGCCCTGCTGGCATTGTCTAAGGCCTGTGAGCTGCCTTGAACCTCTTTGGTGGATTGAGTGTTGCAAGCTCCATGTAGTCCCTGCAGCTCTTGACACACACCAGAGACAGCTCCTTTTATTTTTTAAAATGAAAGCAGAGATGCTCATCTAGTAAAGTAATTGCTGGGAGGATTTTGCCTTCTAAGAAACAAAGTATTTCTGTTCTTAATGCACATTTAAACAAATTCAATACTGCTCTTGGTGGAAACTGCCATGGGGTATGCAAGAAAGTTCATCTCATGAGAAAACCAGGCTGCTAATGGGCTGTCCTGGGTCTTGCTGGCCACATCTTCTCTTTGAGGACTCCAAGAACTGCACAGATGTCTTTTAATTATACTTCCACAGCTGAATACTCTTTTTACTTTGTGGGAAAAACCTCCATGTTAGGCAGTTCACTGTGAAGAATGGACATTGCAAATAGATTCCTCTCCCTTAGTGGATTTATTTCATGTAAGAAGGTTCTTGGGGAGTAAAGTTTTGGGGAAGTAAATCCAACCTCACACATGGGACATATTCTTTCATGTGCAGGCCTCTCGTGATTTGTTCTCTCACTGCTCATGTATTAGAACTTAGGAGCTGAACAGGACACTTAGAGATACAACATTAGAGTACTCAATGAGGAAAGTCTGTGCCTTTCTTTAGTGTTGAATTGTTCTTCAGTGTTTTCTTTTGTGTTTAGTCATTATAGTCATATCACTTACCAGCATTGTCCGTATAGATATCTTAGGGACTTTTGGTGAGAGCTGGGGCTTGGGAGGAGGGATTTTGTGGTCCTTTAGCTGCTCTGGCTGTGTCCTGGGGCACAGCATTTTGGCTTCCAGGACTCCTGTACAGTATACCATGAAACAGCTATAGGAGTAACTACAAAGAGAGATGTAGCGACATATGAGAACTGCAAATATGTAAAATTTCCTTTAAGTCCTTTGATTAAAATCACTCTCTACTGCTATTATTATTATTATTATTTTCAATTATAATCCAGTTATGGCTCTGGACAGTGTAAACCAGCTGGAGAGCTTTGCTTCCCTTCAACAAACCTAGTTTTGTGAAGTTACTCTCAGCTTCAGAGACTCAAATTTCCTTACATGGCTCCTCTTCGTCTATCTCACCCACTCCCAACTGAGATGTCTAAAATGACTATTTCTAACAGTTTGCATTCCATTCATGACTATAGCTTGTATGTGGAAAAAAAAAAGGCTTTAAAACATGATTTTGTTGAACTGCAATCCTCTGAGAAATGAGAGCTCTGGTGACAAGGCCTGAGGACCCTGGTGCTCTGGGAAAAACACTGGCTATTGCAGAACTTGGGAAGAAAATGGGAAGTCAGCAATACTTGAGGCTACCTTATTATTTTTTTTTGTCCTCTCTGAAGACAGCAGCAATTGAATTGATTCTTACTTGAAAAAAACCTTCTTTGTATTTCTGTTTTACTTTTAGTAACCTGCCTTGTCTCCCCCCATGCCTCAAGCTGTGGTAGCATGCAGCTCACTAATAGCCCAGGTAGCATTTTGAAAGCCATGGGACACGTCTTTCTTCCTTAAAAATCTGTCTAGTGAAAAAGCACTTTCTTATTTCACAGGTTTGTTGTTCCCCTGTGTGGGAGGCAGTCCCTATTTTGTTTCCTCCACTGCCATTCTCATCCCCCATATTTCCTTCACAATGTCTTCTCTGTGTTTGAGTATCAATAGCTGGGCTTCACCCTCCTCCGGGCTCCGACTGGTGGGGATTTGCCTTAACAGCCAGTCCTTTTGTAGCAGGGCTTTTTCTAAGACCTCTCACTCCCTTGGGACAAGCTGTCAGCCCACACAGCTTGTCATGAACAAGGGAATATTTGAAGGTTCTACTCAACTCACTTTCACATTTTTTCACAGATTAGTATTTTTTTAGACCCTGTTATGTTGTTTTAATTGAGTCTTGCCACCAAAACAAATGAATATTGTGTCACCACCTCTCAGTTCCTTTATACAATTATGGTCATGAGAGTTTGGAGGTGGGGCTACCTGCAGAAATGTTGAAGCCAATGCTGTGTGTAATCGTGATGAATTACTTTCAAGCTACTCCATACATAAATCTGGTCACACCAGAGCAAGGACTGTGGAAAGTATATAACATTAATGTATACTCATTACATTCCTCCTTTCACAGGCTCCAAGGCTGTCAGGCTGGCTATGGGGTGGAGAGCTTGAAGTAATGAGGAGTTAGATTTAGACATTTTACTAGAAAGCGTTGCAGTTCTCCACTGAAAGGGGGATGCCCTTTAAGAAACAGTGCTTCTGTGATGTACAATGCCTGCTAAGGACTAATGAGTTCTATATTTGTTTGATTTTTTTTATTGGTGGCAAAGAAGCTTGTCCCATTTTTCTAGTTCATTGAAAAAGGCAGGAGTTAAAAAAAAACCCAACACCTTGAAAACTCAGTTTTAAATTTATAGTGCAGCTTTCTACTCTCTTTGAAATCAAAGACAAATTTCCTATGGATTTTATCAGGAGCAATATAAAGGCCTGAAAAGATAAGTAATGCTCTTTTTCCCTCATATGAAAACATGTCATTGGGTTCCTCCCTGGATAGTTTTGGCTATATCATTACAAACATACACCAAGGACTGAATTTGGCCTCTCAATGAATAACATTTTGTTTATTCAATTTGCAAACCTCTACTCAGAATGAAGGCCCCACTGGCCCCGAAATGGGGAGGAGGAATAGAGAGCAGGCAGCCATGCAAGGTAGGGTGACTCCTTCAGTGAATAGGGGCTGTCCAGAGAAAGAAGTCAGTACCCAGAGAAATAATTTTGAGCTGCAGTGCCTCGTGTTTGCCCTTACATCTGTCATATTGCTCATCCTCAGAGCTGCTGAGTGAGCAGTGCCCCTAAAAATCATTTTCTCTGTTGCAGGGAAGCTGGTATGGATTCAGTCATCTACCTTAACTCCCAGATCTGAAACTTTTGTTGAGGAGCTTTGCTAGTTTGGGTGGAGGATGTCATGTTACATCAGGTACATTTCAGAGAAGAGTGGCACTTCAACAGCCAGCTCAAAAGAGGGGAATTTCCTTTCCAGGCAGAATGAGCAGGCAGGTCTTTTGTTGATCACCAAGTCTGTGGTTTATTTAACTGGTTTTTTTGTGTGCTGAAGGCCCTAGCTGGTGATAGGGCTGCCAGGCTCCATTGCCAGCAGCATACTGTGGCACTGGGGCTTATATCTGACTTCCTACAGCTGCAAACGCTGACAGCACTAATATTTCACAATGCCTGGGACACAGCCACTGGGATGAAAGAGAGAGCCTTCTAACTGAATTCGTGCAGTGAGAGAGGCTCAGGAAGAGTGGCTTTCTGCAGAAGGGAAAGCTGCTCCTCGGAGAACTACCCCCTGCTTTTAAGTCACAAAGCCCACTGCTATTGCTGAGTCTATTCTTGGTTTCTTATGCCCTGATGTGTTTTGTTCCTGACTCTATCTTTTTGCTTTGTATCTTCCACTTGGATATGATTTGGCAGAGCAATTCAGGTCTCTGTTACCTTCAGACTGAATTCCTGCAATGGAGCATGAGGATGGAGGCAAGTTTGAGACTTAGCTTGTGCAAAGAGCCATGTGTTAGTTAACACCATTCTTGATTCACTACAGCTGAGCCTTCAAGGTCAGGTCCTGCTCATGAAGGCTCCTGTTGAATCACTCTTGTCCTGTGGTTCATACAGCTGTATTGGCATGCAGTTACCTTCCTGCTTCAGTCGTGGTTTGCCGGTCAGTCTGTTCTCCTTCTGTTAATTGTAGATGCTGGGCCCCTCCATGTTGGGTATTGTTCTGCTGAGGTTTGGTTTTGAGAAATGCTGCCCACCCATCACTGGAGCTAAAGCAAAGAGCATTGAGAGAGGATTTTTAGCCCTGTATAGATATAAATAACATTTTCAGTTATAAATAAACATGGAAAATTCTAATATATCGATAAACTTCAGCTTTTAATGCTATTTTGTTCCTTGGCATTTAAGTTTTGCCTCCAGTCATGAATAGGTATTTTCACTGCTGGGACCCTCAGGGGCTGCTTTCTGCTGTGAGCTCTATCTCAGTGATTCACTTCTCTGGTCTCCTAAGTAGTTGGTTTGCTCAAGGTGGTGTAGCTGTTGTTATCCTTGAGAAAAACACACAGGTCATGGCTGATACAGATAACAAAACAGACACTGTTTAAAAAAACCTCAGTTCTGAGAGCCGATGTTGTTAATAATCCTTGATCTCCACTGGCTGCTTGTACACTTGACAGTCTGCTTCAAGGGTAGACTGTTGGTATTTTCAGTCTTAACTAACACGCAGCAGTGCTGTGGGATGCATATTGGGATATCACTGGGATCAGAAGTATTAAACAGTGTTATAATCTAAACTGGGATCACATCTGAGATTTCCCAGTCAGCACAGGACTCCCTCAGATCAGGTAGCTGTTGAAGCTGTAGTTGACAGTCACACAAAAAACTAAGAATTTGAAATTGTGGTTAAAGTTGGTGTCATGACTCTCTCTCTAATGATGATAGATATGTCAAGGATTTACAAACTTTTTGTACTTTTTTAAAGGTGGGCCTAGACAGAAAGACTTTCTAAATTTTCGTGGTTCCTCATGGTAATTGTATTCAACTGAGTTCTACAAGGGTAAATTGGCATGGGAGAACCCAGGGAGATGAGAAACATAAGTAGTACAAAGCAAATACACATCACGTTACAAGATCATACGGGCAGATTAAGCCCTACCTAAATGTGGGGTCTGCCCCCTTGCCGAAGTTCTGCCACAGCCCAAACAGTGCACAGTGCTGGATCCTTAGTGCTGGGGACTAAAGAAGTCCTCTTGTGCACTTCAGTGAAACTGCATCTGTAGGACAGGCTGTATTTATTATGTGCATGTTGGAAAAATGAGGTAAAGAAAGGAAAAAGGGTATAAACTTTTTAAAAATGTGTACATTTATTTTTGACACAGCATGCTACATGTAGCACAGTCAGTGGACCGCGTGACTCCAGGCTCAGTTCAAATCCTGAAATTCCAAGACAGGAGAGTTTCTTTTGAACTCCCTAAGAGAGAGAGAGAGAGTGAACTTTGAGTGCGTTTGGAGTTGATTTCAGATGTGATCCTTGCAATAAAAACACTTGATGGGCATCTGATTTGTGATGTGCCCAGGGGTATGTCATTCTGTGGCATAAGTTGATAATGGGCCCAGCCAGCACACACAATGCTTGTTGTTCCTAAATCAGAACATATATGCAAGGATGGGAATGAAGCTTTAGTGTGAAGAAGTCAAACACAGTCTCAGGCTTTTCCCATAGGCATGAACAAATCTCTTGACGCCTCTCCCTTTCTAATTTTAGTGATAGAGATGTTACTTTTGCAGGAATTTATAATTGCTGTTGATTTCTTCACTTAGAACTTGCATGGCTTGTTTAAACAACATTGTGGTTCTGGAGTTCTTTTGCAACATCTTAGGAGGGCACTAAAGCAATATAAAACAGACTAGGCTTGACCCCAGGGAAGTTAAGGCATGGGTTCAAAGAGTCTCATTCGCTCATTCTTTCTGCAACCCAAGGACAGCAATCATGTTTTGCACCTGGAGTATTAGTTTGTCTGAGGCACAAATTACCCCCAAATTTTGCTTTCTGTCTTCATGCCTTTCTATGGCTCTGAAAGGATCTACAGGGTTTTTTCACAACTCTTCTCTAGAAAGATGCCTTTGTTTTTCCTGTCACTGCCATAAATGCTTCCCTGTGGGTCTTGGGATAAAGACAAGGATTGTACTTCTGAAAGTGGAACATCTAAATACTTCCTTTACAGCATGCTAGGTTAAAGATAACATGATGTTAATTGCCTGTTGCTGTAATATCCTTGTGGACAAACTGGTGTATTTCTGAAATTTTCTGAACATATTGCAAAAAGTCAGTACAGGTTTAATCCCCTGGTCTGCCCAGACTGTCACTGTGCCCTTGAGCAGGTTATTTGGTCTTTGGGTGACTCAATTTCTTATAACTGAAATAAGAACACTTCCGTGATGTTTTTTTATGCTGGTGTAAGGAGTGCATTAAGGACTGTAAAATCCTTGTAGTCTGCAATGGTCAAGCCACATAAGCCATTAAGGTAGATGTTAAAATATCTGAATACACAATCTGGCCAGAAGAGCCTGGGTTCTCCAGGAGGTATTGCAGCCCGTGCTTTGCCTGCCTGTGCCAGAATGCTGTACCGCCTTGTGTGTCACTGTTAATCAGCATTTGCCTTCTTGAAAGGATTTATTGGAGAGCACCATTTTACTCCATCTCAGACAATGCAGGCTGACTGAAATCTCTGGGAATGCGCATTGCAGACAGTAAGCTTTGAGGTGATGCAGGGTCCCTTTGATGTAAGGGACCTGCTAGCCAGAGGATCCTGCTGGTGCCTGAGTATTAACTGAAGATGGTCAGGGTTTCTGTAGTGTCCTAGATCAACACACTTCATTGTAGTTCTCTGCATACTGTATCTTGCATCAGATCTGTCCCGTTAAATCAATGGAATTATTTAAATAAATAATTTTTATTAATTTATTATATGAAAAATTTTAGAGCAAATTCCTTTGATGTATGATATCCTAATCACACCCGTAGGGCATTAGCAAGCACAAGGCACATCTGAGTGTCTCTAATTCCCTAGTGGTGTGATTATATCTCATAATATTCACAACCCCCTGGAGCTTCTTTACTGGTATAAATAAATCAATTATTTAAGTCAAATACTTTGATCATTAGAAGCTGCCAGTGAGTGCTTGAATGCCTGAGCTGTGCAATTCACCAGGAATGATCTTGCTTCTCAAAATGCTGAGCGGCCGAGCTGAGTGCTACCAGCACTTCATTTCAATCTGCTTTATAAATTAGATTAGAAGTCAGTTTCCAATACTTCATTCTGGATAGCAAGGAAGGAAGAACTTTACAGGGGTGGAATTATGAGATATTTCTGCCAACAGATCCTTTTATCATTTAACACCACTGTCATAGGTTAAATGTGAGCTACTGTTCATATTAACTAATAGCTATTATACTGAAAACTGACACAGGGATTCCAGCTAATGCACCATGAACCTGGTTCACACACACTGCATCATATTAACTATTATTTGCACATATGGATGGAAAGGAGTTTTGAGTCACTTGGGATATATGGCAAATTAGCATTTTATATCATATTAATGAAGTGCTAATTGCTCCTTGCAACCTTTTTTTGTGCAAATTGAATGGGTCCTATTTGCATTGTTATGTAACTGCTGTATTGCCTACCTTGCAGCACTTTCATTAGGATGAGGCAGCACAGAGTTCATCAAGGAAAAATATTAGTAATTGTGAGATAATTAGTTATGAAACCAATATTGTTTAAAGTAGACCAGAAATACTGCAGTTAATTTTGGTTTAGCTTGGGAATATTTTTATTAATAGGTTTTATAAAATGTCTTTCATTTTGCATACATTAAACTGACATCTTTACAAACAGAGGTTCCTGCTTCAAGATTTTATTTTTCAGCTCCTGTCTGTCAGGGTGTTTTGCATCTTCTAATGAAACACAAAACAGCAAAAAATAATAAATAAGGGAGTAGTTTATTGCTGGTCATTTGTCTCTAAAATGAATTACAAGTCTGGAGCTCTTTGAAATTGCAAAATAAGAAAATATCTCTAAAGATACTGAATTTACAGGTGAGTGAGTCTGATCAAACAGCAGACAAGTCTGTAAAACAATTTAAGAAATGTTGAAGATGTTACAGTCCTAATCATTTGTAGAATCTTGTTGATGATCACAGATACAATTCTCCATATGTGTAAAATACAGTATGTGATATTTTCAGCCAGTACAGGTATTTTGGAGAGGAGAGATGGGTGGAACAAATGAAGTAAAAAAATTTGAAAGGTAATTTCATGCTAACTTGGGGACGTTTCCATGATTGTGGAGGAAGCATGATTAATTTCTGAAGCCTCTGTGGGAAAGGCACCCAGGCAAAATGACATAAATCTCCGTTAGAGGATTTAAATGCTTTTGCTAAGAAAAAAGTGAGCTGAACTTTTGGTACACAGCCCTTTGCCAGTCAATTTATCCAGATTTAGGGCCTGCACCTTTTCTCTTTCAATGAAGTATCGGATATGGACAGATTGCAAGTTACAGCTGAAGGCGGTGTGACAGCTTTATTGCTGTTGCATGGGCAACATGTCGTCTTTGATTGGGAAATAGGCTGTGGACTTCCAGAAAGGTATGTACAAAGAAATGCTTTCAGATATTTGTAGTATTAAAACAAAGGCTGTTAATACTGATTGACTAATACTTTCATTCTCTCTCTTTTGGCTGTGTATGCTATGCATTTCCGTAAATTTAGACCTATGTGTTTATCGAAAAGGGAACCTTATCTTAAAAGACAACTGAATGAAGAAACTGTGCATAGTACAGTCTGTCAGAGTATTTGCTCAAGAGTCTGCAGGGGAAGGGACTTAAGACTCACACCTCAGACATCCTGAGCGCAGAAATAATTGCACAGGACCTTGTCCCAGGCAGGCATGAAGCAATGCAGCAAGGAAAGACCTTCTTGCTGATCTAGGCTTGAGACTTTTTCCAAACAAGCACAAGCAGCTCAGCAGATTTTTCAGACCTGAAGTCTGGATAGGGACATTTGCAAACTGCTTTGTTTTGCTCTGTATGTCATCCTGGCTTACCTGGTGAAAAAAATGTGGATCATCTGGATTTCAGTTTTATTCTGCCTACTCAAGGACAAAACCAGAAATACTTGATTATGGTACTACTTGCATCCAATTTGTACTCAACCAAAGGAACTGTATAAGTGAGCAGAACAAAACTGTCTTTATGCCTTTGCAAAATACTTTCTGCCTCATCGACATAATCTTAGACTTCTGAAGTCTCTATGGTGAAAAATATTTTCTCTCTCTTTTTTTTCCCTTACAAATACTTTGTAGCCCTTGCTATGGCATTCTGGGAGACTTCAGTAGATGGTTTTGAGAACACAAATATTATTTTATTGGTAAAGTCTGAGTGCATCAGCAAAGCCTTACCTGACAGCACTGCACATGCTTGCTGCATTGTGTGCGTCAGAGTTGAAGTTTTAATGGGCTGGTGAGTTATCACAACAAATGTGGACCCTGTGGGGAATTGTTTATTGTGTGTAAGAAGATGAGGAGATCTTGGGTGAGGACAGGAGAAAAGGGCGATGTGGCAACCTCAAGAATTTTATGGGTTTATGTTAAACAAACAGCTGCAGTAACACAGGAGGTTATCAGGAGCCGCAGGAGATCCAAGAGCAAAGCTCTGGTAGAGAGATAGAGGAATCAGATGCACAAACATTCTTCCCTGCTGACAGGTAGGACTGCACTGGTATTTTCCTCTGCTAATCCAAATGAGTCTGGAAGAGGAGCTGAGAATAAAAGGGAACTTTTGGTAAATGAGGAAGGCTGCTTCTTGCTTCACAAGCCACTTCCTTACATGCTCATCTCTTTTCCAGGCAGAGCTGACAGGAGTCCGTGCTGAGCTCCTGAAGCTGACACTGGGCTATGCAGCTGTTAAGCTCTAGTTAGAGTGTAAGCCTAACTTAAGCCCATGGCTACCAAAAGTCAGTAATGTTCAACACAGTGTTTCGTGACTTGTGGGAAATGAATTCAACTTCACTACCATTCCCTGCAGTTACTTTGCCTGGTTAGAAAAGCACTCCTGATTTCCTCAACTGGCACAGATGGTTTTTTTTTTTTTGCTGTGCCTACAGAAGCAAAGGGCTGTGTCGTGAAGCAAAGCCAACAATTGTGTGCCAAGGATGGGGGACTTCAAGTCAGGCTTGGAGACACCTTGTTGCAATGTCTTGGAAGAGACTTAATTTCTGTTGCTGAGATCTGTATCTCTTATTTGTCTTAAAAAGGAAAAAAAATGAAAAAGAACACTTCCTTCTATGGGCTGATGAGTAAGAAGCTTTTCAGACACCTAAAATGAGTAATGTGAAAAATTAATAGTTTGGAGTCCAAAGCAAAGTTTGTGTGACCTCGGAAAGGGAGGGAGAGAGAGTCTTCAAGGGAATGACAAGAATCTAAAAATATTGATTTCAATTTGCCATGGGAGGGAGCAGGAGAAACAAGCCATTGGAACAAGTTCCTGAAGCTTCCCACTAGCTGGAATGTCAAACAGCAGAGTGAAAACAAACATTTCTGTAAGGTTTGCCTTCTCAGAAAAGATTAAGTCCAGTCCCTCTTGTCTTGCACTCTGTCACTGGCAGCCTCTGGTCCTGTTTGAAACACCAAAGAAGGCAGAACTTTCAGTGCTGGTGGTTTGTGGAAAAAAAGAAAAAAGCTATGGAGGATGTTTTACTTTGGGCAGGGATTTCAGGCTGCAGCAGGATTCAGCCTGTCCACTTGTGAAGGGCCGTGCTCAGCTTCTGGGGCTGGAGGAAGACAAGGGTACAGTCATGCTCCATGTTCATCAGTGCTCTTCTAGGAGTGCCTGCATCAGGTAGCCCTCTGCCTTTCCCCAAATTCAGAGTCCCCAGCTCAGATTTCATGAGGCATCCTGAGCCCACATGATTCCATTCTGCATTTGGTGTGATTTCAGACCAATCACTGTCTCAGGAATGCTGCTCCTGGGTCAGTAACCCCCATAAACCCTGCCTCAGATGGCCCACCTTTCCCAGGACAGGGAAGAGCACAGTGTGCACATGTCTCCAACTGGCCAGGCAAGAAGGAAGCTTTGATATTTGACATGACTTTTTCCTCTTTAATACGGGTCCAAGCAAAATCACAGTCTCTGTTTCTTTGCATCTTTGAGAATAATGCAATAACTAAAATAAGATGATAAATTGAAATTTGGAAATGGAAATAGCTTAAAATCTATTTATCTGAAGGTGACTGGGCTATTAACATGAGATGAACTTTCTTGTGACCTATATGCATGCAAAGATTGACACCTATGCAGGATCAAAGGAGCTTATGAAAGGCTACAGTACATGAGAGGAAATTGAAAGTGTGTAGGTTGTCGATCTCAAGAGTGGCTTTTATTAGTTATTGTACATAATAAGTATTGTGTCAGAAATGAAAGGGATTAACTCTCACCCAAGGTACTGCACCTGAGCAAATATTATCTTGCCTGGGTGAAATTTGTGCCAACACAAAGAAGACTTGGTATGAGGCTATGTACTGCTTAAGTCTCACTTAAGTCTTCAAAATGAGGATTACTCAAGATTTTAGTGGTACGAAATCATAAGGACAAATTTCAGCCCTTATATTGCTACAGTGTATGTCCTCGGGGCTTCTAGAGTAATGTAGAGGCTCACTCACCAGGAGACATCAAAGCTGTTGGAAAGTGCTTTCTGTGCAGACTGACCACTTTCCAGATTTGGGAGGTTTTCATGACACTGAACTGAAGCTCTGAAAGGCTGTTAGAGAGAAACTAAATGGATAAGTGAGTTTTAATGGCTGAATGTTTTATTCTCTGCTGTGTTTTCCAATGGCTCAAGTGCTTTGGTCTGTGTGAGCCAGCAGAAGACTATTTTGCTGAGGTCAGTAGTTTTTTTGTGAAACACTG
The DNA here is from genome assembly GCA_013397115.1 of Edolisoma coerulescens. Classification (NCBI taxonomy): domain Eukaryota; kingdom Metazoa; phylum Chordata; class Aves; order Passeriformes; family Campephagidae; genus Edolisoma; species Edolisoma coerulescens. Next base: position 689,335 of record VWZW01001404.1, on the reverse strand, counting down.
TAAATTTTGGAACAGCAGTTGACAGTTTGTTGTTGGAAGTATGAATAGAAAACTCAAAGTTTCAGAATGAAAGTAACAAATATTTTCAGGCCAGAGGAAGAGAATTCTATGTCTTGAGAGCTCAGGAAATATTTTTCATGCTGAATCCTTCTGTCTAGGTCTGCTTCTGGCAGATGATACTCACCTTTCAATCGCACTCTTGCACCCATGCCCAGTTTGCACACCTCTTGCTAAATATTTTCTGGTTTGTGGAAGAATGGTGAAATGGTTTCACAAGAACACAGGCTGTTGACATCCCTTGCCATATTTAGTTGCCTGTCTTTAGTGATCAGGCATGCCTATGTACAATGGATTGTAACCACCAGAGGGGAAAGGAGTAGGATATAGTCTTGTACAGACAGAATTTTCAGAAAAACATTTTCTAGGTTTTTTTTTTAGTGATTCCCATGTTCGTTATGTCTGCCCTTTGTCCTGCCACATCATAGGCTGAGAGGAAAAGAAATGGGGAACCTCACGGTGTCTTTGTGTAAAGCTGCCTCTCCTGTGTATTCACCTGTTTCCAGGGATATCTTGTAGCGATGCCTCTGTTTTTTCCATATATGTTCCAAGACATGGAGATCACTAACGGGCTGTGAGAGACTCTGGGACACTGTCATATGAAACTGCTCCTTCTGAGAGGATGGTGCTGCATTGACAATGCAATATTTTCGAGGGGCTTGTGTCACCTGCTGCCCTCATTACAGCTTACACATCGGGAGAATGCTTCTCTTCCCTACCAAGCTGATCCCCGAGCCTTTGCTGTATGGCTGGCTTACTAGAGTTGCTGGTTAGTCTGAAGGATCATTTTACACAGTTGTGGGGTTTTCTCCCCCTTTTTTTTTCCCTTAAATCATTTGCACCCCAAATATATTCCAATCTGATATGATTAGATTCATTTATTCTCTTTCTCTATTAATTTGATCTTACACATATAATCGTAAGCACTGTATTTTTATATCTTGCATTGGTGTAGTAGTTGTGTTCTGAGCTGAAGGTGATTAGTGATCTGAGGAATCCAGGCTAGTGCTGGTTTAGGTAAAATGATCACACATGAATAGATCTGCTCTGCATGCCAGGAACCCTATACTGCTTCTCTGGCATTTGAGGAGGCCATCGGGTGGTGATGGGCTCCTCTGTCCTTCATCTAATATTTGCCCAGTGTAAGAACACTGGAAAGCAGGCCATTGTCCTCACAGGATCCCTGTGAGGTTGGCAATACTGCTGTCACCATTTTGCAGATGAGGAAATTTTTGGCAGAAGAGAATCACATGACATAACCAGCATTCCTATCTGTGATCTATTGAGGCACGAATTTGGTGTTGTAGTACTTGTTACCTCCTTCCCAAGTTTGGAAGAAGACTTTGTATTCTTCCTGATTTTTGTCCCAGTCAGAATTGTTCTGTCATCTGCTCCAAATTAATTTCTGTAACTTTCCATGATTTCCCAAATAAAAATATTGGATTGCATGTGTGTCATGTTTACAATGTACATGGAGGTGAGGAGAAATCTCAGCAGTCAGATCATGGATGTTCAAGCTTGCATCTGCATTGTTGTGACCGAGCTGTGAGTAAGCACAGAGCAAGCAAGAACCTTTCTGTGCTAGGTGAATTTCTAGGGAGTCTTTCCTTTCCATGGTCAACAAAAAGTTTTGGAAAGCAGAATGATTTTCCTTTGGTATGTTTTTGATATATCAAAGCAAAAGTAAGGAAATATAAATTTCTTTATTATTAGGGGGAAAAATGCATTTAGATTTTTTGTTTGAGAAACTTGATCCCATGCTGAAGAGAAAGAGAAGGGGAGACAGAGAAGTCAAAAGTTTTTCTGTCTTACTAATTTCTAGAAAAATATCACTAGTGAGCTTATTAGTATGGCATTTTCAGTGGAAATACAGTATTTCTGCTGGACAAAATGCAAGAATGTTTTATCTCATGGAATTTCCCACTCAGGAATGGAACAATTCCTCATACTGCCACAGCTGCCTCAGCTCCTGATATGGATTTAGCAAGTAGCTCAAAAATACCCATCAGAACCCAAAGACGCAGTTGCTATGGTGGTTTTTCAAAACCTTAAAGAGATATACAAAAAAAATCAGGAAAAAACATTTGCTGTAAAAATTGTTGGTTGCAAAATAGGAAGGATCCTGCATTTTGCCAGAGTTACTAGCCATTTGTTTTGATTTCTCCCACAGCAGGTTCTGCCTTGAATAGACTACAAAATTTGATTCTGTTGTGTTTTATGTGCACTGAGCCCAAGCAAAAGCCTTCTGTGATAATGTCAGTGCCATTTTGCTCTTAGAGATTGTAGCTTTCAGCTTGATGCTTTCTTGTAACGACACTACTCTTGTTCATCCTTGTTTTGATGTTCTTTTGATGTAAAATATGTTTTCTGAATGAATGGGTTTTCTCCTTGTTCATAATTCAAATTGCTGAAGCCTATTTTCACTGGGTTTTTAATTATACAGCATTTAAATCCACAGAGTTAATTTTCTTTGAGAAGAATCCTCAGAAGGCTTTTAAATACCAGGGTACCACTTCTTGTTCAGGAAGTTTCTGAGTCACAAAGTGCTGCAGGAGACTGTGCTGAGGAAGTATCACTGTGTACTTACCCTGATATCACACTGTTTCCTAAGTTTGTGTAATTGGTTAGTGATGGAGGCATGATGGATGTGTGGTCTCACCTGGTACAGCTCCTTTATATCCCCATATACACAAAATGTGCGTATGTCTTCATTCCTCATGTCTTTTTTGGATATCACTTTCTGCATTTCTTATTGTATAACTGGGAGTCACAAAAGGCTAAACATTTTGGGTAATATCCTAGCAGAAGTCGCAGACTGTGGCTGTGTCAGTACACTGGGCAGGGCCAGGAGCAGTGGTGTTGGTGACCTGTGGAGTGTGGGTGTTAGCACACTCCGGGGCATGGTTCTGCCCGTGCCAGCCAGTGCTCTCTGCAGTTGGGCCTGGAGATGGGTCAGGGCAGCAGCGTGAGCCAGGGACTATTCCAAGCAGGCAGATACGGATGAGAACTCCTCTTAGGGGAGTGAGCAGAAGGACAGAGTTTGGCCATATGGACGCGGGCTGTGCCATAAAACTTGTGCTCAGGGGCAGGGAATTGGCCCTGAACTGCTGTATTTTCTATTCCAAGGCAGGCCTGTTGATTTCTGTGCCACAGTGCCAGGCCCTAAGACAGAATGCATTTACAGCTCTCTGTATACAGGACGTAATTTTAATGCTTGGCTCCTGCTGCAGAAAATGTCACAGCGAACTTCAAGAGGATTGTTTATGTCCCCAGAACCTTAAGCTGGAATAATGACTCTAATTTATTTATGCACATTTTGACAGCTTGTTATGTTTTATTCTGTAAAGCTAAATGTGGTCTCAACACCTTGGAGTTATTGCTACCAAGTAATGATGCCAGGGAGAGATAGGAATTTTTGTCTCTGAGCGGGGAAGATCTTTTCCATTCGGTAAGGATTCAAAACTACTGTCCTTGTGTCTGCCTATGTGTTTGAGAAGGTGCGGTGGAACTGAGGGGTGATGTGTCCTAGCTGCATAACTGAGTGGGAACACATCGACTTTACACCAGCACTGAATGCTTGAATAACCCAGAAACCAGTGACCTTAGTGTGGGAGCTGTCACACTCAGATAAGAGATGGGGAGCTCTAGAGTAGAGACCTGTAAATGCTTGCTCTGTAATGTGACTCTGTTTCGGATCTGCTGAATGATACAGACTGGGTACCCCCTTAAGAGAGACTCTGTCTTTCTCTATGGAGGTCTGAAAGACAGACCCCTTCTGGTCTGAAAGGGTTGTATCACTTCTGGGTGTGTTTTATGTACCCATGATATTTCCAGTGTCTAGTGTAATGCTTTAAATTTGATAATATATTGACAGCTAATCAAGGTGTTCATAGGAGCATTGAATAGTTTTGTAAATGAGTAGAATATGATATTAGTGGGCAGAAGGCAGTTTTGATGAGGAATTTAAATGAAAACAAAAGAAAACAACTGTAAAACCAGAACACTCGTCACTGGATTCTGTATGATTTTGATTTTCTTTTCCTGTTGTCTACAGCAATATCTATACTATTAAAGAAATCTGTGAGGAAGCATCCTCAAGCACCGCATTGTCTACGAGTGAATGTTAGAAGAGTCCCTGGCAGGCTTTAGACCTGGAACAACTAGATTTTCTCTCAAATAATTTACAAGCACCGTTTGAGGATGTGCTCCAGCCCAGGACCTATTCCAAACAGGTACCTGATCATCTTGTTTTGGAGGTTAAGAAGCTTAAATAGTATGAATAGGAAATGTTTGCAGACAGTAGCTGTAATCTCAAAGAACTGTCCCAGGCTTGTTCAGTTGTCTAGTGCAGATACAGCTAATACAAACTTACTTCTGTAGCATATACATTGGGAATCCGTGTTGAAACAGGGAAGGGGAGAAAGAGTATGCTTAAGCTAATCCAAGATATATGGGGATGACAGAAATCACATTAACACAGACTCTTAATTCCTTCCTGAATATCTTCTATTGGCTCTTAACAGTAGTAGCACAAGAAAAATAACATTCATGACGGGCCAGTGTGGATCCCTGGAGTCTCAGTAGGGACTGCTGAGAGACAGAGCTGTAAATATGTCATGAAGGACTGAAAAGGAAAAGGTACCACTCTAGGGGGGAACTCAAAGTGTAAATGTTGGCTCATGTTCACTAACCTGGGCGATGGAGCAGACTGATCATTGCCTTTGGGCTTTAGTCTGTGTTTTAATGCATTATTTTTTTAATACTTTTTCTTAGTGGACTACTCCAACAGCACAGTTTCCAAGGCCAAGTTTATTTATAGTCCACATAGAGAACATGAATAGTTACTGCTTCAGAAACAATAGGAGGATGTTACTCTGCTGCTGATACAGATGCACTGGTGAGAATGATCCTATTACCATTCAGTTACTAACTCCTTAATCAAAGCTTTAACCAGGTTTATAATCCAAGAGAAAGAGCTGTGGCCACACTGGGATTCATCAAATTCTAGTGGTAGGAGTTTGGTTCCCTCACTTCTGCCCTGAGGGAACGATCAAAGTCAATCTGACAACTGACCATCTTTGCAATCCAAGGAAGGAGATCTGCTTGAACATGGAGAGTGAGCTGAATTCCCACCTTTTTTGGGGTTGGCATTTCATATCAGGATTTGGATCTTGTACTGTGTGTGTCTCACAGGGGTGGTAAGTTTATCAGGATGGCACTCACGTATAGGTCTGTGACCACTGTGACAGTTTCCTGGTCTCTAAAGTAATTTCCTGGAAAAATAATATCAAAATTGTGAGTATTAGTCAGTGATTTTTAAGTAATCAAATGCAGCTGAAAAGACAGATATACAAGAACCTGGGCCAAATCTTGGCTATAACCTTACATCTGAACTGTGTACAGTATGGCATACTCCACTATCCTTATTGTGAGAAGGTAGAAATTGGTTCCGTTTCCTGGAACAGTTGCCATTCCTGTTGTTAGCAGAGGCAGAACTTGAGGATCATTGAAGAAATGAGCCATTGGGAGTCTGAGGTAGGTTAAGTTCTACCATCACGGAAGTCTGCTGCCGTCATCCACCGGCATTTTTCACTGTGGTATTTTAACCTTGGCTCCTAGTCCTAGCCTAAAGTATCTGGTTTCTTTTCAGAAATGGCTGGCCCTGACACATAGTGAATAATGCACAGTCTATGTCTTTTTAGGGCCTTTCCCTGGACTCTGTTTCATCTTGCAAAATACACGTAGTTAATCTCTGTCGTGTCCTCTTTTCAGAAAAAAGACACTGGCAACAGGGAGTAGCTGATGGAGTTCCTGACAGCAGGCGTTTCTTCTAATTTGGCTGCTATAGGGGTTTTTGATATACTAGCATGATTTTTTTTTTCTTGCCTGTGAATTCATGTGAAAATGAGTTATGGAGCTGAGGCCTGGACTGCATTAGGAAGTTGCCGTGCTTTAAATTAATTCTCTCTACGGTCAAATGGGACCTTTGGATGTTTGGAAAGGCCAGCCACCAAATGCTTTCCCATTTTCATATGCTATGCACAGGAGTTCTCATCTTCATTCCTGCTCCAGAGAAATTGGCCCTGCAGGACAAGGGGGTGGTTAGTTTTCTGTCAGATAGGTAAATATGTTGTGACAAACTTGAAAGCTCATCTTCTTTTCTAACTTTTCCATTAATTTTGTAGCTAGACAGGTAAAAATAGACTGCTTTCTAGATACCCTAGTCTCCAGCCCATCAAATTGTGTACTTGTGTACACTGAGCTACAGCCCACAATAACTTTTAGCATTTTGCCGTGTATGGACAAATAGGAGATTGGGACTTTTTATGACTTTTATAAGGAGTTGGCACAAGGTTATATAGTTTAATTTGGGCTATATTTTGCTAGCTTTTGCACATATGGAATAACATCTTTCTCTGCAGTAATCTTACCTATATAATGCTGTCAGAATCTGTCCTACCAGCTGGAGTGAGCTATTTCACACTGTATCTGATATTGTTTCCTTTTTATCTGTTGAGGCAGAGTGCTTTGCTGTATATCCTGATATCCCATGGCTCCCTTTTGGAGCTCTGTCCACACATCTTGATTCCATCTGTACTCTTGAAGAGGCCCTCTAGGTAGAAGATGTATCTGTCAAACACATGTCCATTCTGGACAGCAGCCCTTCACGGGTCATGCCTTGAAACATCGCTAATTTGATTTCAAAGGGAGCTATTACAAAATGCCTTTTGTGTTGTAAGGCCTCAGGAGAAGTACCTCAGTTGGACACAGTGAAATGCTGCCACTGCTACAGCCATGGAGTTCCTTGTTGGAACAGATATAAGAATCAGTCATGTCTTTGTCTTGGAGACCTGTACCTCTTCAGGAGAAGTCCCCTGATGTGAGAGGGGAATGGCTGAATGTGTGTTAAAAGGTCCAGGGGACAGAATCTTAGTGATCCACAGCATCCATCAGATGCTGTGCAAAGCTGTTGAACAACCCCAGGAAATGAGTGGAAATCTGACTCTTGTTTGACTATCCTGAGTCCTGAGAATGGCGCAGTGGGTGCAGAGGGTTGACGTACACATCTGTGAACTCCCTGGCAGTGCTTTGAAGATCTGTGTTGCAGCCTGTGGCTTTTTATGATGCAGTCATGTGCATTTTTAAGACTTAGAATTAGACACCTTTGTGCTTGAAGTTAAGCATGACTGTGACTCATTCAGCTGCCACTCTTACAGACTTGGTGTGAGAACCATATGGAAGGGCATAAGTATCCTAGACCCAGGATGCAAGTTTATGGGTTGCATGACAGGAGGCCAAACACCGAAGCAGCATCTAACAAAAGTGAGTACTTGGTCAAAATTTCCACTTCTATTTGGTCAAATTTCCAACATAAATAAAACCATTGTCTTGAAGTAGTGGCTTTTCCCACTGGTAAGCTGTGAATCTTCCCTCACAGCTAATTCACTATTTTCAGTTAGTTGCAGTCGCTCATAGGCTGCACAATCTCTGAGCACATTAAAGCCATAGTAGTAGCCTGTCTGGCATTTGTAAACAGGCAACACTTGGGACTTTGTAATACTCTAACTCAGTGCAGTACTGTGCCAAAATAAAGGTCATTTCAATTTCATATTATGTCACGCAGTTTTGAAGTGACATGTGTTTAATGATTTTTCTCCAGTAAATGAACGATAGCAAGTATTAAACTAATACGCTTTGATGATATGCCCACAGAAAAAGGCAAAATCTTTTAAAAACCATTAAACTAATACTTCACCAGAAAAAAACCCCACAACACATAACAAAGATTCCAACTCCTACCCAAAGCTTCTGCAATGAAAAAATCAGACTTCTTGGCCTTTTAGAGATGACAGTTTCCAGAAGTCTCACTGTAATTTATTTATGTGTGTCCATCACTACAGAGTGAGGCTGATCTGATAGAGACAGAAGAGCATGAAGGGTGCAAGTGGAGCTTGTCACAGAAGCTGGATCACAAACCTCATAACAGGACCACTAAAGGAGTGAAAAACCGGTCCTTATGTGTATGAAGCCTATAGTTGTGCATAGACGTGTTTAAAGTCTTCTCATTTAGCAAAGCCTTCCTGTCTTCCAACTCTGTCTAGTACTCCAGGTAGTTTTTCTCCACCATCTTTCCAGCAGGCTATGGGCTCAAACAGGCACAAAGTGGAGCACAGAAGGTGCTATCAGAACATCAGGAAACACTTTTTCATGGTGAGTGTGGTCACTCACAGGTTGCCCAGGAAGGCTGTCAAGTCTCCATCCTTGGAGGTATTCAAAAGCCATCTTGACATGGTCCTGGGCAACTTGCTTCAGGTAGCACTTCTTAAGCAAGGTGATTGGGCCAGATTACCCCCAGAGGTCCCTTCCAATGCCAACATTCTATGACTGATTCTGTGGCTGCTTGATCAGGGCTGCTGACATCTTGTTATTCAAAGGCCTAAAGGCATCAAACAAAATCTGTTACCCAGTCTTGGTTTTGGGAATGTTGCTTTTGGTGTTAGCAGTTGGTTGTGTGTCACATTTAAGAAACTAACAGTTCCTTCAGCACAAAATAGGCTAGAGAACTGTTTTGATTCTTGGTGGTGAAGCTTTTGAGTGTTCAGGAGGAATGGTTGTATTGAGGCTGCCTCTCCTAGGAGGAAGTGTGAAGATTCCAGGAGGTAGGATGAACACTAGTAAATGGCTGGTAGTGTGAACACTGGGGATGTGCACCTTACAGCAGTTTGTAACAAAGCCTGTATCAGCTGGTCCTTCCAAAATTGGTTCTTAATATTCTACTTTATGTTTAGTTGTCAGAGAATGAACTGTCTCTTGAGCTGGTCACACACCAAGTTGTACCTTCTGTTTGGTCACTGCTCCCACTGAAATAAAACTGATGGTAAACTGTAGACCAAGAAGGCAATACTGAATGCAAAATAAATTACCTGTCGCCTTGCACCTCCTGTCTGACCTCACTGAGCAATAGGAAGAGATCAGGCAAAATTTGGTATTAGGCTGCAATTCTAGAATGAGGCAGCTAAAGTAATCCACATTAATTTCCTTTGGAGACACAGTTTTCTGAATGGCACTTTAGGTACTCAAACTGCAAAAAGTCTGCAATGTTGCATACAGATGATAAACCTTCCTATGTTGTTCAACTGATCAATTGCTTTTTGGGTCAGTAGTTATATGACATTATTTAACAGAGGACAGCTAAGTCCATATAAATAATATTTTGAAAAGCAGAAAGAGATTGTGTACTTGCTGTCTTAAGTACACTGGGCCAATGATGAAATTTAATAGTACAACCATTCCTTACCACTCAATTGTTCTTACAGCCTGCCCTAAAATGTTTTACTATCAATAATCATGACAAATATAATATCATATTCCTATTTTTTCAGTGCATGGACATGAGCACTTGCATGAGCTTTGATGATGATAATATTTGGCTTAAAAATTATTTTAAAAAATTTTGAATTGTTTCTAGACATATCAAATTCAATGCCAGAAGACAAACAAAATGGTTTCAGGAATACTTTTGATGCTGTGCTTAATGCATTCATAGTAATAGGAAACTGAAGCTGTTATCTTATGAATGCATGTGCCATGGAACTGAGAAATATCTTAAGACAACAAAATACTACATCTTTGTTACTTTTTGACTGATACAATCTCAACAAAGTTGGTAGAAGTGCTCTTTTGAGCAGAGATAGCAGGACAGCACTGCACTTCTCTTCCTTTGCCATGATTTCTGTATAGGTGCACACACATCGAATCACTGCTTTTAATTGTCTCTGTTGCCTGTCAGGGTAAGTTAAGCTTCAGATCCCCTTTTCCATTCCAGGTGCTGCCGTGGTGCCTGTGTGCTGGGTGCTGTGGCTGCTCAGCCCCTGGCACTGGCACTGGGACACAATGCCCTCGGATGAGGGGCTGAGACAGGAGGAATAGTGCAAGGGCTGGTGCCAGGGATGTCAGAGCCCGTAACCAGCCTGGTGCTATGGGCTTGGGGAATGCCCCCCCCGGGACTACAGCTGTGCTACGGGACTGAAGACAGGTTGGATTGCAGATGTATAGTGATGCTTGAAGGCTGGCTGTGCTGTCAGAGCATCATGTCTCGTGTTTCACAAGATAATTGTATGCAGTCTTCGGGCCTTTCATGTCTTGTGCTTTATCCCAAGACCCATCTCCTTTTGAAAAGACATTAAACAGGTTCTAATATGTGTGTGGGTACGATTTTGTTCCAAGCAGGAGAAAAAGTTTTCAGACCTTGCATGCAAATTTATGGAAAGAGGGAGCACACTGTTACATAAACTTGAAGTATGAGAAATGTGAACATGTTCTGTAAATGATGCATTTGCTTGAATGAGTGATCACAATCAAACAATGCATCTTAATTGTTTTCTTTTCTTTAGAGTAATCTTGCAGTCCTAGAAAAAGTAATAAGAACACCATGAAAACAGTCTCCAAACTTTATTGTTGAAGTTTAAGACTTTCATGAGAATATGTACAGACAGTTACTGTCATAAAATCAAAGCTATTACTTCCATAATAACCATAGCTTTGCCAAAAATGTAGAGATCCTATATCTATACTAATAGTTTAAAAGACCAGTGGTGGGGATTTCTCTTAATTATTTGCCTGTAAAAATATGAGTGACTGGCCAAAAAAAGGTATAAATTCTTTCTGTTTTTACTTTTGACTTTTGCTGTTTCATAGAACTACTACTGAGTTTGCACTTTATATTAAAAATTAATATTTTTGGAGGGGACTCCCCAAAATTTCTAGCTTCTAGCTTGCATTAAATCTCTGTTTTTCTCTGTGTGCATCCTCTCCTCATTAGTGGTCCTTTTAAATTCCAAGATGCTATATGCTGCCCCTGGCAGAAATGTGTATCTCCCAGTGGAACTTCCCATGCTGGTAGGATTTGAGAAGAGGCAGTGCACAATCCTTCTGACTTGATTTACGTGGGATCAATTGTGGCATTGGGATACATATCTAAGAAAATAATTCAGGTGGTATTGGAGTGTTGGAGGTGTTTTTGTTATACAGAGTTGGTTTCAGTACATTATAAGAGGAAGAGGCTCTTTTTAGTATTCAAGGAGGGATGACAGATTGGAAGTTATGTTTGGGATGGGCTCTTGTTGCTACTGAAAATAACTGTGGAGTCTCCAGGGAGTCTATTCAACTCTGCCATATCTATGTTAAAAGGAAAACACGTCAATTGTACTGAAGAACTTGGATAAGTTTCACAAAACCACTTCAGTGTGACTTAGTTTTTTATCAGTTTTAAAGAGTGATGTACCTTTTTCAGACAGGATAGGGATATGAAAAGTAAATAAACCATTCCTGTATCCAGGATGAAGGAAAAAAAAGTGGATTAGGAGGAGCATGGAAAAATATACTGTAAATATAAGTTTTACTGCATGCAATGTCTGCAGTGCTGGCTTTGGGGACCAGCTTTCCACAGTCCTGCTCTGTGGGCTGCAAAGTGGCTGTAAAATCTGCTCAGAGTGACCATGTTTCACAGTCTTTGCACAGATTTAAATACCAATTATGAGACAGCAAAGACTCAGACCCAGGTATGGGTTACATACAAGTACTCAGTAGACTCTGTTTCAGATGCAGGAAGTTTCCCTGCTCAGGGCAAACAATCCTCAGCCCACTCAGCAGCTGCTCCACTTAATTGTTCCATACTTTTCTTGGCCAAAATATTTTTCCTTGCATCGGAAAGAGCACCTTTAATACTAACCATGAAAATGATTTTTAAGATGCTTTATTTGCCCTTGACAGAAAAACTCTCTATTGGAAGACGTGTCGCAAAACGGGAGCTGTGGTTCAGGCTTGGTTGTGCTGCTCCTAACTTTCCCTCGCATGACTGCATTGTAGCTTGAATTGATCATGGCAAGTAAACTGAAGCTGTTAGTTCATTTAATTGTCAGTTCTGTGTCTGTGCAGTAAGTCAGTCAATGACTCTTCTGAAATGACTGCTGCTACATCACATAGCTGCTCACGTGGCCATCAGATGTGTATTGATGGGGCTAATGGAGTCACTGAGCCAAGTTCACATCTAGCAATGTCACAGCTCTCCAGATATTGGCCATGATGGTGATTTGTTCTGCACAGCTTCCTGAAAGCCCAGGCAGTATCAGAATCCAATGTACTGGTTTGGGTGATAATAGCCGCAGGGCTGAGGAGGCTACGTGAAACTTGAAAGACAGTAAACAGCAAAACCAATGGTGTTGATGGTGGTACAGGATGCACAGGCTAGCTTTACAGTCATTTAGATGCAGCATCACTCTGGATACCTTAAAGTGTGAATTTATTAATGATTTTTAAAATATTGAGCTTAACAATAATATTTTAATTAAAAAGAACTTTATGATGGACTGTGCTGGCCATTCTGAACCTAGCTAAATAGATGATGAATTTTTTATGAAACAGATGAGAGGGGAGTTTTGATGAATGTTAGAAACATCAGCAGCAATCTTAGAAGTTAGTGTAGGGAAAATTTAATTTGTCCTGAGTGCAGCAATGGAACTGTTACTCATCTGAAAACATCTTGACAAAAACAGCTGTTAGGTCACTAGTTCACCTCACACTGAAGATAGGATTTCTCTTAACTGTGTTCTGCCTTGAGATGTTTTCATGTTATTTTGAAAGCTAATATTAATTTAATCCTATTTTCCCTCTTTTGCATCCCTGATACTGCTGTTAATTTCTGCCTCTTGGATGTTTTGCAGCATTTGCAGACTCACCACTTGTGATCACTGACTACCTCGGCTATATGTGAAGTATTGATATAGAGATGAAAACCTGTGTATTCCACTAGTGACTCTTCTCTGCCTCCTTTGCATCTAAAGAAAATTGTATTTTTTTAATAGCTTCTTTTTCTTCCAAGACTGGCAAAGAGAGAGCAATCTCTTTCCTTAAAAATGTCTTTGAGACTTATCCTGGGGATCATAATGATTATGTTCATCAAAGAACAAGAAAGCAGAACAACCTGTAGCATCAGAGAATTATTCCTCACATGTACAGTTGGATAAGATGGGATTCATGCAACATCTCAGAATAACTAATTTCTTTTGGAGCAAAGGTATTTGATTGTTACTTACATTGATAACCATTCCGTCATTCTAAGAATTCTTCTAGAAAACAGGATTCTGTGAATAAACTGAAAACTTCATATTTCTGCGGGGGAGGTCAGTGATGATACTTAGTGTTGTACAAATGATCTGGGATAATGATAAGTAATTTGCAACCACCTGGCACTGTGTGAACCAGCCAGAGAAACATGCCTGGGGTGTATTAGAGAGAAATTATACAGCTGCATATTTTTTATGCTGAGATCAACTGCGGGGCCTTGACCAAGAATTAGTTCTTTCTCAGAATGAAAAAGATGTAAAAAAGGTGTGTTCCACTGGGCAGCACTGGAGCAGCACTTAGCTAATGAAGGTGCTCTGAGCCAAAGGAAATGTTGGGAGTAAGTCTTGTTTCCCTGCTGCTTACTGTGCTGAAGCAAGACCATTATAGGACCAATGCAGTGTATCCATGGGAACGTAGAACTCAACTTTCAGAAGCTCTTAAGAAAGAAACTGGTTTTTGTTTTTTTTTTTCTTTTAAAGTAATTTTATAAGTAGTGTTTGCAGAACTTAACAAATGGTCTAAAAATGGTGCTTTACTAATGTACCTAGGGACCAATAGGTATGTTATGGTACTTAAACAGGATGTTACATCTAGCTCACCCAAATCAGGATTATTTTGCAAGAATAAGGATTGATAATATTAATAAGTATTTTCAGGATCAGATTGCACTCTGCACTGGAAATTTCTCACAGTTAATGGTTCCTCCAGCTAGTCATTCGCTGCCAGGAAAGCCCTCTTTATTGATTAATATTGTATATTAATGGATCTATCAGATATTTATTTGGCAAGTTTCTTGGTTAAGTTTTCTTTATTGATTTCTCCCAGGGGTAAATGAGTTGCAGAAGTGGAAATAGGCAGTCCTCTTCTGCTAGGTCTGGGTATTTCAATGTATTTTCAAAATATCAGTTCTATTACAGGAGCGTTTGGAACAGACATTTGGATTCCAATAACATAGTGGATTGCAAGACTTTTTATTATATATGGATTAACTCAGAAAACAGATGGATGGACTATGTCAAGAATCCTGGCATGTAGGGAATCACAGGACTGCAAATTTCCAGCGAAATTCTAGATACCTGTCTTCAGAAATGTCTGTGAAGAAGTCAAAGCTGTGTATGCAAATCAAACTGCACGTTTTCAGCTACTGCTGTTGTGTGTGCAAATGGAAGTTTAGGAAGCATAAGTTTAGTAGTTTCCTTTAAATTGATTGTGCCAATATCTGAGAGGTGATTGGATCAATTTATCAGTGTTCCAGATATAGCTTGTAATTGCTGCTTCACATTATAAACAGAGCCATTAACTGAAACATATCTACATTTACTGAAATGAGTTTCATTCATTGAAGACATTGGGGCACATTTAATGCCTTTTTGCTTTGTGTAAAGACTGCAATAAATTTTTCACACTTGCTAATATTTAAATCAAGCTTCAAAGTTAACTCAAATGATTACTTTGATAGAGGAGCAGGTTTTATGCATTCAACCAAACCCTCTTTTTTTACATAAACATTTTTTATGGCAGGTTTATTTTTGATAGGACCTTGTATAAAGACATTACCTTCAGGAAGAAATATTGGAATTTTAGGATTGTTTGAAACAAATGTATAAGAATACGTTATATGTCATGACTATGCAGCCTCACATGCAGCTGGATCAAATGGACAAACAATAATAATGGACCAAACCTGCAATTAGATTCTCTAATATTTCAGTGGACATGACTGCATGTGAAGCTACTTCAGAATGAAGCTTGTGATCCTGGACCTCTTTTCTGAATACATATATATATGAAAATGCTTCCTAAACCAAATCATAATAGAGGACTTGTTTCAGTGTATGGAATTACATGCACAAGGCTAAACAGCGAGATGTAATTTAACCTTATACATGTGTACCAGGATGTGCATGATTCAATTTTACTGCAGTTAAATCTGATGGTAAAACTGTGGATCAAACAGTAATTGCAATGAGGGGGGAGGCTCATGCAGTGTTTTTGCTACCTCGTCCTGCAATAAGATAAAATATCAAATGGACAATATTTGCAGAGTTACTTCTCATAGATTTATCACATTCTGATTATAAATCTAACAAATTTAAACTTAAGGTAACAAATTTTGGCATTAAAGACTTGGTGTTCTCAGTAATTGATCCAGAATAAAGTATAATTTTGACCTGCTAGGGAATTGAAGCAGTTGCTCAGAATGTGTGAATTCACTAACTTCTATTGGAAGCACTTGTCAGAATCAGTATTTTTGACACAAGCAGTTGCTATATAAAGGCAAAACAGGTTCTAAAAATTAGGCTAGTTGTTACCTAGCAAGAGTTGTTACAACTGATTATCTTTATGCCCACACTATGGACTTCAGTATCCTACTTTTCATACAAGTACTTTTATATGAATTTTCAGACAATGGGCACAATAATTCAAGGCTTGCTGCCTTCATTTGAAAGTTAATTTGGATGAAAGTAAGGTTTATACTTAAAGCGCAAAAGCTCTTCCTGCATAAGTGCATGTGTGGACAGTCGTAATTCAGGAATCAAAGTGTCTTCTGGTTTCACTTAATCTACTTTGAAAATAGTACTGTTTAGCTTAATCCTTCATGGAACTGGAACAGGTCTACTTATTCCAGTCCACCTCTGAGTTATGTTGGAAGGGGAGTAGCTTTTCTGAATAACTCATATTAATTTCAAAAATATTTTTGCAACTATTTAGGTCTGAGCCTTATCTCAGCATACATTAAGTCTAAAATTTTCAATTCATCAAATAACAGGCTGCAATTTAAATGCTCAGAAGACTGGGCTCCAAAACAGAATCTAAGTTGTATTGAGTATTTGTGACAGAAGTGTAACTTAGATTTGTGGCTTTTACCAATCTCAAGCGACAATTGGTTTTCTGTTCGTTGTAGGTACAGTAGTAGCAGTATTTAACAAAAAAATGGCAGTGATGATAGTCATTAATTGAAAAAATAGAACCATTGATTGTTTTGGTACCGAGAAAATCAAGACATGTGCAGAAATCCCATCAATCTCATTTAAATGGTTCTATGACTTGGGAATAATTCCTTGCATCAAGACTTAAGGCTGTCAGCTCTAAGGAGCAAGTCTTGTTATCTCCAAGTGTCTGAACCGTGCTTAACCGACTAGAACTGTTATATGGTTGAGAGCTTCAAACATAATTGCAAAACATTATATAAGCATCTTTTTGGCATTTCAGTAGATTCTGAGAGTTAAAAATAAAATCTTTGCACTTAGTCTTTTGGGGAACTAAAGTCATTATTCTTTCTTTCTTTCTTTATTTTTAAATGATCATTTAAGCTCTTTATGCAGTTTTTAGAAAGGCTGATGTGCATACCTGGGTTACTGTGAAGGTCAAATACTCTGCATATTGAACGTTTCAAGCTGCTGTCCTGCTTAAGTTCCAAATCATTAGCTTAGCAAATGGGAGCCTAAATATAAGCAAAGTCAATAGGGAGGAAAGAAATCCACTGCATAGTATGTCTAGTGATAGAAAAAGCTACAGAATGCAAACATAAATTTTTAATTCAACATTCTTTAATTTAAAAAAAAAGACCCACACCACCTCCAGTCCCCTCCCCCCTGACAAGCTTGCAAAAACTAGGTCTGAATTCCCAGTGGGAATAATGAGCAACAGCAAGAGTGAATGCTGGGAGAGTAGAATGCAATTGTATTAGTCTCCATCACAATGGGAGGTAAACCCAAATCATTTATAAAACGTAAATGCTGGCAGAACACAGGGAGCTCAGAGCACCACACTGCAGGTGTGATTTATGAGGCTGGGGACTGGCTATAAATCAAACCCTTTTGTTTTAAATAGTAGTGCTTCAATGCAGGAGATCAGTTTACATGTAGAGGAAATGATGAAAAAAATGCAGTACATTGCATCCCAAGAATATTAGAGAATCAGCTTTACAATGTGACTATCAGGACCAGGCTCAGACAATGGGTATCTGATGCGCAATTTAACGAATGCTCCCACTGCTGAACTGAGTGCTCTAATCTAGCAACTCAGGTTTGTTTCAAATGTATTAATCATGGGATCTATTTTGTGAGACCAGCTGTTAAAATCATTGCACTTAGGATCAGGAATACATTGGCTATTCCTGTTAAATAGCTAGAGGTGTCCTTTTATGCCACCAAAAGCCCTGCCTATTTCTATGTTGCCCCTATTTTTCCTTAATTCTAAAGGTTGATGGGTATCATAATTTAGTGGCCTTGTCCTATGGAAATGGCTGAATAAAACAATTAATTCCTAAGGATTCAAATAGAGAGTAGGCATCCTGCGAAGTTCTTCTCAATTACAGGAAAATGTACGTCTGGCAAGGAAAAGTGCTTTTCTCCCTCTATTGGTTATGTAATTATCAAATGGAAGAGATTTTAAAGGTAATGAGCAAAGTGATTTCTTCTGCTCTGCTTTCTGGATCTGCCGGAGTTTATCTTGGCTGCATATTTTGCATTCATTTTACATGCATGCCACTAGAGCCTATGCTATATGCATAAAACCACACTGTATATCCTGCAATGCGGGCCAGAGAAGCACTTTAAAAAGCTGAGAGAACGAGAGACCTACATAAAGGTAGGTACAGCAGTTATATAAATTTTCAAAGAAATTTATAGGGAAAAAAAAGCTGCTTGTGTTGCACTTGTGCGTATCCTGACCATTTGATGTGATGGCCTTATCATGGAATTGTAGAATGGTCTGGGTTGGAAGGGACCTTAAAGATCAACTAGTTCCAACCTGCCTACCATGGGCAGGGACACCTTTTAGTAGACGAGGTTGCTCAGAGCCCTGTCCAACCTGACCTGAAACGCTTCCAGGAATGGGGCATCCACAACTTCCCTAGGCAACTTGTTACAGTACCTCAACCACTCTACGGTAAAGAATCCCTTCCTCAGATCTAATCGAAACCTACTTTTTTTTCAGTTTGAAGGCATTCCCTCTTGTTCTGTCACTACATGTCCTTGTAAAAAGTCCCTCCCCATCTTTTTTGTAGGCTCTCTTCAGGTACTGTAATGTCACAATTAGGTCATCCCTAACCCTTGTCTTTTCGAGGTGGAACAAACCCATTTCTTAAAGCCTTTTCTCATAGCAGAGGTGCTCTATCCCTCTAGTCATCTTGGTGGCCCATCTCTGGACTTACTCCAACAGATCCATGTCTTTCCTGTGCTGGGACCCCAGAGCTGGATGCAGCACTGCAGGTGGGGTCTCACCAGAGTGGAGCAGAGGGGCAGAATCCCCTCCCTCACCTGCTGCCCACGCTGCTTTGGATGCAGCCCAGGACATGTTTGGCTTTCTGGGCTGCAAGGGCACATGGCCAGGTCAAGTCCAAACTCTCATCCACCAGCACCCCCAAGTCCTTCTCAGCAGGGCTGCTCAGGATCTGTTCATCCCCAGCCTGTGCTGATACCGGGGGTTGCCCTGACCCAGGTGCAGCACCTTGCACTTGGTCTTGTTAAACCTCATGAGATTCATTAATGATTTAGCTACGTGAATGTTAGAAGTTGCACTGATAAGCAGAGAGCCTTTATGTAAGCAAGGAGTCAAGACACATCTTGCATTGAAATGCTTTATTACTTTCCAAGAGTCCAAACTGCGCACATTATGGAAACACATGCGCACAATTTCCAGGATTTTTCGGAGGTTCTGATGTTGATAGAGGCAATATCAGCTATTGCTGGAGGCACTAATATCAATTGCTTGTGTGAGGAAAGTATCATTTCACTGAATTAATTGATTTTTTTTCCTTGCTTACTATTTTAAAACCACATCTAGTGCCATAAATTTATGGGGCACTCTATAAATGTAAAAACATATTCCCTGCTCAGTAGACCTTGCAGTGTAAATTAGGCCAATATATGAAAAAGATATATTGATGATGAACAGAGAAAAGAAAGAAGTGACTAAAATTGCTTTTACCTATTTCTTTCCAGCTGATAACAGGCCAGACTTTTAAAGGTATTTGGCCTTCTGTTTTTTGAAGATTAACATGCTTAAATGTCTATAAAAATACAGTCATTTTACATGTAAAATCTAATGCACCCCAAAAAGTGCATTATGTGGGAGGGGAGCAAACGTGGCTTTGTGTTTTATGAATCTTACGCTGTCCTGGACACTAGAGTCAATTTGGATATGTAGCCTTGAAAGGAGCCTGCCCCTGTTATGTGGTCCTCTCAGGCTGCAATGCCATCTTTACAAAAATTTGCTTTATGACTGGATTCCTGAAAACTCTTTCCATCTTCGGGATTTTTTTTTTTTTTGCGAGACAAACACTCTGTCTCCTTTCTTTGTCTATTGTGCCCTGTGAGAGAAATAGTTCTGTGGGCCAGAAGTAGTGTTTTAAAACCCATTTGTGCAAACTTTTCTGTCTTTTAGACAAGTAAGTCACTCAAGGGACCTTGTTGCAACACTCAGGGAAGTATATAATTAAAGCTGGTTTAGACATTGAGTTTCTTTACCATTATAAAGGTTAAATACATGAAAAATCAAAAGAACATTTATATAGCAGAAGTGATAATGAAGGGTTTACATCTGCAGCCTCCATGAACAGGGGAGGTTGTGGCTTTTCCTATGTAGAGTCATCAGGAATAGCTGGTAATTACCAAGTTCAAAGTCTATTGTCTCCTCTAAAAAGCCAACTTGTTTTTTTGGGGTTGTTTCAGAATGACGTGATGTCTGATGGCTCTATTCCTTTTATAGGACTTCCTGATATGCATTGAATTCTGACCAGGGATGGAAAGTAATTTTTGTGAACATATTAACAGAATGATGTGTAATAGATCTAGCAAAGGTTGAAGGCTGGTAATGATGACTGATGTAGTACCACAGAGAAAAGAAATCTGAACACTGCTCTCCAAGCAGGCCGAGTGAGGTAATGATAGGTTTCATTGCCCAGTTGGGGTTGACAGAAGACAAGATGACTTTGCTCCTCAAATTGTGCTGAGAGGATGGGAGGCAGCATATATTTTACATACATGCGGTAGGTGATAGGAGAGACTTGTTCAGTGATGTAGGAGGCATTGTGATACATACAAAGGTCTCCTGCAAAGCTGATGAATACTTTTTCCTATTGTGGAGCTGACATGTTGAATGCCTCCCTACAAATCTTGATCCAGCCTTGATGTGGTTTTCTTGCTGTATAATCTCATTAAGCCAATGGGTATGGCACTGAGGTAAAATCACAGGAGAGATTTTTGTGTTCTGTAGCTGATGAAGGGAATGTCCTGGACATTTAGAATTTATTCTAATGTTGTGGTTTTAATTTCTGGTAGGTGTTGGCTTGCTCAAACGATTTCAAAATGTCTGCTGCAATGGCTTCAAGCACGGAATGTTCCAGAGGAGCTTACATAGATACACCTGCTGTCTGTGGGCAGGGTGTGTTGTATTAAGAGGGCGATTCATGACCTTTGCTTCTTAAACCATACCCTTCCACGTAGGAAGCTCAAGTAGGTCATGTACTGAAGGGAGCCAGGAAATGTACATGCGTGTGTGATGCGAATCTCATAGCCTGTCTAGTAACCAGGAGTGGCCACAGATGTGCATCCCAGCTTGGCAGATGTGTTTATACCTTTTCTGAGATGTTACAGATATAAAGTGTATATCAGAGCTTACAATCTGACCTTAAAAAGTAGATGCCTTTTAAGATTGTATTCAATTTCCTTGTGATACAAATTAGTTTTCCAACTTAATCAGCATTTGTGACTTGATTCAGCAGAGCATTGAAGATGTACTTGTGGCAATCACCATTCAGCAAAATTTTAAACTTCAAATACATGCTGTGGGAACAGAGCTTAAAATTAAATGTGGGTTTACCTGAATTGCAAAACTGGGTTTTGATTCTGAGCCTCCGAATAGGAAAATTAGTCATGAAAGTTTGGTTCATAGTGTGAGAGTTCTCCTTTCTTACTCAGGAGGGAACTGGCATAAGAGGTGTCACTGGAAACCACGGTGAACACTTAGCAGAATGTTTTAGCATCCCTTTTGAAATAAAAGCTAAACATGTGAGTAGGTATAAATTAGGCAGAAATAGTTTTTTTTAACATTTGGATATTAAAAGAAAATTTTTTTGAAGACTGACATTTCAGTTTCAAAATTAAGTGAAAAATTTGTAATTTAGAAAGTGTGCTGTCATTTGCATCCCTCAGGGTCCATATGCCTACAGACAGACGTTCCTTTTTTAAAGTCATTTTTCCAAGATCCTGGGTTTGTAAAAATATAAAATAAATGAACAAATAAAGGCACATGTGTTTTGATAAGCTTCACTCTTTTTGTTATATTACCCTGTAGGATGCAATAGAGACGTAGAATCAGACTAAAGGGATCAGAAGTATTAGTGATAAAGTCTTTCTTTTATGCCTTGTTAGAAATATAGACCTGAATAAGCACTTTGGAGGGTGCCCTTTTACTGGACCCTAATGCAAGTTAGAAATGCCATCTTCACCTCTGCTGCTAGTGGAGTTCTGCAAAGTCTGCTCCACAAAGTTGTTTGCGGGCTGAACACAGGACCTCAGTTGGCTTCAATGTGCCATTGGCAGCAGCAGTATCTTGCTTCCTTCCCTGATACCTGCAGACCAGAGTCATCACTAGCTTCCAGCCACTGGAGCAAACTAGAGAACCTGGTCATCCTTACCTGGTCTCAAAAATATGCACTGTGAAGAATGTCACAGAATTGGTAACTTGCTAATGTGACTCAAATGCTCCATCCTGACATCTGCAGATGGCTCCTGAATTTTTAAGAATTTTTATACTTTTTTTAAGCATTGATATGAAAGGTGTTCTCTTACAAAAGAAGTTCATTAGTTGAATGGTGCTCTTTTATAGCACTGTAGTAATTATTGCTCCAGATAAAAGCACTTTCTGGCCTGGTGCCTATCTTCAGATTTGCCAGAGGACAACACTGTGTGGCAACAGAATGATTCCTTCAAACCTCTGCTTAGGCATTAATGCGAGTGCTAAATTCTGTCTTTAATGCACCTCTGATAAATTATTATCATAGCCCAGTGATTTATAAGGTTTAAAGTAGGCTGTCTTGTGGGGACTGTGAGAAACATGGAGAATACCACTGGACAGTCCATCTCAAGTCTTATAAGTTGCTGGAAGGAGGGTTTCAGAATAGGAGTCTGAATTTGTTCATTAGTTTAAAAGGTATGAAGAGTATAAAACAGGCTAAGCAAACTGTTGCTTCAAAGGGAAGTGTTTAAAAAAAGCTTAGAACACCTGTTCTAAATGTATGACATTTTAATTTCTAATTACACTCTGAGCTAGAGAGTATCTTCCACATATCTGTTCTACTGGTCACCTTCATATTATTGGAAAGAGCATGTTTTGCTATTTTTATATGATTTGTTTAAAGTCCTTGTAAAATTTAATTTCTCTGTCTTTAGTTCCAACCCCGGTAAGGATTTCTTTTTCAAACATCATAAATTAGAGAAACTTCCTATTAATTCCTCTGCCATGTCCAATGTTAGTAATACTAGACCATTTTCCTTATGTATTATGTAATTGGCGATTGATCCAGTTTAGTTCTTTCTAAGTATCAGAAGAAGCAGAAATCCCTCTAATTTCCAGAACCTGCCCCACAACTTTGTAGACTCTGTATATTCCAGTCACAGTTTCTATCTGCAAAATTTGGAATAAATGTATTGAAGTCAACAAAGCTGTTTTAGTTTAACATAATTTAATAATAGACTCTGTCCTCAAACTTTATCATTCCAGCACTCATTAGGCATTCTGGTTTTGTTCATACTAGGACCCATCATAAAGAAATTGATTTCCCTCTGTTCAGTCATCCAATTTATTGCAAGAGAACTCCATGTTCATTTGCCCATTACACAGCGTTTTGTGGGGTGAGAAAGAAACAAGCCAAAAGAAATCAGCAGAAGAAGTAGTTATCATGTTGGATGAGGCTCTGCTCACATTTATTTTTGGTTTAAGTTCAGAACAGCTCCACTTCTCTGAGAGGAATTTATTTGCATTCGGTGGGTGAGAATAACTCCAGATTAATACTCTGAGCCCCAAAATTCACCCTTTCTACCCCTATTTGATGCTCTGAGTTACAAAAGAGACTACTTAAGATGATGCAGCATATGTTTTATGATTTCCATTACTTCTACAGTTCCTCCTCTTCCTTCATTGCTAGTTGTGTTCCCCAAGTTGGGCAGCTGAATAATGTGTCCTCCATGGCTGTTAAAATTGCATTATAAATAGACTGGGAAGAAATATTGCTGGGACAAAGCAATTGGCACAGTGTCCTTTCTTCTCCCCAGTGGCAAAGTATTGATGACCACAACACAATTGGTCTCTGTTATCTGGAGAACATGACCATGCCATTGTTTCTCTGTCTGGGTCCCTCACAGGGCTGCACAAAGCACAAGCATTTCAGTCAGGATGGCACCATCAGCGTGCTGAACGCTGTAGAATGACAGTGACAGAAAATGAGAGCCCTCTTCTCGTGCATTGCTCTGTGCTGCTAACAAAATGGCATTCTTGGTGCAGCCAAATTGAAAACTTCTGCACAGTTGGCTCAGTTAGAAATTTGCAGTGAGGAGTGTGTTAGCTGGTAAATCTGTAAGCTGTGAATTGCGTTGAGACTTGACATGACAGTAGATGAAATGATCCAGTAGTACTTTTGTTTTCCTTCTATGTCACTCATTGTCTTCCTGTTTAGCTGCACCACATGAAATCCTCCCAACCTCATCTTCAGGGCCTTGTTGCCTACACTGCCACGTCACCTTCCTGTACTAGTTTAGCAGCTTCATATCTGTCCCCTGCCTACAACTTTATGCTTTCTCCCATGAATTTTGTCCCTGGTACATTTTTTCCCCAGAAAACCCTCCTGCTCTTATGTGTCAGTAATTCTTTGCTCACCTACTGTACCTTTTGTGCCTCCCTCATCTATATCATTAGGACTTTGAGTAATGAAATAATTTATTTTGGCTTGTCATGGGTGCTATATATTTATACATGTTGGGTGGGCTAAGATCAGTACTATTCTTGTGGCATTATGCTTTTGAAAGCTGTGTACAGGATCCCTGTAGACCATAATGAAAAACTCTTAATATATCTTAATTTCAAATGATGTGAGGATAGGGCCTGAGACCAGTACTTTGTGGCATGATCTGCAGCTAGACTAATTACAGCAGTCCCTTGCAGCGAAACATGTAGATATTGTAGATAAAGTGTTTATGCATTTGTGTGATTCTGGGAGAAATATCTGTTTGGAAATTTTGAATAACAGTTTTGATTAAATTCATGTTGCAGAGACTTTCCCTTTGGAATGATGATTTGTCAGTGGCTTAGAACAAATGAAACAAGAATTTTATACAAATACCAAACTGTTATTTAAAATGTGTCACAGCAATGGTAGGGCACCTCTGAGCTGGTGCTAAACTCAGCTTTCAGACTTATGGTGAATTCCCAAGCTCCATTTTGACTGGGTGGTTTGAAACATGGTCTCTTCTTTTGGCTTCTCTGGCAGTTTTCCAATAAACAGTCTGTCAGCCTGTTATGCTTTCACAGCTGTATTAGCCCCTTTGGCCTCCCCTCCAAGCTCCTGACTAGCGTCAGCTCATCTTTGCTGAGAATGTTCGTCCTACTGGAAAAGTCAGTTTACAATTTATTCTTTGGGCATGTGACAGCTGATAGCAAACAGACAAATAGTCTTTGCACTCTTTGCACACCAGTCACTTTTTTTCTGAAATAGCACAAGAAATAACACGTGCACTCATGTACATGTAAGGATATGTAAGTGTACATGCATGTTCATGAACACAAAAATGTGTATTTATTCATAAAACTATGTATGTGTATCTTCCTAAAATGAAGAATATATATGCTCCTTGCCTTTTCTTTCTTCTGTTTCCATACTGCTTTCAGGAGCTGTCTATGTCCAAGCCTTCCTGTGGTGCACAGCTCTTCATGGCCTTGGTTTCATTTGGTTCCTACTTCCTTACTTGGCCCACTGCCTTCTCCATTTCTTTGTCTTGATTTCTTTGTTACTCAGTTTGCCCTTCCCAGCTTCTTAATCTGTGAGATTTTATCAAGGCAAAGTATGCGCTTCTGTAGGACTGTGTCAATGCTTCATTTCATTCTTCTGCCTGTAGGAAAATTCCCAGGCTCTAGCTCTGGCAGCCAGTACAGACATTCTGCCTTTTCCTAGATCTGAGTCTTCTCAGTGCCCTGCTCTCATGCCCAGACAATAACCCTCACAAGAGACTTTTTCAATTATAGATTTTTTTTGGCCCCACTTCCCTGCTTATTAATACGAACTGTAATGAACCAAGGTATGGTGACAACAGATGGACATAAAAGTAGAAGTGATGCCTACACTGAAGCTAGGCTTTTGTACAGTGTGTAGACATGTCCTGAATGAGTCTCTGGAGACTTTGGAAAAAAGAATGACCATGGGGGACTACAAGGCCCAAACTAAATTAGTAACTCAGAAAAAAAACCTCTGAGTATTGGGTTCTCAAGTTACTAAAAACTCAAATCTTAAACAATACAGCATAGGGATAGTTTTCATTTTCACGCAGTAAACAGCAGTTTCAGGAGTCACTTGGTTTCAAATGAGCTGTATTTGACAGAAAAACTCAAACTGAAACCAGAGTGGACTGTTTGTGAATGCACTTGGGCTGAAACGGAAGAAAAGCTTTCCATGAATGGCTATAAGTGGAAACCACTGTGTTAACCTAGATGGGTGCCCTACTTCCCAGCTGGGCACCTGTCTGCTTACCACTGTGGACTAGCAGAATGGGAGCTGACCCTGTATAAAGGGCTCTGCCTCAGACACAACACTGGGAAGGAACTATTATTCAAACACAAACCACTTTTTGCTCCTCTCCCCTGTGGGATGGAAGATAGGGGATGTATAAACTGTCCTGAGATGAGATCTTTCTTTCCTCTCCAAGGTGCACTTGGCGTAGTCTTGTCCCCATCCCGCTGATGCTATTGGGGCGTGCAGCCTGTGTGGGCAGCACATTTCCATGCAAGCCATTGGCTGCAGACCTCACTTATCTTCTCTGCCTACACTTCTAGGGGCTTCCTGCGTAGCTCCTTCTCAAGGATATTGCATTCTCATTTCATTTTTTCACACCTTCATTTTTTATAGGAGAAGTAGAAAGGTTACAAAGTGCTTCCCACACCAGCTGATTTCTTGTAGTCTGTAGCCATTCCCCAATGCATAGCCACTCTTGGATTGAAAAGTAAGGGTAGTTTAACAAAGCACAAAAGCCTCACACCACGTTTATTGCCATGGTGCTAAGAAAAGTTATATCTTGTACTGCTAGTTTATGGCTTAACAAAGGATCTTTTTTCTAAACTTATGGCACGTTTTTATTTTTAGATCACTTTCCAAAGTTGTAGAAGTGCTAGATAGCTAGATATATCTTTAATATTTTTCAGTGTTGGATTGTAATTCTTTCTGATAGAGAATTTAGCTTTTTTTTTCATGAAAGTCGAGGAACGTCTAGATCTCCAAGTGATTTCACTATTAATTTTAGTCTGAGCACAGTCTAGTGTATGTCAGTTGTTCTGATTTGCACTGGTTGTTGTGCACCAGCATCAGTGCTGACTGAATAAAATGGAAAAAAGCACAAAGACTGAAGTCAGGGCTATGATGCGTGGCTGCTGTATTGCTGCCCCTCTTGCCCCATCAAATCCCATCAAATGTATTGGAAATCAGCTGTCTGGCCTGTTATTGGTCAAACATATTCAGGTGCTGATGGAGAAATTATTTAAAATTTGTATGTGTTTCCATGCTACTGTCAGCAAAGCCACAAAGGGAGAAACTGGGACAAAATCAAAGAAAAGCCAAAGAACAGCAGTTTCTGCACAACTGGATTCCAGTTCCTTCACCATCTTTGTGACTCTTTGCCTGATGTGCACCAGTGTGTCTGTTTCTCTTGAACTGGGGAGCTCAGGACTAGACTCAGCACATCAGATGTTTTTCACCAGTGCTGAGCAGAGACAGATCATCTCTCTTGACCTGCTGGCAAAACTGTTCCTAATGCAGCCCAAGAAGTTGTTCACCTTTTTTGATGCAAGGGTGCATTGCTGGTGTGTGTTCAATTTGGTGTCCTTAGCAATATGTTTTTCTGCCACTCTACTTTCAGTCTGGTCAGCCCCCAGTATATCTTGGCACATGAGGTTGTTCTTCCTCAGCTGCACGACTCTGCATTTCCCTTTGTTGAACATCATGACTTTTTCCTTGGCCCATTTCTCAAGCCTGTTGATGTCCCTCTGGATGGCAATACAAATACCTGGTTCATCAGCCCCTCCCATTGGCTGCAAACTTGCTGTGGATGCACTGTGACCCCATCACCCAGGCCCTTAGTGAAGAAATTAAACAATACAGGTCCAGATATCAAAGCCATAATATTCCACTAACAGCTGATCTCCAGCTGGACTTTGTGCTGCTGTCAGAGCCCTTTGATCCCAACAGTTCTGCCAGTTCTCAGTCCACCTCACTGTCCATTTAATCTAGTCTGTGCTCGATCAGTTTGTCTATGAGGCTGTTATAGGAGATAGTATTGAAAGCCAGGCTAAAATCAAGGGAAAGCCTCACTATGGTCAAGACTTTCAGTCTGATTCTGCCAGGTGAGACCTTTTATTTTTCTGAGTTATATTGCTGTTGAGGTCTTCTGTCCTGGACAAGTCACTAAGCCTCTTTCTGAGCCATGCTTTATGAAGCTGGGCCTGAGGTTATATAGAAAGAAGGAAGGAATGATCTTGCGTAGAAAATATTTTAATACTGTCAAGTATGATCAGTTTACATAATAAGATTCAAAAGCAAGAGTTAGGCATGGACCATTCATACCAAATATTTGAAATATAAAAATAAAATAAAAGTGTTTATAAAACTAGGGTGGTTTGTTAAAGCTTTTGAAATTTAGTGAACTTAGCATCCACAAATATTAAACATGTACAGTTTACCTTTAAGAGGAAAGGCTCTGCAGTGGGCATTTAGCTAGATTTGTACACCTACACACTGCAGATGGTTTAGTTTTATAAGAGATGAAACTGCATTTGGTGGAACTGATTAAATATAAAAACACCACCATCTGCCATTTATTCTAATATAAAATGGTTTGGGCAGATGCTGACATCTTTTGAGATGATTGATTCATCTCTGACAAGTGAAGATTCTCGGAGGGTTCCAGCTGCCCACTGCTCACACAATACCCGCTTACGAGAGCAAGCGCCAATCACCGCACTGTTGATTTGGATGTAGCAGGTGAACGAAGGGCACTTTAATAACCAGCAGCCTGCAATTCCTAACTACAGCAGTGGTGGCTTATTTTCCTTCCTTTTCACTCCCCCCCTACACTTCTGGTGCACATTATACTGGGAGGATATTTTATGCACACAGCATACTGTATCGGAGCACAGCGATAACTGGAAGAGTGTCAATTTCAGGCACAAATAGCTCTTTTTCATTTTTTAGAGTGGAAAACCATCAGATACTCTCCACATATGCTATTCATTTTAAAATTATTTTTGCTAAGTGTCCATCAGGATTACATTTAAACTTCCTGGAATATTATTTATTGAGTATGACACCAAATGCTTTGTAATAACTTAAATAACAGATGTCTATCTTGTTTTATTTGATAACATTGTCACACTCTCTACTGGGGTATTTCCTTAGGGTAGCTTGCTGTAGCATCATCTTTTTTATAGGTTTTGCTCAAACTTTTCAGAACATGCACAATACGTTATGGAAGAATTCCTAAAACAATTCTCAGGACCAGACTGTGACATTCATACCCACACTGAATAGCTGCTTGCACCAGCAGTAAGTCCTACTGCAGACAGACTATTTCTTATGAAATAAGGTCCTGACCCAAAGCTAGGTTTGTGGTAACTGCAGTGGACTTTTGGTCCATCTCCAAGTGGGAGAAAGTGCAGCATAATTAGATTGTCATGCAATAAAGAAGCAGATCCAGTCAGTCCTAACACTGCAAATATATAAATGGCAGGACTTCTTCAGAATACCTTAAAATAGGATGCTCTTTTTGTACATGTTCATCTCTGACTGTGTCCCTCACTCAGAAGTATCATGTTGAACATCTTCTTCACTTTAAAAAATTAGTTAAAAAAGGAAAAGAGTCTGTTTATATGAAATGACATGAAAATGTGACACTTTAGTGTTGTGCTGGCACAGGAGCGTGTGGCACATATATAAAAATTTGGTCAGAGGGATACTGAGTGATTGTACAATCATTTGAATGTATCTGGAGTAATTCCAACAAAGCCTGAAGTAAGCCTATTGTACAGGGAAGTAGTTGGTGTTACAGTAGGGGTGAAAAAAAACTCTGTGGGGCATTTTTAAACTATTGAGAGAAGCTAAAAGCTATATAAAAAGTATGGATTCTTGTCATTGGTACAGAATCTATTCTGCTCACCTGTTCCTGAAGGTAAGGCTATAGAGGGTGTCATTTCATTGTTTAAAAAGGTAAGGGGTAAAATAAAGTCAGGCAGATTCTTATCTGGCATAAATTGTGGTTTGAAGTCAATGAAGCTAATCTTATTTTTTATCAGTAATATACCTAGGGCAGAGGATTCAGAAATTATTTTTTTTACTCTTTTTATTTTAACCCCTCTTTTACTTATGATGTTTTCTTCATTCAAATATTCCCATTTACCTCAGCCCCCTTTTTCTCCAGGTGCTCTTTCTGTAGGAAGAGACAATATATTTTGCCTCAGAACAATCTTATTGGCCCTTCCTGGATACTGGTTTGTAGGAAGCAGTGATGAAGGCTCCCTGCTGTGAGAGGAAGACTCTCCCATCAAACAGAGTGACTGTGTTAATTCATCTAATGATCTGGGAAGCTGGGTGCTTGGAATTGCCTCTGTAGTTGGGTTTATTGCTGGGAAAGAGCAATGTTTATGTTAAACTCAAAAAGGAACACCTTAATTTGAATGTTTGAAAGGTTTGCTTTTAAACAATGAAAGAGAATCTGGAAAAGAAGTGTGTTTTGGAAGTCAAAATGAAAATCAGAATCCTAATGAATATAGAATACTCAATATATGGAGTGTATATCTGACTTTAGGGAAAAGACTTTTTTCTCCAATTTGGCTCCTGTTTCTTCTGATATAGAAACATTATACAAACCTAAAGTGTCTAATCCAAGAAACAGCCACCAGAACCTTTATAATGCAAATGATCTGACTGTTCTATAGTGTCTTTCTTCCAAAAGGGTCCCAAAGTGCCATACAAATTACATGTGGCCACATGAATCAGTTCCCACATCACTGAATTACCAGCAGCTCTGGGGAGCTGTTCTACCAGTACACAGCGGCGTTACCCAGTATTTTGTAGTGGCAAGCAGAAAATGCAAAGGAGGCAAAACAATGAAATAAGAAAAGATGAAGCAGATATTGAAATTAAGATTCAAAGAGGACTGAGAAAAAGGATAAAATCAGCTCCATGTTTTTCTTTGATGGTGTCGTCAGAGCTGGTGATGCGTGTTGTTATTGATAGCTATAGCTGACCTTCGCAGTATTTGTCAAGATCCTGGTTCCCAGGACTTGGTCAAGGGTCTCTGGACATTGCTTCTTGTTTCTGGCTCATAGACCATTTCTCTCTGCAACCTTTCCACCTGTGTGTCTGAGTGTCCACAAAGAGGCCTCCTAGTACCAGGGTGCTGGGGTACCTATACCCCGGCCAGATGTGATTATTTCAGAGAATGCTCTCGGTTTTCCTGAAACAAGGGGTAAGTTCGTCTCCTTGTGCCACCTACTCCACTCCCAGCCACCCCAGTGCCAAGCAACAGGGTTGAGTTGTGGAACTGGAGCCTGGCTCAAACTTCACTGCTGCCCTTAGCAGGAGTGGTCTCCTGGCTGCCACTGCTCCAGCCAGAGTCCCTGGAGCAGGGAGAGGAGGAGTGACCAAAAAAAAGGAGGGAGAAAAAGGAGAGAGTTTCCCACAAAAACAGTTCAACAAAAATCAACAATCCTCTACAATCCAATATTTTTCTATTTCTTTAAACAAAATGTTTTGGATTTTTTGTGAAAGTTTAGAAAAGGGTACCTTTTTTTCCTCAGGCTATTAGCATTGAAAGGTGAAACAAGAAAAATCCCTCTATCTGTCTGATTTTACATCAGCTGAAAATTTTGTTTGTCAAAACTAAAATTTACCATACATCTGAGTTTTGAGACACGGGTTTTCTGTTGAGAACACTGGAGTATTGTCATTACAACTGCTGTTTCCCCCCTAAATTCTGTTAAATGTTGTGTTGAAAAGAGGTTTGGTGTTTTTTTGGGGTGTGTGTGTTGTTGGTTTTTTTTTTCCGATGGATGGCTTGCAATTCACTCTTGTAAGAAATTATGTTGGGCTAATCATTTCCAGAGTCTGCCTGAATGCAGTGATGGTGACAGTGCAGTTACTCTGTGCATAATAGTTCCTTCATTTGTGGAAGACATGCTTGGTAATTAAAAAAGTCTGTAAACAAAAGCTGAGGTGCAGCTTCTCAGCAGAGTGATGTGGAGTGACATTGTGGTAGATGATTAGTCTTCTTGGGGGCAAAATCAATGAAAGCAGCAGTTAGTCAGATGTCTTCTGACATAATTTTTCCTGTGTGCAGGCGAAGTGTTTTACAGTAGTCTTAGGAGCTGTTGTTATTTTCTACTGGCTCTAAAGTAAAAATTTGCAAAAATACCTACACAATTTAAGTGTGCTCCAGTGGGTGAAATAGGTATATGGGATTTAGACAGGTAGGAAAAATAGAAAGGAACAAAAATCTCATAATTTTCTCACCACAGACTCTCATTGAAACTTCCTAGGTTTCTTTTGTTGCTGCTGACTCCTTCCTTCTCTCACATGCTGCTTATCTGGGTGAAGAATCATGGCTGGAATTTATAAATGCTTCTCTGTTGTGCAAAGGAACTTTGATAGCATGAAATGAATAACAGGTAACATAATAAGAAAAAGTATCTGGCTACAGCTTTGGAAATGTAAATTCTTTTATCAGTCCCCCTGCTAATTGGAATTTCTGTTTGTTGTTTCACATTTAGTGGATTTCATTATAGTTTCCTTGGTAATTAGATATTTTAACTATAAATGAAAAATACCAGACCAAAAAAAACCAAAGCAAAACAACAAAACCCAACCCCAAACTACCAACAAAAACCCCTTCATTAAGATGCAGTCAAAGTTGTATATAGATAGGACTTTAATTAAAATATTGTTAGAATGTGCTGTTCAGGAAAACAAAAGAAACAAATGAGCCACAAAAAATAGAAACTTGGAAAAAAAGGACCCAATCCAGTCCTTCCCAGTCACTGCAAAGGCGCTCCCCATCTGCACTGTGCTTGGGAGGAGTCCACATCCGAGTGAGAGCTTGAACTGGGGGCCAGGTCCAGGAGGTTTTTGTCTCTCTTCCTCAGTCTGCTGGTGGTGCCTCTTTTGGACTGCCTTCCTTCCATTCTGTATTCAGCTCCAGCAGCAGCCAGCTCCCAGACTGATGGGGCTACCAAATACTCCCTGCCTTGTTTGGATACAATAGAGTGTCAGAAGAGGATTTTTGCATCATTTGTCATATGTCCATGTGGAAAAGTCTTCCCCAGAATGTTGTTCCCTGCAGGTGGAGAAAGGAATTTGTAGACCTGAGGAGTTTTTTTAAATGGAAGGTCTTGTGATTTTTTCCATCTTTTATGGCTATTTGAAAATATGCATGATGGTAAAGGTATAATGAAAGTTTTTTTTTTAAAAAATCCTTTCCTCTGTATTATTTCTTATGTGAAAAATGAATATGATGCATATCACTCCTGTGCCCATAGCAAAGAGGTGTTCACAGACCTGCCCTTTACACTTTTATTGATACTGCAGAGCTAAGTGCTTTCAAAAAATGTATTTTGGAAGGCAAAGGAGCCTTTCTGCATTTGCAGCTTCATGTTTAGAGCTGGGTTCAGACATGGAGAAAGGAAAACTATTTCACAAAATGTTCAGTCTTTCCGAGGCTGACTTCTGTCTTATTAGCCCAAGGAAAGGAAACCCAAGAAGAAAGTATCATAGACAGATTTGGGTCCAAACTTTTCACCAAGGTTGATCTCTATTCTGTAAGTGAGACTTGCCAGGCAGAGGCAATAGTGTCTCAAAGATTCTGAGGTCTAGATGCCAGTGTATGAAAGTAGTTTGTCTTTAAACAGGTGGAAAAAACCACCATTCCTTACTTCTTTGTCCTGTGTGAATTCCCTCATTTATTAAGCTTTCAAACCAAGCTCTTTTTTTGAGATTAGATTTGCTTTGTAATAAAAACATTAGATAAATATGAAATGTACCAAAATCCAAATGAATCAAAGAGAATTACATTTTCTTCTAGCTGAAGGTCAGCAAGAACACTGAGTGTGCATTGCCATGCTCCCAGAATTACCTTCTTAATTTCTAGTGTCTCTCTGCAACTCAACCTCCTCCCTTTTGTATCACCCTTTCTATTAGTTTAGTAATATGCTGTCATCCTGATTTTTCTTAATTTCGCTTGTGATATTACTTCTCCTTTTCCTCCTCCTATGGGAACAGATTTCTTCTGCCATATGCCCATTTAAACCTGATTGTAGTGTCTGAACATCTTGTGTGCTTAGCCACAGCATCCCTTGGGGCTCAATTGAGGCAGAGTATGTATGTGACCTTTAAAGCCATGTCAATGTGAGACTCTCTCAGCACATGGGTCTTTAAAGCCTGGATGTCTATGCTTTATATTAACAAATTTGACCAGCATGCCTTTTTATGAGGATATCATCATTTTGGGCAAATTCCAGGTTCCATATTTTAAATCAGCATGTGGAGCATTTTTAAAATCTCAATTTCCCAAAGGTCAAGTTCCAGTAGATTAAAAATGAAAAAAATCAAAGCAGTTGTTATTTTACTTATTCATTCCAGCAAATTTATAGTAATAACTACTTGAACGTGACTAATTGGCAATTTGTAAAGTGGACTGTTCTCAGTAGCAAAGTTTTAAGTAAATCAATGCTGTAACTGTTTCCTTATTATGGCAATTCTTAAAAAGTGTGACAAGGTTGTTATAGGAAACAGTGAAAAGTCCCTACATTTCTGGGGATAATAGATTTTGTATTTGGAGCCTAAGTAGCCTTTATTTTTACACTTTTTTTTTGCATACACCAGAAATAGGACTGTGCTGGGTAAACAGTGAGCTGCCCTAGTAGTCCTGCCACAATAATGCTTTACTGTGCTGAAGTCTCATAAAATCTCTTTGGCTCAATGAAAGCTGTTTCACAAACATCCTGAGTTTGGATCTTGTGTCATGCCACAGAATCCCTGCTGAGCTTTGCCTTCCCAGAGAGTCTCTGACAGTTCAGCACATAAACTGTCCAAATTTCAGTGAATCGCTAATGTAGACGTTCCTAAATATAAAAACTCAGGTGTGTCACCAATACATATAAACCAAAATATTATAGCACTTGCCCTATGAGGCAACAATATGTGGGGTCTTAAGCATATTTTATTATGCAGCTGATTGCAGACACTGAGAGAAAACAATGATTGATTTGTACTCTGAAGTAGAAAAAAATGTTAAATTTCAATTAAAATTGACAGCATGTTCTAGTAACATAAGCATAGCATACGTTGTACATGTATTGAAATTAACCCTACCTTACATAAGTGCGTAACACAGGACACTCAGTACTAAAATGAAGCATTTTCGGCTATGAAAATACATAATTATGACATCCATCCAAAGGATATTAACTTTGCTCAACAGTGCTATATATCATGCAATTGGATATTGACTGCTAAGCATTTTAACTCACCAATTAAAGTTAGGCATTTCAATATTCATCTTTCTGCTCACCTTGGTTAGTTGCTTTATAAAATATAGGTACATGAACATTTTGTTACTTTCTAATCCTTTATTAAATGAGAATTCCTTATCTAAAAGCCCTCAGCTTTGAAATATTTCTAAATATAGAATTGGTCCCAAGTCTAAGTTTTGTAGAGTCGATTGTTTTCTGTTGAAAATGTAGTAAAGGAGAAATGAATAGCATTTAAACAGAAGACAAAACCAGCAGCTGGAATTGGCAAATACTGTAAGCTGGTTTTAGTCCTTTTCTTGTTTTAACTCAATAGTGATGATCTGGGAAGAGTAGTAGCCTTTGTGGCACAGATTATGAACAAAATTAAATGCTAGGGGACTTGTCACTAATGTTAGTTCCTAAATCAGCAATCTTTTCCATGCTAATCACTTTCTGAACCTGATTATAGCATCTTTCTGTCTGATGAAGAACTCCATTGATTTTCCTCTTTGGAAGCAATTTTTGTGGGGGATTCTCAAGCGGAGGAGCTTGAGCAGTGAGTAAATCTTTTGGGAGGGGTAGGTTTTGAACACACTCATAATGTGTGACAGCCAAGCTTATGTGTTGACTGTTTGCCTTATTGAGCTACTGTTAAACTCTGAATTCCTGGAAAGACCATCAAGCTGGAATAAATGCACCACCTTCCCCTGAAAACACCATTATTTATTTTGGTCTCCTACAAAATCTTTGAGCTGTGTTTTTTTCTTACACATATTAATTCATAATGAACAATATTTCTAAGGTGCTTTGAAAAAAAAGACATCAAAGTTTGTGTTTTCACAGAGAATGACTAACTGGAAAGACAAACGCCTCTTACTTTAAGAGAACCCCCCGACAAAAACTCTCCAGAGTACAATTACAGGTGATGTATAGGTGCGTGTAGGGGTGAGGGGTGGGTGTCTCATGTTATTCATGCAACAGGGTTGTCACAGAGGGGCCCCCAGAGTGAGTGGCTCTTTTCCTTCTCAGCTGGTTGGCAGAACCTCAGGGGGATTCTGGGGCAAATGGAAACAGCTTATGAGTGGGCAAGGATCCTACCCCTGCATTCAAGTGATAACACAACTGAGTGACTGCTGCATCTGCATCAGAGGGGAGTATGCTTATGTTGTTAATACTGGCTCACAGCTACACTTTGATTTTACTTGCTGGCTATATGATGAACTACAGTCAAGATTTTTTTCTTCAGTGATATTATAATATTTTTATTTGATATTAAATCAAAGGTATGCTGCCTTTTAATTAATAGTATATTCTCCTACACATAATTTTCTGGTGTAAAGAAGGGTTATCTAGAAGGTCAAGGTCTAGAGAGAAAGATGGTATCTTGTAGCTTGAATTAATCTAAAAAGAAAGGAGATAGATTTTTAGACAAGAGAACAGTATGAGTCTGGCCTGAATTGGATCAGGCCCAATATCCTTCTGAGGAAGAAATAAAGGGCTTGAACCTTCTCCGTCTGAGAGCAATTACAAACCTGCAGTTTACTATAATAGCTGTGTGTGATAGGGGCATAATAAATTTAAGGTCTGAGATAATCAAGAAGGACTGTGTAATCTTCTGCTAATGCTTCTGAAAGATGCTCTAGTAAAATGCTAGGTAGGGAGAGCCCTGCACTACCCTGTTATCAGAAGAAATAAGTTTAAGCCACTTGCTTGTTGCACTTGGCTGTAACTGATCCTATGAGCCTGATTTTAATTTGACAGTGATTTAAAATGAAAAAGTTCTGAAAATAAAATTTGTGGAATGATGACTGTGGGTGCTGTAACTGTGAGAGAGCGGGGAGTATGAAGGGAGAAGGAAGAAGTTTTACAAAGATATCTGTCTGAATTTCTGTATAGTGCATAAGAAGATTCAAAGGCCATTTTAGACAAATGTCCTCAGCTTGGTGTCCTGTTTTTGACAGAGGATGACAGGAGATACTGGTGGATGGTACAGGAGCAGGGCACTCCCACAGTGTGCAGTCCCAGCCTCCAGCAATGTACAGCTGTGGGATTTCACATCAATAATGTGCTCTTCAAGGAAAAGCTATTGTTATCCATTTAAATGTCTTCCTGAAACTCACCTTATTCAGAGCATTGCTTATTCAAAGGCATTCATCAAGCATTTGCAAAATGTAAGATTCACTGAGTTTAACAGAATGAGCTAAGCTGCTTTATAACTTTAGTTTCAATTGGATAGAAATATTAATTCTGATCCAAAGCACCATTGTAGCCATTACATATCTTTCTGCTGCCTTAGGTAAGATTTGGCTCAGGACCCCTGTGCCCCCTATTATTATCAATTTAAAGTAAGTGTGACAATGGCATTTGTTTTTCCTCTTCCTAAACTGGAAAACTTGTGAAGGTGTTGCTGTAGCCTCATCCCTTGGGTTGATTGTCCCTAGTTATACCTTAGCTAAAATTTAGATTTTCGATTTCAGAAAAGAGACAACTTTTTCTTGTCCTCGGTTTTGAATCCTCTAAAATAATAGCAGTAACGGATCGTAGAATTTTACCACTATATTGTATGAGAGGGAAAATAAATGCGTGGCTTTTCTGTATGGAAAACTATGAAGTACTATATACATATATATATATATGTATGTATATACATGGCAGAGTTACCTACCAGCAACAGAAGAGTCCTTTGAAAAGAAAACCTAGAAGTTACTTCAGCAGAGGCTATATTCTCTGCCAAACAAAATTTGTTCAGAAGACACATTTGTTCATGTGCCACTGAAGACTGTTAAATTTGAATGAGAGGGTTACATAAGTTCTTATGCATTATTTTGATATTATTTTTAAAAAAAATTTTTATAAATTATTTTTACTGTCTTTGTTTTCCCTTCTTACATTTTGCAGCTTTTGTATTTCAATTGGTATAATTTGTGAACATGAAAATACATATTGAATCTCTAGTGAACAGCTGATGGATAAGAAAAAATTAAAAAAAGTGTTTTGGCTTATTCCAGATAAAGATATTGCTGTCCTAAGTTAACACTGAGCTAATGTGCTTTAAATTTCAAAGCAGAAACACATGTGAGGTTGTATGTGGAAACACTGCTGTGGATGCAAGTAGTATAAATGGGTTTCAACCTATCGTGTTTCATACAGGCAAGTTCTGTAAACACCTGGCTAACGTGTACACTCTAATCCTGCTCTCCTAATAACAATTAGATTTTACTCTGAAAGTGAAATGAAGCGCATAAAGTCATACATCATATATCATAAATGTATATATCAATTTGCATGCACATCAGTTTTTGAATGGTCATTTCTCAATAAGTTTTCTGAAAAAATTTGGTTGATTCATACACTTATTTAGCATATGCATTTGTATGAATCAGGATTTTATCTGCAGACTGAGAGTCTCTAGTGCTTAAGGGAAATACTGACAGCTGAATGTCTAAACCTGTTTCTGGTTAAATGTTATCCTTGGTTGTCTTCAGGAGCACAGACTTTGCAGCCAATATTTTTTCTACAGTTTTCCTGGTTTGTGCATCATGTTTTACTTATCCTTCCCTAGACACAGCAAAAATGGGCTCCATTTTATAAACACAGTAGTCAGCAATTCCTAGAAATGTGAACATTTGTTTTAGAAAGGAAAATATTGCAAGTGAATTATTAAAAATTCAGAAGTTTCTAATTTTCTATTAGTAACTGGAAAATTGAGGGTTTTTTCATTGTCTGTGGTGTTATAACTGAGCACAGCTAGAATGTTATTTCTTTGGCGTATTGCTTTGGACCTTTGGGGTATGATATAAGGCACAGAGCATTCAGAGCACTGCAGCAGATTTCTGCTTACTGAATAACCAGGGGAAATATCTGTATTTGGGGAATGATGGTCAGCAATAATTCTGACTACACAGTTTTTCATTGGCAAATGTCAGATTGCTGTAACCCCGGAATGCCTTAACTGTGATGAGTTTCTGGTCACCTACCCCAGCCTGTACCCCAAACTAACCAACAGCCCAGTGCTTAGAGGTGGGCAAGCAGTGTAGTTCTCTGAAGTGACCGTGATCCTTTTTGTCATGGGTCTCTCACTTTCCTGAATGGAAATTTTTCTTTAGGAATCAGGGAGAAAAATGCAGACTTCATATAGCAAAGAACTCCATGGGAAGTGGAAGATGATGATTGGGATTCCCTTTCCAGTTAACATGTTATTGTTTACACAAAATGAAGTTATTCCAACAAGGGAGATGGATAGTGCTTAGCCCAGAATACCCCTGAACTACCGATTCAGACATTCAAAGGATGGTAGAAGATTAAGGTTTACTATCCAAGCCTGTATCTGACTTCTAGATGCCTCAAATACAGTTTTTCCCATGGTGTGCTGCCTTTTTCTTTTGTTTTGTATGAAAAATATTCAAAGTATATCAGTGGTGCTCAGAAATACAGAGCCAGTGTTGCTTCGTGCCTGGTTTTTGGTGTCAGCCCTGCGAGGCACAGGTGCCCGTACAATAGAGCTGCTCTTGTAGGTACCCAGATGGCCAGACCTTGTTTCCCTGATTTCCTCAGATTTCCCCAGACATAACAGTAAGAAGAGAACTGCCAACAGTACAGTTAAACAAAAAAATACCTGCCCTGCCACCCTTGTATCTCCTGTTATCTCCTACATTACTGGGTGGTTTGCTCTGTGGTACCTTTGGAGGCCTGTGGACCTCTGGGCACTGCAGGGGTGGCCAGCACCACTCTTGCTGGAGCATCACGTAGTTGTAGATGTGCCTGACATGGATCTTGGCCATCTCTGTCTCTTGAGGCTGTTGCCTGTCTGAGATCTGAAATAGGGCAGGTTTGGACCTGCCCATCGTCCTCTTCAGTGGAGTTATGGTGTCTGCCTCCCACAGCAGGATTTTTTAGCCTTAGGTCAGGCACCTGACCTCCACATGCACTGTTTGGAAGATGCTGATGCCCCAAACCTCTCTTTACAGAGATCAGGACATAAAGATGGTAAATGCCTGTGTTAGAAATCAGCAGCTCCTCTTTCCACTTAGCATCCTCTGCCAGCCTGAGATGTTGCCTTTGGTAAATCAGAGTATGTAACTCTGAACAGCTGTCCAGGTATATGTTTTATCTTGGGTCCATTCTAACTGGTCCATTCTAATTTTTAGGAACCAGCTATGAGGACAGATGGTGGCAGATGTTGATAGAACCCTGTGAAGACAACCAATGCACAGGTGGTGGGACCTTCTGCTTCTGCCTCCCTCCATGCACTGCTCAACCTCCACAGAGTCTGCAGGCACTAGTTTCAGCCCTGCATCCAAGTGAGTGAGCAGTGGGGCACTCTTCAGCTCTCTGACATGCTGGGTGTGTGTTTTGAGGACCAAACTGCTCCACCTGAGGCTGTTTTGTATGTCAGGTTCTAATAGTGCAGGCCTGCATAGTACCTGCACTATAGGTGCAAAGCTGGGTGGTGCTTGGCTTGCCTTTTGCTGTGAGGAGGGTGTTTTTAAGTACCACCTTCATTCAAGGGGAGGTTTGGTTTTTTTTTTCTTCTGTACATTTGCCATCTTAGCTGTAAATGACAGCGCTGAGAAGTGAGAGCCTCTAAATGACAGAGCAGCCAAATCAAACTCTCGTGCTAGAGCTGCCATTAGTTTATCTCCATCTGCAGAACAGGGACAGTTTTGAATTCTTAATACTAATATTACTGGAGCATCAGTTCCTGCCCTCAATAAAAGAACTGTTGAAAGGACCCTTGAAAGGATTTCTCTGCATTGCTTTTAACAAATCTGGTTAGTGGAGGCAGAGTTTACCTCGTGTGTTTTCCCAAATTGCAGTACACCAAGTTGTGATCTATTGGCAGAGTCTGTCTGTGAACTCTGTGCCTGTGCAGCAACCCATCAGAGCAGTGAACGTGAACATCAATGAAGCAGTCCTGGTTTACTGCTGCTGAGGGCCTGTCCAGCATCCATAGCTTTTTACCCTGTGGGTAGTGTGGGCAAAGTAATTCCACAAGGAAAGAATCACAACTGGATCCCAGCTTTTGTATTCAGGGGGTGGGGGGATGTTTCCGTTTCATTAGTGTTAAGTTTGCTATTTCCAAGGATTGGGAAGAAACATCTCTTCCCTCTTTTCTAGAATATAGAGTGGTGTTTACTTTCTCATTTCGAAATTTTCGCATCTTGTGTAACAGCTGTGCTAGGGCAGGACTCGCTCTCTGCTGAGCTGCTGCTTTTTTCCTTTGGCCTTTGTTAAAATTTCTGATAAATAACAGACTGTCTACAGCTGTTCAAATGATGTTGCTTTTTCTAAGTGTCACTTCGGTGTTCATTCCCACCAATGTAGGCTTTGCTTTAGAAGGTAAATAAGGGAGAAATAGGGCTTGCTGTTGAGTAAAATTGAACATGTGGGCAGTGGGAAAAGAATCTGAAATGTGAATTGCCCAAGCCTACAGAAGCCATCCACCTCCAGCTGTGATGGAGACACTGTAACATCTTGGCAAGATTGCTGTGTGCAATTTTCTTTAAATAACTAGTAGGTTTTTTGTTTGCTGCAGTTGGTGCAATTTCTTCACATTTTCTTATTTGAAGGTAATCTGCTTCTAAGAAGTGATTAGTGTGATTTGTACGTGGAAGGCTTCACTGGGCTTGGAATTTTTGCAGTGGCATTAGCTATGCCAGTGCTACTGGGCTCACCATTGTAATAAATAATGAGAAGATAATATGTGTGATTTAATAGTATACTAATCTATTGTTGTAAAGATAACTTGTATAATTTATATGAATCCATGATTTAATTTATCTAGAAGCTTGCTCTAAGAACTTTATAAAATCACAGTTCTTGAATAAAAGGATCTTATGAACAAGGATCTTATTTTTTACACACTGTAACTCTCCTTTACACAGCAGTTGTTCTGTTCATTTTTTGTTCTTAACCCTTATGTACAGATCTCTCTAAGAAACTGAAGGGCAGAATCTGGTCTGGATTTGAAAAACATATCAACAATTTTGAAGAAACTATGTGAGTGCAAAGTTTTATCTGTGTTTGAGATTAGAAATTGAATTTCTATAGTAATATTTAGGTGAGGTAAATATTCAGATGACTTTGATTTATTTCTGGTTGCAAACTTCTTATAAAGACAGAAAATATGTAATTTATAATTCCAAAGAGAGAGGATAGGGAATGAACTGAAGTAACTCAACTCTGTCCTTTCCACAGCTGAGGACACAAAGTAATAATTGTTACTTAGCTAAATTATCACACAAAAGAACAGCAAGTCATTCATTTCCACATGAAAAAGCATAAAAATAGGGTTTCTGTAAGACTGGTTGGAAGGTTTAATATGAGAATGTCAGTGTGGAGGTTTCATTTTAAAGGTGTTAGATCTGCTTGGGCTGGAACTGGTCTTGCTTTTGCTCAAGCATAGCTAGAGTAAACCTGTAGCAATTGCATAAATGGAGAGCCAGTGACATTGTTTAAACAATTTTTTGACAAATATGACAGTCCAGATCCTCAGCTCTTCTAGTTTTTGAAAACTTGTGTCAAGGTTGTTATTGTTGTAACAATTTACATCATACATAAGCCAAATGTGTTGGTTCCAGTATAGTCCCAGCACTCACTGAGAGATAGTAGATCCAATGGTCCTGTAATTTGCTTGGTGACTCTTTAAACACAGGATGCTGGCTTACAGCCATGCTGCAAGAGAGACAGACATAATTCCGTTGGTAGACATCAAATTCTGGTGCTTTTGGAAAGAAGCTGGGTTTCTCAGTCACAGGGAGATCTCCAAAAGGAATTTGAGAATTTTGCGAGCATGTGCTTCAGGTTTGCTCAACATTTTGAGGCAAGTGTAAATCACTTCTAAGTAAGCTGTGACGAATGAAATGTTCCTAATTACAAGCTGCTAGCCAATCTTTACACTATTTTTGCCTTAGTACTACTTAAATTTCTACAGCATATTTTATAGACAAGAAAGTGTGACTAAATACCTGCAACATCATAGACTCATGTAGGAATAGCAATGACAAGAAGCAGAACTAACTCCTCTGTTTGAATATGTTAATTATTTATTGGGTTAGAGGTGATAAATTGGGGATCTCAGCCCAAATCTGGGTGATCAGCCACTTCAGGCATTTTCCACCAGCTTGGCAGAGAGGCCAAGGATTTAATAGAGGTAGAGTGTGAACTATACTCTGGGTTCCTGAGATGGCTCCATTTCTTGAGGTTTATGGGCAAAATTGTGACTAATGAGAAATGCGTGTCCCGCTGGAGCACAGCTGTCTGTGTTCACTGGATGAGTGAAGACCTGCAGGGCATTTTTCTGTTGCAAGTGTTTTAATGGTGTCAAACACCAGATATTTAATCAGATTTTCAAGCAGCATCAAACACGCATGTGCAAATTGCTGATCTTGGTTGATCTTGGGACCCATTTTTCCTGTGACAGCTGGGGCCATCTTAGAAGAAAGCAAAAATAACAATGCGATAAAAGCATTTCTCTAGGCCTTTGTAGTTGGTGAGAGAGGATGTTCAGTTTACCCCAGATAGTGGCCATAACGCACAAACAGCAGGGCTGGTGTGTGCTATTTTCTGACGTGTGGTTCAGGGGGCTGACCACCAGCTGCTGCTCATGGGGTGGGACAGCCACACTCCGAGCGTTGGGCAGATACACATCTAGGCCTCCGCCGCCGGGAGCCAAAGACGTGCGGCTGCAGCCGCCCGGTGAACCTATCTCTGATGCTGCCCTTGCACATCTCT
This sequence comes from Edolisoma coerulescens, assembly GCA_013397115.1. Lineage (NCBI taxonomy): Eukaryota > Metazoa > Chordata > Aves > Passeriformes > Campephagidae > Edolisoma > Edolisoma coerulescens. The sequence goes on along the minus strand of VWZW01001404.1, from coordinate 645,658 downwards.
AACCATTGTGCTGAGGCCCTACATCTGCAACAAACAGGATTTTTGGTTCATTATTCAAATGCCTTTGAAATGGGGCTATAGTGAGAAACTAGGTTTTTTCACTGTGTTCATGCAAAAAGGTACTTGGTGAATTGGAATATTTTCTATGTTTATAGGGACACTTACTCGCTTTATTATAGAGATATTTGTATCATAGAGTCACTTTATTAGCTGGCGCATCAACCCTGTTCAGTCTCAGTAACTTGTAGTCTGTTTTGAAAGCAGAAATGAAGCCAGGAATACCAGCAGTGGTAAGAATCAGACAGGGCTTTGCTGTGTCAAAGCTGGTATCGTCTGGCATTTCACCTTGAACTGGCTGGTGAGAATTTTAAATGTGGAGATATTAGTCAGCATCATGGTTATGGTATGTTGTATTTTCATTGCCATGTTTTTTCATGAAAAGAGGCTTTTCTGTACCTACATTTGGAAAGCATTCATTCCTCATGTGTACCATGTGGCTGCAAACATTGTGTCTGGAGACTGTGCTTTTAACAAATAATTACCTCTTCATAATAGGTACAATAGCTAGAGAAGCTCTGCTTGAGCAGGCAGTCCTTTGCTTTTCCACAGAGGTATTCTACCTTTTGCAACTGAATCATAATATTTGCTTGTGTGTTCAAGTGAAATGCCCAACGCAGGATTTCTATATCCAGAATTAGAATTCAAGGGTTCCTGATTATCATTCCTTTTTCACATGAATTGTTTTTTAAACCATCTCCTAAAACTCCTGTTAAAAAAAAAAAAAAGGAAACAAAACGCAACTATCCCCCCAACCTTTTACTGCGCTGATATTTGTGGAGGAAAAGCTGCAAAAACACTTTATGCAGAGCATATGAAAGGGAAATGGTTTTAATTTTTAACCATAATATTTTACTTTCCTGAAATTTGTCTTCTCTCTTGGAGGTTCTGTACATGGAAAGAGAATCTGTAACCCCTACGCTAGCATTATTTGGAATATCTTCTACATTTTCTATAATTACAAATGTCTTTGATACATTGAGGAAAGAATTTATTGGAACAACATGTTCAGTTAAATTATGAATATTTTGGCTTGTTCCGTATCCCAATTCTGCTTTATTTGCCCATTTTTTCATGCACATAACATTCCTATTAACTTCCTATGGCATTATAGTCTCTGCTTCCCACAGTAGAGTAGGCTTTCCTTACCACTTTTTATTACAGCAGTAAGCAAAATGCGCTAAAAATGTACGTGTGTGTGTGTGTGTGTGTGTGCGTGTGTGTGTGTGTGTGTGTGTGCCTGTGTGGCGTCCGGTGTTTACACTTTTAGTGGACATTTCACTCCCAGCCTTTTCCATCCTCGATGCTTTATGTGGTCAGCTGTGGCTGCACAAACCTGGCCAGCGCCCTGTGGGAAGGCATGAATAGCCCTTGTTGTGCAGCACACCTGTGTTCTGTGCACAGCTGTTTGGTTCACAACAGGGTTGCTGTTAGCAGTTATGAAACGTTTTCACACCACCCACCCACTGTCCACTGGCTTATAACATTTGCTGGCACTTCTGTCCAGNTTTTAATTTAAAGGACACCAGGATACTTTATGCATAGGAATAACAAGCCAAATTGGCACAGCACCTTATTAAAAATATTCCCTCTCTCCTGTGTCAAAGATTGCTCTTTTTCTGTCTGTGGTAAATCTCCAACTATAAGAAAAAATGTTGCTGTTTATTTTGCTGTTTTTATATAGTTTGCTATTTTAAAATTTTTTTTCCCTAGTTATCAGACAGTTTTGTGCTGGCCAGAATTTAAAGAAGCTGGAACATTACTTTGTTTTTTTTCTACATATTGTTGGAGATGCAGAGTCACCCATTTTGTTCTATGTTTTCTCTGTGTGTTACAATAGGAAATTGAGACACTGAGCAATAAAAGTCTGCCAGTGTACCACTTTTTAAACCCCCAGAACTGATTGGATGGGTAACTCAACTCTTCTGAGAGGAAGAAGGCTAAAAGGTCACTTTTCTGGTACTCAAGTCTTCAAAATGGAAACTAAACTAGAAGAAAAAACTAAATACGAAATGAGGTGGCTAAGTGAAGCAGGTGCTCCATATGGAGGGGAAGAAAGACAAATTAACGAACAAACCGCTTCCCTTCTATAGGAGAATGCTATTTAAATACATAGACTGGGAAGACAGCTGAACTCTTCTGTGCAGTTTTATCAGCTGTGTTTTGTATCTCTCCATGACACAGTATGTGGCTCTTTTCTGAAAGCAGGACAATGTGTTTTGACAGTCCTTGGCAGTGAGAGCAACAGTGAGAAAAGCAAACCAAAGTGATTCAAATTAACACAAGCTGGCTGTTGCGAAGCTGGTCCATCCAAAGCATTTCCCATGAATAGAGAACCTCAGATATTTTAAGATGCAACATAGCCAACTGGGTTAGAAGCACTATGCTAGCGCTGCCCACCATGCTGCCGCCTACGGAGAACTCCATTTTCCTTTGGTAGGGAATGCTGTAGGGGCAGTTAGCCCTAGTCCTGTTTGACGAGGTGAGCAGGTCCTACACTGAGCTCTGTGTAGGATCTGCAGGGAAAACAGCATCAAGCAGAAAGGCAAATCTCAATTAAAATTGCTTTGGGTAACCCTGGCCATTTCTGTAGGGGATGGCTTGCATGGGAATTTGTTGTTTTCCTAGATTACACATGGCTGTGTGTTTATTTTGCCATAACATGACTGCTGATGGTTTTTATTTTTTAAACACTTTAATGCTGATTAGAAGGAAAAATATCGAGGCCTATGCCTTGCTTTTTAAATGCTTTCTAATTCAAACGAGGCAAAAGTCTTAGAATTAAGGATTTTCTCCTCAAGCTAGAGCAATTTCCATGAGGTTCAGTCCTGATGACTTTATTCTAATATGACTGGTTTGAGGAATTCAAAGAGATCTAGAAAAGAAAACGCTTTAAAGTGCATCAAAGCTGAAAAATCTGGGTTTTGTCATTCATGTCCTCTTCTGGCCTTGCAGGACAATCTTTTCCTTTCATATTTCTTTCCTGATCGTAAGAACATGTTACTCTTTTAGGTGTACAATCCTATGACCCATCTCTTTGTTTTGTGTGCCACAAAGTTACTTTGTCCCATGTTCTAACTTCCTAAGAATACTCCTTTTACTTAAGATCCTTTCAGTTTGCTTCTCTTCTGAGTTCCTTCTCCCACCTCGTCACCAAATAAACCTTAATTTAGATAATTCGAAGTGTCTGTTGTTTTCTTCTTATTTGTACACCTGCCCACATTCTACTTCTCATACCCAGTGCCTTCCCACTCTCATTTCCAGCTGGAAGACCTCCTCTTCTCGTTGTAGTAAAATTCCCTTATGAGTTACAAAGAGGAAATTAACCCTTCTACCAGTACTTCAGTCCCTTATGATCCGTAATAGATTTTATCTGCACTGTGCCCTGTGAAGAAGAAATTGTTGCAGATGCAAGAAATTAAGTGATTTGCCCAAGGTCATCAAGAAAGTTAATGGATAAATTAAGAGCAAACCTCGTGGATCCTAATTCAGGCTGTGGAAGCTGTAATAGCAATGGTGAGGAGGGTGGAAAGTCCAGGCAGATGATTTGTACTTCTTACTTACGGCCAAATATGACACAAATAGAGGCAACCCCCATTCCTGATGAGGAGAGGCGGGAGAGTGGGACATAATTCAGGCTATTCAGATTCTGCTATTTAGCATTTGCCGATCACTAATGTGATATTTGCAAAGTATAATATTTTCTAACAGCTGTAAGAACAAGAGAGCCTAAAATTTCTCCCTATACATAATATCCATGAAATTGCATTGAATATTGTAATGATGTGTTATGCTGCCATTAGCTCCCTGTGAATACCTAATTTGGAAGGTTAATGAAATTGACAAATGTGTGTACTGTATATGCATTGTCAGTACTAGTTAATGGCAACTCTCACATTTTTATTTGGAAAATTATATAAAACTGAAAGTGACAATTATTGTAACTTCATCTTTTTTGGAATCTAGCAGAGTGTGCAGTTTATTTAAATAGGGTTGTATGTGTTTTAAATTTGTATACCATCATATGAAGTCCTTTGCTCATCATGTGATTATATACTTAATTTTTGTATGAATGAATGCGTGTATTGTGGTCTTTTACAGCATATTGGGCCAATTTTTTGGCTTTTTTGTGTGTGTTCCACACTAAAATACTGTAAGTCCTTGTCTTCCTGTTGGCTCAACAGTGCTTGATTACAAAACTCGTGCCAGTTAATTCAAAGAGACATCACACATTTGAAATGAATTTCCCCAGGCAAGGAAAGTATGCTAGAGCACAATGAAAGAGTACACTCTCGTATTTTCTGATCATGACTGAGCACCAACAAGGTCACTTGCAGCTGCTACTGCCTCCATATATGAATTTGATGAGGTCATTGAAGTTTGGCCCCTAATTATTTCTGTGGCTTTAGAGAGTGCTTCTTTAGGTCAAGGTCACATTTTTAGGTTTATAGAGTCCAATTTCATTTCTTCTTTTGGTCTAAAGCTGTTCAACAGTTTCACATAGTGAATGATCCCTTATGGTCCTGGAGATCTTAGATTCATCTCCTGGGAAGTGAGAGGAGACATTATGGTAATCCTCTGTGATGCACTACAGAATGGATAACGTTGCCATATCTGAGCCTTGCAGGCTAGAAAAGGGTGTATGGATGGAGCGATAGCTGCACAGCCCACTTCCCCTGTTACTTAATTTTTGTGCAGCTCTTCAACTCCTTGTGGAGTTTCTTCTGAGGAAGCAGGTGTCGCAGAGGAGGGTGGCTGCCCTGAGGAGACCATATGTGTCACTTCCAAGAACAAAGCAGTCTTTTAAACCCAGCACTATATTGAGCCTGTGAGTCATGAATCTTTAGATCAATAACCAAAATGTTTTTAAATGTGGGGGCAGCCCCAAACAGAGTGACTCAGCGCCGCAGTTCCACATGCAGCGTGCCTCGGTGCAGGCTCTGGTTTCAGATAACTGGTCTCTGGAGCGGGGCCGGGTGATGTGTGGGGGCTGAGGCGCTGGTGCGGGCGCAGCCGAGCGGGGTTTGCTTTTTGATACCTGGCACACCTGCTCTGGGTCAGCTTCAGGCAGGAGCTGTGCTCTCAGGCCATCCAAGGGTTGCCTGCAAGTCAGCGGCCCATCTGACTTCCTGGCATTTTGTATAAGGTGACTTAGAGTCACTGAGGCTTAAGACATTCCTAGGCTTAGATTCTGCTGTGGCTTTCCCCCCTTTTGTCATGTTGTATTAATAAATATATGTCAGAATCTGGTGGAAGAATACATCTATTCAGATCCTTTGTGGCAGATGCCGTGGATTCCTGTAGTCTAAAACTCTGAAGAACTATTAAATGCTTGTCCCTCTCACACTTGACAAAAAGGACTCTTTCTACTTTTGCTCCAGTCCTGGTGGGCATGTCACATTGGGCTCATGGTAACTCTCAGGGAGAAGCTGAAGTTCATCAATCACCCCACAGACCTCTACCCCAAAAGCACAGGTCATGCTTTAATATTACCATCAGCTGTGATTGTCTATCTATGCACTGATTTGAAATAAGAAATTTGGAGCCTGGAAAAGCTTCACACTGAGATTTGTCTTGATAAGTGGGAGTGTTCTGTTCCTCTGCAGATTAATGATTTACTGATAGTAAAGGATAAGATATATTTGCACCTGGCCTATTGAAGGGAGATTTGCATTTGAAAATGTTAGGCCAGTAAATAATCCAGGGAGATGACATTGAAGCCAACACCTGAATGAAGGAGGGGAGATGAATTTGAATGAACCTGCATACAAAACTCCATGAAGAAATACAGGGTTATAAGTTAGCCTTCTTCCTTGGCTGCAAGTTCCCTTCTGCGAATATGTATTTGTGGTGGAGAGTGTACACCATCTCTGAGACACTGTCCCCGTGGGTCAGATGTGGTTTAGATCTTGTTTGGCAGTTAGATACAAAGTAAGACAAGAAGGAAAGAGATAATGGCGGGCCTCTTGGACTTGATTTTAGAGAAAGTTTTCTTTCCTTTTTGTCAGCCATATGTTAAAAATCTCTACAACTCTGTTGCTTATTTTGAATTTTATAAGTAAGTATTTTTCTTTGCTTTTGACTTGGCTTGTGCCATGATTTCTAGTGTTGGTTAGCCTAAAAAACCTATTCTGAAAACTGGTATATAGGCACAGTGTAGTAACATCTAAGTCCTCATGATTTCTCATGTCAACAGAAGTTGCCGCCTATGCATACCGTGGGACAGAAAGGCAGCTGGTAAAGTAGGAAAACTATACTAAAGTAAAATATTTGGTTGGTCAGCACAAGGCAGGGGGGACAAAAAGCATATTGAACCTCAAGTTTTGTGTTCCTTTCCAGGGCTCTGGGGAAGCACATAAAAAGCAGTTGACATGTTTTAGCTTTCCTTGAAGAGCTCTGCCTCTTGTAGATAGAAAGATATTTGGTAGTTCCTGCAGGCCTGAGCATATTTGATAGGCGTATGCATTCTTCTCTTCTTTCCTGACCAATATGCTTCTGTACTATATGTGTGCAAGAGGGTGATAGATAAAATTTCTGTTGACGAATCAGATTTCCTTCAAGGTCAGGAACTAAAGTTATGTACTCTTAACTTATGAAATTAAAGGAACTTGGAGAAAGAAAGTAATAATGACGAAATGTTTCAAATTAAATGATTTTTCCCTCAAGAAATGTCATAGGGCCACCAATTTTTTCAGCTTTTTGACATTTTAAGCAGAAGTGAAAAAAGATTAATGGTGAGTTATATTGACAGAAGATGCTGCAAGGACACCATAGGGACTGGGCCCAGAAGTGGCAGGGGACTCCTTGGGCTGGGAATGAAGGAGTTTTGCCATCCAGGGCTTGTCCCATCACCTCCAGCAGTGATTCTTTCTAGGGAGCTTATTCCTTCCCGAAGGGTAGCAGGTGTGGAGCCCCAACTCCTCAAAGAACATTGACTTTGTCAACAGCTAAGATGCCACCAAGAGAAAGGAGACCTGTCTAGAAGAATGATCACTTCCATTGAACAGAAAAAAAATCTGCTGGAAATTGGGCTATAAGCAGAGAGTGTCCACACAGGGCAGTAGGAAAAAATGAAAGTAGCAGAAAATTGTCATAGCAGAAATTTCTCTAAATATTTGTGGAATATAACAGAGGTCACATCTATCAAACAACCAAGGATAATTATTAATTCATTATGATGTATGTCAACATTCAATGAAAAAACTCTCACTGTCCTCAAAAGATGCCAAACTGAACTCAGTGAAGGATAAAATTATCCCCATGTCATTTAGCTGGTAAAATTTGGAGAATTAAGGTTTAATTTGCTTTCTAACAAAAAACGCCAGGTATAACACAGAGTAATTTATTTTCTAATAAAACCCACCAGATATAACACACAGAGAATCATGTTATACCTCCCCTTTCCTTAGCTTGAGACACACCATTAGTGAATGTGTGAATGTGTGATCCTTGAGGTATAAGAAATGATACTGCACTAGAAGAGGCAAAAATTAGAGTTCACAGCCCTGGGAAGGGCAATTATTCTGTTGCTTCTTGAATGTATTTATTTCAGCATATTTTCCTAAGATGACTATACTATTAAAAAAAAAAAAGAGACAGGATGCCATTTCTCTGACTGTGGTTAGTACAAGCCATAGCTCTGCCTATGCAGCTGTGTCCCAACCTAGAAGGAAACATAATGCTTTGGCACGCAAGAGCAAAGTGTCTTGATTAAAAACCTCATGGTTTAACCTCTGGCTTGCTAACCTTTGGTTTTAAATGTAAGGGGGGAATACCTCACCAATACAGTTTTATTGAATCAAGGAGATATAGAGGAAAGACCAAAGTTTTTAATGTGAATTTGTGTTGTGGTACCTTCTAACTGGGAGGTAAAAATTGAAATATTCCTTCTATGTGAGGTTAGGGCCAGACATCCTACTAAACCAAACCCATCCAGATTTCTCTGCTAATCTGCTTTCGCAGCTGGTGAACTACAACTCAGAGTATTTAGCTTTGTTCAGACACTGACAGTATGGAAGTTTTCATGGCTTTCATGGTTCTTCTGATCTTTTATCTGTTCTTTGATTAAATGTATGTTACTCATAATATCCAGCTTTCAAAATTTCCCTCTATTTCTTCCGTGACTGGGTTTGTCATAGTCAAACTGGAATTTCTGCCAGGTGGAAGTACTCTATCCATTGTCTACTCCAAAATGGTTTAGACTATGTGGAATTAACTTTCCATTACCACAATCAAGGGTTAACAGTGTCTTTCACAATCTCCTTGTCTTCTTTTTTACCCTGGTAGAAAATCATCTTTCTGGATCATACACAAGGAATTCAGGTGTCACAGGGATCAGAATAGAATTACCAAAGAGGTAGAGGAGGCTGACAGCTTCACACCAGCACTTCCTGATGAGGTTCAAGTCCTGGCTATAGTGTTGTATGTCACATCCTGCCTGAGCTGGTGTCCGGTGTAAAAAAGCTGGAAATAAATAACTGTGCCTATCCCAGTCTCTTTCTTTCCTATGTGGGCTCTGTCGGTTTAGCTCACTATGCCAGCTTTTGCTGAACTTCTAATTTGTTATTGTTTTCAGGACAATGACTGCTGTCTGAACAGGTTAGCCCTGTACAGGCAGGTTTCAAGTGGCAGCTGTGTGGGATACAGGCAGCATGTGGAATATAGGGCCTGAGGGATGCTCAGCACCCAGCATTACAGGATTCTGATTTTTTCTTGACTTTGTGAATCTGCCTGGGTGAATGAGGCTTACCTGTGGGAGTTGTAAAGTATGTTGCTAAGTTTATTTTTGGTGTTTCTTTTAAAAATCTTCTGTGCCTGTTGCCAAACATAAGACATTTGTTTTCAGACTCTAACTTCTCAGGTAAAGCTGTCATGTATTTATTCTGACTCACTACATCAACACATAAACATGAGATTTTTGTTTACATTTATTGCTCTTTGTGTATCTTTATATAGCCCAGAAAGCCTTTTTCAAGGCTTTATTCATTTCCAATGTATGAAAGAATGAGGGGAAAAAAGGGCCACTATATAACGTAATCTCAGAAGTTGTGTTTGAGCTATGTGTTGGCTGTGACACTGTAGGATACAGTTAAACCTGAGACAGATTTGGGTTTACATCTTCTGGTATAACTAACAGCCTTAGCTTTGACCATCACTTGACATTAAAAATAATTTTCCACTTTTCAACATGAAAGCTGTGAGTCATCCCTGAAATGAGTGTTGCCTGTGTAGTGCATTTGAGGAATGATTTGGGGCAGGCTAACTTGCATTCACAGGATCTATAATCTATCATCCACTTTGCAGTGCTTTAATGTACTAACATTTTCACAGGCTGCAGACAGTGGCTCTCTGCTCAGATTAACCACAAACTCATTCTGCTTCACCACAGTTTGACCTCTCTGATGAGCCACACATTAATGTGTTTGCAGACTGTGTATGTATATTTGGCTATAGACTTGTCAAGGCATGCACAGCACAGAAATAATTTTTATTTTTAAATGTGTTTGGTTTTGACTGGAATCTGGTTGGTCATTTATTCCCAGTAAATGATTTTTGTGGTTTCAGATGGTCAGTTGTGGAGTGCTGTTAGGTATTGGTCCATTGTTTTCAAAAAAACCAGAGAAGATGATCTATGGAGGGTATTACAGAATCGGGTCAGAAAAGACCTTGCCAGGTCATCTAGTCCTTCTGTGTTGCCTTAAGGTAGGCAGCCTGAACCAGTTAGTCCTCCCAATGTCTGCTCCAGCTCACTCCTGGTATCTTGTTCTGCTCACTGATGTCCAACTGTGAATGCTCAGCATCCTGTGACTCACCACATCTTATTGGAGTAGAACTTTGTTTCACAAAGGTGAGATGCAGGCTTGTGGAAACCAGATGAACCCTCCTGCTCCATCTCCCTGACTAGGCAGGTAGAGAGAGGCAGAGCAGGTAGCTGAAGGTCAGGACTGAGCTAGGACAGCTGAAGCTCTCTGCCATGGCACCTACATTCGCATCCTTGGCCTGGGCTTGTAATTGCTGAATTTGGGCACCTGCTTCTTGTCTGCACCAGGTCCCTCACAGCTGACTTCAGCAGAGGCTGTTCTGAAATGAGGAGCAAGCTGATCCTGCTATCCATTAAATGAGTACCTGCAAGTAGCCCCTATGGCTGGATAAATGATCAGCTATTTGAGAGAGACTGTAATAGGCCACAGGAATGCATGTTCTCAGCTGAGGCATCAGCCACTCAGAGCCTTTGCCATGCACTGCAAGGCTGGCATCTTGGCATCTCCAGAGGATGATGGGCTCACTGCTGGTGAGGGACGTGGTTGCTTCCAAATGCTCTTGCAGTCCTCTCCATCCTTAGTAACCCCTCCATACTGAAACATGCTGGGCTGTTGTTGGCAACACCTTCTCCCAGTGAAAGATGAGCAGGAGGAAAACCTGGATGTCCATCTTGCCAGCCTCTCACAGAGTGCCAGTGAGGCTGCATTCAGCTGCTGTGCTCTACAGTGCCCAGCCCCACCAGTGTCTGTCGCCCCATGCTGGGGTGTTGCGGGGGTGGGCTGAGGCCAAGGCCAGGCATAGAGGTATACCCCTTAGACACTACCTTCTTATCCAGCCTGGTTTTTAATTTTTCATTACTGTAATTTCAAAGGAGTTTGCCCAAACGGTCAAAGAGCACTCCCAGGAGCTCCTTCAGAGGTTTTGAAGAGCACTTTCTCACCTGCTTTGATGTGAGACATACAGACACAGGTAATGTGCTCCATTCCCTTTCTGTCTTTCCCCCTGCCCCAGCACGTAGGAACTTGTTATCGGTTTCATTGTGCAGATGAAAAACTACATCTTGAGCAACATCTATAAATGTCACAGGGATGGTTTTTTTGAGTGTTTACTGAGAACATATTATGTTTTAGTGTCTCTATCATAAATACCTTTTTGTTAATCTTTCACCCTCACTAAATCTATTACAAGCTTTAATCAACCTTTCTAGGCAGTAATAAAATGTTATCAGCAGTTGGCAAAGATTATAAGTGACAGAACCTAATGTTTTCTAATGATTGTCATTATTTAGAAGGTTGTTTGTAGTTTTACAGAAAAATAATTAGATCTATCACATACATTTGAAGAGAGGGGTGTGTACCTCCTCTGATAATTTACTCTCAAGAAGTCTAATTTGTAAATAATTACTTAAAAAGAAATAAACCAATAAGCTAGAGCTGAATGGAAATTCAAGATATATTTAGGCAAATGCAGACAGAAGAGAACATGCTTTATGCTTAAAAGGCAAGATATTCCCCAGGTGAATACATACAGTTCAAGTTTTTCACCTACTGTCAACAAGACCTGAAGTCTGAATTTCTAAGTCTACAGCACCTTCTTTATCAATTTGCTACCTTGTTACACACACAGAAATAGGCTTTGTGAAACTATTACTTTATATTATGCAAATGATTTTTCCCTTTAAGAAACAGTCAATACATGTTTCTGCAACTGGAGAAGTGAAAGGTTTGAAATAAATGAAGGTGAGAATTTCTTGGTCTCCTTAAAGTTTAAACATTTTGGGTGGGTTTTTAAAATTTGGGTTTTTTTCTTTGGTTAGGTTTGTTTATAAGGGAATATCCTGTAAGCACTGTGTTCTGGATGAATTTCAGTGTTGATGTACTCAAACAAGATACATTTCCATGAGTTCCCAATGGGGTGACTATATTTTAATTTTTACTGTTCTGATCCAGGTTGTTGCTGAATTTGGAGAAGATGCAGCCCTAAGCTTAGCACAAGCTAGGTTTGGTTTGTGCTCCATGCATGGCATTCAGTCAGTTGTCCCACACCTCCTGTCTCATGTACCAATCCACCACGATGCAGCAGCTCCCTGCCTCCTGGTTCAGCTGTGTCCCGAAGCTATGGAAGTTTTTCGTGCACCCCTGGTACAGCCCCTGGGCTTTAAGAGGATCACAGCCAGGATCTGTTCTTGGGCAGCAGTCCAACAGCATCTTCGTCCCTTTTTGTCTCCTGTTGTATGATGCCCACATGTGTGCCAATAGAGAAAGGCCACCTGTGAAGCAGCACATCAAATACTTGTAGTGAATATATCTACAGTGCTCCCCGATACTTGCTTGTGCCACAAAACTGAAATCCTCACCAGCACCAGGCAGGGAATGTTTTATAATTTAATGTTGTTTCATGCCCAGTGAATGCTCACTGCTGACCTGCTTTCAGACAGTGTAAAAAACATCTGTGCAGGTGTTTAGGTCTTATGGATGTGTGCCCACAAGCAAGCACACACACACAAAATCCTCTAGGCTTAAACCAGTTTAAGCACAAGTGTGGACCAAATCAGATCAGTGTAACTGAACTGGATCTTAGCTTTGCAGTTGCAGACCTTATCCAGTCTGCTTTTAAGCCTCAAAACTGAAACTCATTCCCCAAGTACACCCTTTTCCCTGACATCAGTTTTCCTCTTGCTCAGCAAGTGGATCAGCTATGTGCTCAAGATGAACTTGCAAATGATTATTAATTTCTGTGTACTTTTTGAAAAGCTTGGTTTATTTCTTGTGGTGGGTTTCTGTTGGCCAGTGTAGATGTTGACTCTTTATTTCTGTCATCTCCTCTTAGGCATTTCTAGAGTGTTATGCTGACTGCCTTTTTTTATCTCTAGTGATCTCTGTTTCTGCACATTCCAGAAACTTTCTTGTTTAATTCTGTTAACAAAAAAAGAATGATATGTTTTAAAAAATTAAGCTGATTTTTAGCGCCTTAGTAAACACTAAATGGTGCACTTTTTCTAAGCAAACTAGGCATTTTTAGCAATTAATTTCTTTTCTCAAACTCTCCATTACTCTGGAGAAGGATGTGCACCCTAAAGATATTATAAAGTAAGCAGAAAACCCAACTTGAAAGGACTGGCAGTGTTTAAAGTTGGCATTTGGAGTATATCTGCAAGAAGCAGCAGCATGTTTAAATGAGAAATTCCAGACTATAAATTCTTTTTCAGCTAGATTATATGCAGTACAAGTGTTGACTTTCAATTTATACCTTTGATATAACTCATTGAATGTTCTGATTCTTAGTTTATTTGTCCTGTCTTCAGCAAAATGGATTGAATATAAGGTTATCCAACCATGATGCGTTGTCTCTGTGCCTCAGATGTTGTATTGGTGAAATCTTAGTGTCTGGCACTATCTAAGAGGAGTATAAAAATTTGATTTGGTCTGCAGCCAGTTTTCCTCCCACTCTGGAACAATGATGGAACATCTGGAGAACGCTGTATTCATTAACCCAAATCCTGAACACTTTGCATAATACCTGATCCTGTAAGAATCTGCTTAGTTTTCCAGCCTATGTAATTTGTGCTGGATGCAGCTAGAGCATATTTAGTCAAAGGACCTTGCCTCTTACATTTTTGAGCTTTTATGTGACATTATGCTTTGTCATAATTGATGATAACAAGATTCCCATTTGTTTTCTGATTTTAAATGCCAGTTATATGCATGGTGGCTCACTCCATTCTCTCTCCTCCAGAAATTTCTCTTTATTTGTCATTTGTATTTTCAGCTGGAGACCTTAGGGTTTTATTCTTCCCATGGTCTCAGCTGAAGCCATATGCCAAGAGGCCTCCTAACTTTCGTGAGGATGCATCTTGGAATATCAGACTGGCACCAGTGTGCCACCTTTATTGTTTTTCCTGCTTTCATAATCTCCCCTTCTCACAGTGGCAGATGTACACCAGTATTGTGGCTGTCAGAATAGCCATTTTCCTCCTGGGGTTTGATGCTGTGCTCTGGCCAGCTGCTGTGGGGTATACAAAAGGGATGCAGTTGGTACATCCCAGGGTTTGAACATCCCCTGTGATTTTACATTCTGTGCTTGCCTAAGAAAGGGATTGTGTTTATGTCTTCTCATGACCTCAGATCCTCTGCATGGATTTGACTTTTGATGAGACTAAATAAAACTAAACTCCTTAACTCTTATTTTAAAATGACTGTCCTAATGCAAAACATGGGAGCTCAGCTGTCTGTTATAGGAAAGGAGGAATGAAGCAGTGGTTAGAGCACCCTGGGACTCTTTTCTCCCTTTTCAGTATAGGTATGATCTGTGCTTGACCTTGTGCAAGACACCCGGGCTGAGATCCAGAAAATACTTGAGCACCTAAATCCCACTGTGGGATTTAGCCACCTGGATAGGAGAAAGGTCCAAATTTTCAAAAATCCTAAGGTTTTCAGAGCACCTCATCTGCAAAATGAACATGGAAGCTCATAGTTTTCTTCAGCAGGGTGTCATGAGAACAGATGTATCACGTTTGTAACATGTAAGCCACTCATCTCTGCAAGCCCAAATGCTGAATCAGAAGGATATAAAAGTGTATGTTATCCCACTACCTGGCTCTTCTACTGATGTTTTCAAAATGTATCATTTCCTGGTAGGGTTTGGCAGAAATGGGTTTGGGACCAAACCTGAAAATTCTGTCTTTGCATTTTATGGATACAGCCTCCAAGGGTTTACATAAAAGCAGCTCAGATGGGCCACTTTTCAAGGCCTTGACATCAGCAGTGCTGAAAGAGTTAAGGCCATTAGCTGTGTGCCATAAAAATACTTAGTATCTCACATCTTCAAAGCAATGCACAAATACTAACTAATTAATCTTCAAAATAGCCTTACCTCCACACCCCACAGTCAACCCTGATTAAAAAGTAAATATTCCTCCTGCACATGTAATCAAGGCTCAGAGCTTTATGCTCTAAGAGTGTAATTGACTTGTTTGTGAATTTGATAAACAATTTAGAGTAGTTCAAAGGATGCAGAGCCAGAGGGAAGGTCAGTAGCAGTGTTTAGGTACAGAGTGAGAAGTGCTTCCTCCCTGGACATCATCAATATTTCTGGACTTAGCTTTCTTTTCACATTGATATGAGAGAGACATTATTTGTGGCATAAAATACTGTGCCTGGCAAGCCTGAACTATGGTGAGAAGAATGGTACTTTGGTATACTTTTTTAGGTACCTAAAATTTCAGCTTGCCATTGCTCAGTGTTTTTATTGATATGCAGAAGTGCACCAAAAGCCAGTTCACTTGCTTCAGTTCTTTCCTGAGAGTGGACCCAGCTCTGGACCCATCCAGTGACAAAGTGTAATGTTGAAACCAAATTGATGGCTAGTGCAAAATAAGGGGAAATTGCTGTACCTAAAAAGATACGTATTAATTAATCTCAGATGAGCTTGTGTCTCTGAAACCTGACCCTAAGAACAGATAGATGGGAGATGCTTCACCACAATTGATTTGTCTTGTGCAACTATGACAGTGACATTTAAAATAAAACCACTTTGTGACCACTTACTGAAAACTGTTCTCAGCAGACCTGAATGCTGCTGCATGGGTGAGACTCTTCAAAGAGCACTTACTACTTTTAAATGTTTTGGTAGAATAGGGGTGTACAATATCCCATTGCAGTAGCCAGGTATTTACATCTGGAAGCATCTCAGGGAATAAATGCTAATAAGCACGAAAGAGAATAGCCTCAAGCTGTGCCAGAGGATGTTCAGGTTGGACACCAAGAGGCATTTTTTCACTGAAAGGGTGGTCAAACATTGGAATGGGCTGCCCAGGGAGGTGGTGGAGCCACCATCCCTGGAAGTGATCAAGAAATGACTGGACTTAGTACTGTGGTTTAGTTGGCATGGTGGTGTTTGGTTGAACATTGGACTTGATGGTCTAGGAGGTCTTTTCCAACATTAATGATTCCATGATTCTGTATGGGAATATGAATGTCAGGTCTGCAGCCAGCACCAGGCTTACAGGTTCTGCATGTGGCAGAGGGCAGGTCCACGGCCCTGTGGGCTGGTGCAGGGAAGGGAGGGATTCAGGATCTACCAATCCACTCACTAGTCTGTGGGATCAGTCAGCTGTAGGATCGAGTTGCTACCGTTGTGCTTATCCTTGATTTTAGAGCCAGGGTACACTGTCTGCAGAACCTTAGACCTTGTATGTATTACTACAGATTCATGTCGCTATCTTGTCTGGCTGAGATCTGAGACTTAAAAGATGCCTTTTTTTTTTGTTTGTTTGAGAACACAGTAATCCTGAATGACAGTAGGAGCTCGCTCTGTTCACTCTGTTGCAGCATGTGGTTAGTTCTTTTCTACTTCATGCTTTAAGGATAAACATTACAGGTCCTGAAGTGTATTACTGCTGGGGATCAGAGATTATTGTTGTGCATGAATTTAAAAAAAGTCTCAAGTCATGCAGTTGAAAATTGTGTAGCTGAGTTGGCAGGGATGGAAAACTGCATCAAGAGATGAAATGTACTTTTATATGGAGGAAGTTTAGGCAATAACAATAGATGCATTGTGGCCATGGTATTGGGTCTTTGGAGGGCTCATCTTGGGACTGTGAATTATCATTACAGTACCTGTATCAGCAAAATGCTGATTGTCTGGACACATAAAGCACCATGTATATCTTCTTAAAAGACCAGAGTTTTAAAGATCACAAAGAAGTTCACATATATATTTATATATATATGAATAATATATATAGAAATAATATAATATTATATAACATAATATACATATATGTAATATAATATATATAATATAATATATATAGAATTATAGAAAACCCAGTAAATTGGAACACTTGATAAGGTATTAAAATATGCTGCATGAAATTCAGGTGTGGTTGGTTAACAGAGTTTAAAATAATGGATTCTTGCTGTGCCCAAAATGAGTTTCGTTTGCAAGATATTCCTGGTCCTGCTTTTGAATATTAAAATTTCAGCATTTGTCACATAACCACTTCAGCTCAGTTCAACACACCTGGGTGCATGCCACAGTGGGATTATCTCTGATCTAATCACTAAGGAAAGTGGTCTTTTCAGGTCAGGACTGAGGTCATGATTAGATTGTAGATAGAAAATTATTCCTCCTCTCTCTGAAGCATGCTTATTTACAGTATCAGGTGGTGTTCACTCATGTCTCCTCATTTCATCATTGAAATGCTAATACTCATTCATCAGTGTCACTGATACTCCATGTGTGTGTGGGAGCATGTTTTATATTCTCAAATAGGCATTGCAATATCATTTTCAAAGGTAGACCTTCGTTAATACATTTAGGTAGCTCTATATATTTAATTAGGTCAACGGTTTCAGCGGACATTAAGTTTCCATCCATAGTAATAATACTGGGCCTTTGTATTTAGCTTGTTTTTAGTAAAGCCAGGAAGCACATATGCATTGCTCTAAGCAACTGTAAAACATAAATAAAACATAAATTCTTATCTTTGTGTTGAAATGTTAAATGTTCACATGTCATAAAGCTCCACATACCAAGGATGCTCCAACAGTATGAATTAACTGCTTGTCTACTATGCTTTCTGGTTTACATCCTCCCATAGCCTTTTCAGCAAGTAATTGATTAAAATACATATATTTAACAAGGACAGCATTCCTATTAGAAATGAGATTAATATTTTGAGATAAAATATTGGAAACAAGTTGAAAAGCAGCAGAAGGTAATAGCTGTAAAATCTTTTGATCCTTTCTGTCTCCTTGCTATCAGTTTCCTGGATCTGTTTTGGTACAGAAATATCCAGAGGCTGTCTCTCACAGCTCCTCCACTCCTGCAGACTATTACCTCAAAAGTACGAGTTGTTTTGCTCAGCTCTTCGGAAGTCCTATATTATCAGCTTGGTGATCCTCACCTTAGGATTTAACATCCTCTGCAAATGCTAGAGCCAAGCTGGATGTGATATAGAGACAGGTTTTAGTGTGTTTCTTCCACTGGCCTACTCATCTGCATGCAGAAAGTAACTGATTTTCATTGGCATTTCAAGATTTTGAGACATGGTGCACTCATCAAATTATATTAGATTCCAAGCTGACATGTGAGATTAACCACTATGAACTACCTTTGTCGAGGGATGTCTCAAAGAGTGGGTAGTTCCAGGGAAAATGGAAGCTGGATGTATAATGGAACCTGGATGTAGATAATGTCAAAAGTTATTGGCTAAAAATAGTAAGGATGCAAGAAAAACAGAGCTCTCAGCAACAATGTCCGTGAAAATGGAAGATAAATTGGTGGAGAACATGGTAGATCATAGATGAGTGCACTGTGACTGCTCAAAGTCTAAGCTCATTTTCTAGACATACTTAGCAGTCCTTGGAGAGACATAAGCACTGCTGGGGCATGATTGGTGTCACCCTGAGGCTGACATCTGATTTCAGATTAGTGAAGCCTCTCTTCCTCTCTAATGACTGGAGTCGAGCCTGCTGCATCAGGCACAAACACCTACTTTATAAACAATCAGAAATAGGTGAGGTGATTTGTGCTCTGAGCATGCTGGAGACCCACCACATGCTTTTCATCCGTTCCACTATGAAGGGAGGGTCTGAAAGGGCTCTTTTGTGCTGGTAAATAAAAAAGGAGAGAAACACTCCACAGAAGGCCAGGGGGGTTTTCACAGTATCTGGAATACATGTGAAACATGAACTTCCCAACAAACAGTGCAGTTTATTTTCTTTCTATTGACATCAAAGAGATTTTGCTGCTGTATCTGGGGAGTTGGAACCAGAATTTCCATTTTGGAGCCCTTATTAACCTCCTTTTGGAACAGGTGACGAGCAGAATGCAGGTGTTGCTGGAGAAATAAATCCTACATTAAATATTGCACATGTATCTTTGCATTAGTCCTGCTCACATATGCTTGGGGGACAAGGTGTGTGTTGAACTCTGTACTTTTTCTTGGGCACAAACCAGTAACTTGGGCACTCATGTTATCCTTAGGCACCATGAACACCTAACAGAAAACATAATCCAGTTTTGTCATCCAAATCAGAAGGAATATTTTTTAAAGCTGGCAGGAAAAAATGTTCTTGGTTTGTGAGTGTACAGTTGTTTGAAAGGTATTTGATAACTGGAGACTTGTTTTTCTCCCTTCCTCATTCTCTAGTTTCTGTAATTGATTTTCTGCTCACATGTATCTTGGGCTCATCTGCACCAGTGTCAGCAGTAAGCACTCAGAGCAGCATGGTTGCAGTGCCACTGAAAGCCTTCCTGG
This sequence comes from Edolisoma coerulescens, assembly GCA_013397115.1. Classification (NCBI taxonomy): domain Eukaryota; kingdom Metazoa; phylum Chordata; class Aves; order Passeriformes; family Campephagidae; genus Edolisoma; species Edolisoma coerulescens. The sequence continues at coordinate 626,574 of VWZW01001404.1, read as the reverse complement.
GGCTCATTCCTGACATCACGACAATGCACTGAGTCAGGAACTGCCGGTGTTTCAAAGGGGCTCAATGCCTTAATTTTCATTGCCTGTGATCATTTGCTAAAAAAGAAAATCCAAACCATTCTATTTTGCAATAGGAAAACCTTTTTCAAGTCAAGCCACACATTCCTGGGGTACTTGTATTAGTAGTTAGCCCTCTCTTTGTTTATAGACACATATTCAGCTGGTATGAATCTCTTTCCACATTTTGCAGCTTAAGTAGTGTTCCAGAGTAAGGCTCTGTAATCAGGCAGCACAGTTTACTTTGTGCTTAAGAATGGGGAAGAGTACCTGTGCTCTATTGGAATATCTCCTAAATATTGTCAAGGGTAATCTCTTTAAACATTGTTGTACCAGGCAAAAATCAATCATCAGATTTTATTGTCAAAGAATTTTTATATCTGACTAGCACGCAGATCCAAACCCTATTAAATAGAATGAATCTTCTGTACACAATAGACAGGTAGGATACATGTGTGTAACAGTTTGCCACAATACATTTTTCACTTTGAGTTTGGTAAGATTAAAAATTATAGTAGGCTAGGCAGACTCATGATCTGAGAAATGCAAACTCTGTTTTCTTCATATGTGAAGCTGTAGCCAGCTGATGTATTGCAAAATGGCACATTCCTTTTTCTTGTCTTTAATACAACCACTGCGTGACAAGTGCTTGCATGCTGCAGAAATGAGGACCATTTAAAAATTTAGCTATCTTATACCTCGGTGTTTCTCTGCCTGGGACTCCTATACCTGGAGGCATATGTTCCCAGAGACCTCTTCTTTTTTGCCATGCAGTTTGTACCTTCCTGTGCACATAGTTACTGAGCTGGAGAAATATCTAGTGGTACAGCTGCTTGTCTTTAAACTTCTGATTAATTCAACAGAAACAGCAGACACAGTGAAATCAAATGTGAGTCTTAGGGTCACCGAATGTTTGTTTATTTTCATGTTTGTTTGGGCCAGATATGCACTGGAGAGGATAACCACAGGTGTAAAACTCAGAGGAAGGTAAAGATACCTTGCTCCCAGGCCATTCAGGTGCTGTGTGCAGCTACCCCTTTCGCAAACATGTTGAGAATGTTTTGTTATCTTTGGGAACCATTTGGACTGTGCAAAGGAGCCTCTCTGACATTCATGCTGCTTGGAGATGGCTCAGGATCCCAGCCCCAAGGCGTGGCATGAACAGGTACATGTGGGACATGTGAACTGATATCACCCTGCCATGTCACCCCAAAGCTGTGGCCCTGTGCACTGAAAAAAACCTGCAATCTCTGCCTCTTTAAAGCCCATAACTTTTCATAGTTGTTTGGAAGGAAGAAGGGGAGTTAATGATACATGTGTAAGAAACAGTAAGATCTGCTGTGCAGCTGTGCAAAAATTTTAACCTGACATGCTTATTTCATGTAAAGTCACCAAAGACAGAGAGAGAGGGTTCAAACATCAAGAACTGCTATTTCCCACTGGAAAAAAAAATCAGTGAATGAAACATACTTCTCAGTGTGAAGCTTTTCATTAAAGAATTGATATGGTGTGATACCAAAGAAGAAATCAAGGGTTACACTTTTCCTAAAAAATGTGGAAATTTTTTTAATGCCGAGGCACTTGCAACTTGATTTTCATCTGTAAAAGTCAAGGTTTGATTATAGTTCCTGCATTATTATTTATAGTTTAGCAGTTATACATGCCATGTCCTTGGCTGTGGCATTGCAGTTTGCACCATCTATGTCTGCTTCCTAAATTTATTGATCTCATTAGAAGATAAAAATGACAAAGATAGCTCATAATACTTCTGAGAAATGTAAAACCATTAGCAGGTCATTGTCAAAGTTATAACATGTCCTTTTAAGCTGCTTAGCAAACTGGTGGCAGCCTATGATACAGGGATTAACCTGTGCCAGGAGTGACTGAGAGGATCGCAGTGGATGGTTAATATTCAGCCTGCCTACAAAGCTTTGAAACTGCCTCACAAAATGATACAACGAAGCGATAAACAGAAATGCATTAAAAACAAAGGGAACAGAAGTTTTCTTTTCCTGTCCTTTATCTTGGTCTCTGACATATAAGAAGCAGAATGGGTGTTAGAGCTTCCATCCGAAATTAGGAGTTACTTTTTTTAAGTTGGGTTATGCTCCCACCAGGCAAAGGAGCCTCTTAGGCTTTCCTCTGAGTGCAGGCTGACCTTGGCTGAGACCCTAAGGCAGCTTTTCCTGAGGTGGGACCTTGAACTGTCCTAGAGCCGTGTTTAAGTGCACAGTAATAATAATGAGTATTTCAGACACACAGTGCACCGCTGTATTTTGAAGCCAGCATTTGTTGCCCTTGACATTCCAAACCTCCCAGGATGCCCACCAGTGCAATGGACACAACAAGACTTGCTACTTTTTTTGTGGGAGACCGATACACCTGCATTGTTCTTATTGTTGTTTACATTTCTTCCCTTAGAGAAAGAGCTGCAAGCACTGGCTGATTGCTCTATTGCTTACAGAACTGTCTGGATGTAGACAGAACAAATTTAAACTGGCAGAACACATGCTGCTGTATAAGATTTGGGCTGGAGGGCTGGGTTTTCTGCATTGGTCCTCAGGGATGGAGCAGGATGGGGGGTTACGGAGAGTAGGATATAGACAGAAAGACTGATACCTAATGGATCTTTTCAGCTTCTCACCAGACTCTTCACTCACAGTGGAGACCCTGGCATTAGCATTAGGCACAGTTACTGCCAAATTCCTTTGGGGGTGAATGAACATGCACAGGTGGGCTCTGACAAGAGGAGTAGGAAGAAGACAGAAAGAACAGAAACCCAAGCCCCCATTCCGTGTCGTTGAGCATCACGTGGCCTGATTTACACCAATGAATTATTCTCTTTTAGGATCAATTTATATGCACATTCCAGTAACAAGTAAACAAGCATTAGGGCAATGATGAATTAGCCTAGACAACAGTTTACAGATTACACAGGAGAGAATAAGGATAATAACAGCATTAATCATTTCAGTTATTCATTCTATTTTTAACCTATTAATGGCTATTTGTTTATTTTATCTATCAGAAAGTCAGAACTACCAGGAAGGGGACCCTTGATCACCTGTGCGCAAGCCTCTCCCAACAAAACTTGTTTCCGTTTTCTTTTTCCATGTACATAGCAGTAATTTCAATTTGGTGCAACTGTACAATTTTGGCTAGACCACACACCTATAAATTAGGTGGGATAGTGTTCTATTGTCTAAATCACGAAAGTGATTTTGGGTTAACTGGTGAATTTCAAATACTCAGAATGCTTCATAATCATGTTGTATAAATATTAATGTATATTAATGGCTTTCTCAGCCATTAATTGCCCTGTCTTTGGAGTCTGGGCTGCTAATATTTGATTGTAATAGAAATCCACTTGATTTAGCAAAACAATCTGTAAAGTTTAAAGAGATATTTTCCCAATCACAGATCTTGTAAATGCTGTCATGGGATGCAGTCAATAAAGAATGAAAAAAAAGCTAGTATCTTTAATAAAATTGTGTGAGGAAAGCTGAATCAATTTCCTAGACATTTCTGAGCTTTAAATCAAAATTGTTTGGTTCTAACTCAGATTGGAAAAAATACCCAAAATATAAATTCTTCTGCTCAAGACTAAGTTCTAGTGGCTCTGGCTCTGAAAGTCTTTGCCTTTTCTCACTTCCAGCCACTGGATCAAGAGAAATCTTCAATTTCTACCCTAAGAGCAGCCTCCCAGCCTGACTTATCTTGGGCCATGCAAAAAACTGATGGCCACTGATTTTAATACTATTCCCAGTGTTGGTGCTCCAGAGCTATGGGTGTTTCCCATGGGTTTCTATCCCAGAATCCTGTAATCCTTTTGCTGAATATCCTTACTTCTGAAGGATTAAGGCAAACTAGAAAGGTTGCAGAAAAGAAGAGCAAGAACAATTGAAAGTCTGAAAATCCTGCCTGACATTGAGAGATTAAAGAAGATCAGTGTACTTAGATTATCTGAGAGAAGGTTAAGAGGTGGCTTGATCCTGGTCTCAAAGTCCCAAGCAGAGAAACAGTTTTCAAATACATGGGGAATCTCTAATTTAGCAGATAAAAGCCATAGCAAGGTCCTGTGATTGAATGCTTAATCTGGACAAGTCCACACAAGATGCAGCACTTTTGAGATTGTAGCAGCTTTTTTTTTTAAAGGTATTGTTGGATTCTTAGTAATTTTAAGATTTCAAAACATCTTTTCTAAAAGCTCTCCTACTTTGACCAGAAATTATAGGGTCTACGCAGAAGTCCCTGGGTGAAATACTTTGGGTATATGTTGTGCCCAAGGGCAACTTATACAATCATAATTTCAGAGTTTATTAATTCTTCAGTAATGAATGCTCCCTACTACTACATAAAACAGGCTCATATAACATACTGTCATTTTCAGTTTTCTAACCTTAATGTCATTATTCAGAAGCCATCAAAGCTGTTTTTGTACCTCTGTGTGCTTAAACCAAAGAAAAGCTAGTTAATATAAAAAGGTATTTTTAGCATTTCTGAAAGCTTCTTATGCCAATCTCTAAAAAGAAACAAGAAATTTCTCCAAAAATGCAAATGCTCTGTCTAGAAGCAAGAGTATCATTTTAACTACTTCATCATTATGTGTCACTCCCTATGTATAGTAGGTGCTGCGTGACAGTTGTTTCTAAGAGACAATCGGGGACTTTTCCAATAACTACATAATTATATTTCATAATACATATATTTGTGAGGCATAGGGCTTTATGTGTTCAAAGCACTTAGGAGTCATTAGCTAATGCTCACAGCACCTCTATGGAATAGTTAAGACAGTATTATAAGGGCAGATGGTTCTCAAGACCACATAAAACATTGCAGGAAGAGAAAGAAATAGAGGTTGGTACCTTCCCATTTCCAAACTGCATGTTCAAGTCTCCAAACACTGTATTAACTATATAACTATAGGAACAGTGCTTTTAATACTATGTCCTAACCCTCCATCTCTTGCACTGATTTTATTGGCCTCCTAAACTAATACAAGGAGTAATGCTATGACACTCTACCTAATTTGTCAAGATCAGCAACACTGGCCTCTATAGTTCTTACAAGGGCTTGACCTTACTTACTGAGCTAGTCCTACTGAAATTAAATCGCTGCATGAAAAGTACATTTCATTAAAAATAACTGTGAAGAGGAAGTGGTACTACTGCTTTTCAAAGCTTACCTTTATTTTACAGATCAATGGCATTATGATTTGGCAGTAAAGTCCATAGAGCAGCAGGGACTAAGTGCTTGCTCTGCCAAGCCCAGTCCTTGCTGTTAAAAGAATGCTTTATGAAAGGGACCACTTAAGAAACCAAAAACAGGACAGCATAAATCAATTTTATGAAAGAACCTCCAGACTATTTAGAGTCCATTCTGCCCATTTTCATGTGCAGAAGGAAAGAATATCTGTCTGCCATAGATGAATAGCCTTTCAGAAGGGATTTCTTGGGCCCAACACCTACCCATAGTTTTTCTGTCCTTGACCCTGCATGTCTGGCAAAACCATCTTGAAGGCACATGTAGCTGCTGGGATAGCAATGTAGACTCCAACCAATTAAGTCTTATTCATGAATAAATCTCATGCATGACAGACTTGGAGGAAGAACTGAGTTACTCATCTCCTCCAGAAGGTTTCCAGTGACATGTTATGTGTTCTTATGATGTTTTCCATGAATTTGGGAAGTGATTGGCAAGGCAAATGTAAAAGACAGGTTTAGGGTGGAAATGTGTGGAAGGAACCATATGTTCAAAACCTGACCGCTTGTCTGGATTCATTTTGCCCTGAGTTTTGGGTTCCATCAGGCGTGGCTTCTGGACTTCCTTGCTCCTAGGGATTGTCAAAAATGGTGATTAGTCAAAAAACTACTGAGTAATGGACAAAGGGAAAAATGGAAGGACTGCCATACTGTCACCTCACAGGCTATCACAAATATATACTGGTATATTTCAGAGATGGATGACCAGATGAATAACCTCATACCAGGCTTTTTCATTTTGGCCACTTCTGATGGAGACTAATCCAAAAAACCTAAGAAAATACAAATTCTATTGAGCTGGTGATATGTGTGTTTCAATTACAAAAACTTACCTCTGAAAAGACCAAGTTTCCTTTCCTCTTTTTTTTTTTTTGTTTCTGGCACAAGACATGCAAATGTCAGAGGGAGGAAATATCCCACTCAAAAGAAGAGAATCTTGGTAAGTCAGCAATATAAGAAAGAAAAGTTTCTTGAAAAAACCGAACAACTCACAAACACAAATTCAGTGTTTCACTATAAAACTAAAAGCAAAGTACAGAGAAGGCAGAAATCACAGATCTGTTTCTTTCATGTTTTTGACTTGCCTCATTCCAGGTAACTTCTGGTCAACTATCTGCCACCTAGGCTCATCTCAGACTTAGACATGAAGAGAAGAAGAACCTTGATTTTTGCAGAATATGATCCTGACATGTGGAGGGATCAAGAACCTTTGCAAGCAGTGATATGCAGAGCAAAAGCAGATCATTAGCCTTGTAAATGGATCAGGTTATTGTGAAAAGGAAAATGGAATAATGATACTGTAAAATTCAAAATGACCTGGTAAGATACACACATCCTCTGCATGCTTATTTAAATGTAATCTATGTTATGGTATCGTTTTATGGCTTGCCAATGGAGCTTACTGATCATATAATGCCTCCAAAGGAATCTGATCATTTGCAAAAATCAGTAATTACCAATATTCTGCAATTGAAAAGTGCTGAATAATAACCATTCCCTAGCACTTCCTGTAGAAGGGAAATAGGACATTCAGAATTTATAAAAATGTATGTCTAAATTATTTGATAAACTGCTCGGTAGCATTTGAAGCCCAGATATTAGATTTCTTCTGAACTCCAAAATTACTCAGCTCAAGAAAAATTATTATTATTATTATTAATAATAACAATAATAACAATAATAGTAATAATAATAAATTTTAAAAAGCACAAGAATTGAAAATAGTGGGAAATGATTGAGTTTTTCTACATGTATTTTGCAGCTGTTTTTGAAGGGCAAGTTAGGGTCTGAATATTGAAGCTCCATCATTGAAGTTTGTGGCCATGGTGAAAACTGAGAAATAATATCTCAGTACCTAGCCAGAGTGCCCTGCTCAGAGAGAAGGGAATAAGGCAAATCATATACAACTGCTATAAGTCACCACCTTGGCAACATTTACAAGTTTATGCACTTTGGATTTGGGTGAATTTTATTGAGAATATTGTATTTTCAGAAGAAGTAGATGTTTTTGTGGAAAACTGACAGTATCCCAATACAAAAACCTTTCCAGAGCTATTAATGAGAAGTTTAATGAAGGGTTCTCAGTTAAAAGTAATTTTTTTTAACTTTATAACATAGCTGCTTGATCGAAGGTCCTTAGTTCTGTAGTGTGGAGTATTTTAGGAAGAACTTTTATTTTGTGAACCTCATGGCACAGGTACCACAAGAAGCACAAATAACGAAACTGGCAGCACTTCATCATAACAGACTGATTTTTAATATTTATTTCATCTCATTTTCCTGCCTCTCTGCTTCTCCATAAGGACTAGTTAAAAGCATAAGAATAAACACTCAGCTTTTCCAACAGAAAATAATCAGTGAAGTCCCTCAAAGATATAAGTGAGAGCCAGTCAGTAGAAGATCTGGCAAAAGAAATATTGAAATAACATAGTTTTCAAATAATATAAAGCTATTAGAAAAAATATATGCTGGAAAGAATTGCAGAGGAATATGGTGATACTGACTGACTGGCTGACAAAATGTCAGGTACAATTCAGTAATTAGAAGTGTAAAGTGGTGTTAGCCTTATATACACAGTGGTGGCTTTTGAGCTGGCTCTTGTCACTCAGAAGGAATATCTGAGTTCTCCAAAACCATCAGCCCAGAACTCAATAGTGATGAAGGCAAGAGAGATAGTCAAGCATGTGGAACAGCTTCTTCAGACAGAGATAAAATAGGTTGTGGGTTTTTGGTATGAAAGGAGCAAGTGAAGGGAATGCCTGAAATCATGGAGGGGGGAGGTGAATATACAGAATTGTTATTTAACCCTTCTCCTAACACTGGGCCTAGAAAGCACCACATGTAAACCACTGGATGGCAGGTTTGAAACAAATACCAGGTGTGTAGTTGAGCTGTGCCACTCATTATTTCATGAGTGCAAAAGAAGTTTAGACATGCATAGAAAGCTGTAAAACATGTTTGTGGAATAAAAATCCACTGAGAACTATTAAAATATCTTCTTATCAGAGAGTCCCTGACAACACATCACGAAGGGATGAGTGAGTCAACCAAGAAACTATGAGTATGTATTTGCCCTGTTCTTTTGCTCTTCGTTAGCTCCTTTGCTGGAAATGAGATAAAAGTCTGTAAGGGCTCTTGGTCTCATGCAGCAAAACTGTTCTCATGTTGAAGGGTACTTTCTGTTGCTCTGTTTTGTAATCTGTATGATATGCAAGGCCCCCATGTGAATGTGTGTGGTAGCTGATGGCAGTTGCTGTGACCACAGTGGGGAGATGCTCAGAGCAGGGCCACTGCTTCCCAGGCACAGCTTCCTCATCGTGCCCTTTGCTGCTAATGAACCTGAGAAGAGAGAGGAGAATTCAGACTGTCTGTGTTTCTTACTTGATTCCAGTAAATTTGTACCAAGAAATGGTAAAATTATTTTTATGAAATGGGGAGGCCAATATTTTGTGGTTTGGCTACAACTTTTTTCCCTCTGTCCTGATTTAATTTAACCAGGAAGTCCAATTTCAGTAATCCTCATCACTTCTTAGTTCCCTGTTTTATGTTGATGTTTATTCATGTTCTCCTGCTTGTACAATTCACCAGTTCCCTCTCCTTAATGTGTTGATAGCAATGTTCAGGGATGATATAAAAAAACCTGGAGGGAAACACGGTCATTTACTCCTTCTTGTCTTGTTTGTTTGCTTCAGAATTACTTGCACTGACACAAATAGACTTTCCTTGTGCATGGCAAGAGATAAGGTTGGGGTTTTCTGCTTTATTTGTTCTGTACCACACATATTTTCCCCACCCACTCCCTTGCTTGCTTTTATACATGCTCACACACAGATGTACTTGTGTACTATAAGGTTTCAGAGAATTTCACTCAGCTTAGGAGAATGTGACCAATGTCTGGGATGAAAAGTTTATATTTTCAGCATCACAAGTCATTTCCACCAATCTTACCATCACAGGTGGGTGTTTCTGGGAAGGGTGCTAAAGCACCTAACACTCAGCATTTAGGACACTGAAATACCATTAGTGAAAGCAGTCCTATGAAGAGTTGGAGTGTGCCATGTTGTGACAAACTATTTGCTGCCTGCTCAGTTTAGCTCCATGTTCAGAAGTGGAGAAGTGATTTAGCTAATAGGTGATGCAGTTGTCTGTGTTTTTCTGCCTATTTCTTTCTGGAAAATATTGGTATGGCTCATAGCTCTGCCTCATTGCTGTATCTTTGACTACTATTTCTCATATGGGAAGCTGCACACAGATAATTTGGGTGATTTTATGAATAGAGGGATTTTTCTGAGCCTGCTGCATTTTGCTCAAGTGTTCTCCCAAAGCTGTGTGTCTCTGCTGATAGATGAGTGCATCTGCAAGTTTCAAGATGTGTGGTTTCTGTGGGTGGAGTGGGATGAGTGTGGTGGGTTGAAAGAAGAGAAGAAGAAACGGTCTCCAGCATCAATAAAGTTTCTGGTGCCTCATGAATATTTGTTCTCTTGCAGGTTCTGCTTTTTAAACACTGACCTCAGTAGAAGCTCTGCAGGATGAAAGGGTTATTTTGTGACTGGACACCTTGAGTCACTTGGGGTAAATTGCTACAGTCTCTCAGTTATCAGTTAAGTCCTTGTGTTCTGGTGAAATCAGCGGAGCTTGTTTTCACTGGTGTAGTATCTGAGCCATCAAGTTTAATGAATCGTTACAAATAGTTTAATCTGCACTTGCAGGTGCTATTAAAACTAGGTGTTTTTTTTGTTTGTTTTCTGTTTTTTTTTCCAAGAGAATTTTTTTACCTAGGAAGAGCAGTCTTTCTCAGTCACAGTGGTTTAAATATGGAGTAGTGGGATAGGTTTTGCTCATTAGAAAGACTGATGCTGAATTCAATATTCCCTTCTGCTAAACTTACCTCCTCCAGGATTTAAGACTCTAAGTTGCAGAGGATAAAACATAAGGCCCTGGTTAATTGCAAATAAATAGTGCCAGAAAAACATACAGATGGTACCTGAAGTTCATTTTTGAAGACTATCCAGTAAACTATATATAATTTACGGTGTAACTATGTAGAGTAAGCAGGAGAACAACTCTTTTTTGTGGTTTCTTACATTTGTAAAACAACAAGACAGCAAAAAAAGAAATAACAAATGAATACCCTCAGTCAGTGAAACTTCTTGTTTGGGAAAACAGCAACCTGTATTTCTATTTATTTACATTAATCAAATTAATTAATTTAACAAGTCTGAAAATTTCAGCATTTTACAGGATACAGGTATAAATATCTGGCAAGTAGAGTGTATATATTAAACTACATCTACTTAGCTAGTAAATATTTTGCTGCATTAGTTTGCTCATTCCCAAGCAATCAGTTGTGAACTCCAGTGTTGTAACGGGTCCACAGGGAACATTTGTGCTTTGGTTGGCACTTAGATTAAATTCATCAAATTATTTTTTTCTCTGTTCAAGGCTGACATTTCAGAATGTTTTTTTTAAAGGTTGTGTGCCAACTGCCAAAGTCAATTAATTAAATGGTAAATCTGAAATTTGTAGGGGAAAACTATCATTCCCTTTTACTGTGCGACCCTGGAAATGTGAACGTTTAATCCACAAAACACATGGCTTAACAGAGGGTCCTGATCTGCTTGCACTGAAAGCAAAAGCAAAGCTTGCTGAGATTTTTTGTGAGATTAGGGATTACCTCAAGGATGGCATTTTACCCTGCATTTTCCTTCTGATTTTGATACTTGGTAGTAAGGACAATATCCTTTGAAGTCCTGCTATGCTTGAGAGCTTAAAGTATTCAGCACTTAGTAGGAGGAAGCAGTGCAAATTTGTGGACTCATTTTCCATATATTTGAGATACCCTAGATGAGGGTATGATATGCAGTCCCAGAATTTGCTGGCCAAAGAACTCCCTCATAGATCTGTAAAGGAAATCTAGAGGCAAAATTCAATAGACCTGAGCAGATGGTGATCATATTCCTACATAGCAGAAGTATTACAAATCTCTTCCCAAAACACACACTTTCCAATGAGTGTGTATACCCTCACTGTCAGCAAAGGCAGTCTGGTTCCAGAGATTAGACTGGATCTTGCTTTTCTGCCTCCTACTCTGTATGTCTCTTTTAGTACATCTCAGTGAAATCCTCGTATTTTATTTGAAGATTTATCATCTCAAGGTGCTTGGAAATGAGAGCAGTGCATGAGAAAGTGACTGTTCTTCAGCTGTTAGTTCTCTGTCATTAGTTTATACTGATTTGTGTTTGTTTATTTTTTCCGTGCCTGAAAACTGTGGTGCAGATCAGAACCCTGTATTTGGGGACCTGTATATACATGGACTAGAAACACAGCTCAACAAAAATGTAAAAGACAGTAAAAACAGTGAATAGGACAGATGGGTTAAGGCAGACCAGATACATGATCTAGAACTGTTCTTCCTTTGCCATTTTCAATTGTCTCGTTCTGCATTTCGCTATAATTTTGAGTTCAGGATTTGTTTTTGGCGTTCCCATTCCCCATTTGTTTCACGAAAGTAGATGTTTTTACTTTAGGAAGGTAAAAGATGTCTAAACAGAGAGGCTCCCTGCACATCCAGAAATTCATTAGGATTTGGTCCCTCATTTGACAGCTTGGCATGAGGGGGCCTACAGTTTAAGTAAAGGTACTGGTTAGCCTGTCCTCCCTGCCAAGATACAGGCCATTTTGCAGTAAGGAAATCTGATGTTTTCCTGTTGAAAATGTTCCTCATTCTGAAAGAGATCACAGACTAACCCTAACCCTAACCCTAATCCTAAACCCTAAACTCTAACCCTAATCCTAAACCCTAACTCTAACCACTAACCCTAACCCCTAATCCTAAACCTAACCCTAAACCCTAATCCTAACCCTAACCTAACCCAAAACCTATACCCTAGCCCTAAACCATAACCCTAAACCTAACCCTAACAATAACCCAATTTATAATATCAAAACCCCATACCAGTTCTTTCTATCAAAGCCTGTACTGCAATTCTTGGAATTGTTCTGCCTGTCCAGATACAGACCACTTTGCAGCAAGGAAATCTGATGTTTTCCTGTCAAAAATGCTCCTCCCTGTGAAAGAGACTTACAGATGTGGTGGCCCAGAGGGGCCAAGTCACCTGTGTATGAGCAGAAGTGGGAGTTCTTCAGCTCTGCTTTTCTGAGATACTATTACTGTATTTAATCTTGGGGATATTTGATGTGAAACATTAGCAAGAATGCCTTCAGGAAGAAGATCAATTAAAGATGCCATGCTGTGGATAATGCTTGGAGTCAAAGCTATTTTGGATTCCTGGGTTCTTTATACTGTAAAATTGAAGTTTTTCTATCTATGTCTAGAAGGAGAATCATTGAGACAACTAGGGAAACTTTAGTCTTAACACTTGAAGAACTTCAGATGGTGCAAAGGCTAAGCAGTAGATGAGGGAAAATTTAGAATATTGAATTAAATACTATCTGAGGCATCTAAAGTGCTGGGTTGGGTCTAAAACTGAGCTGATGTGTGTCTAAATTGCCTTGCTGGAGGATGGATTTGTTATTTATCTCAGGGCAATGTTGGGCAGGGAAATGTGTCAACTGCTCAATTATTACAGTAATAACTGTACCATATATGGACTTGGAGAGATAGAAAAGTGTTTTAAATTATTTGTAAAATTTGGTAGAGAACAAATCTCATCAGTGTTTCAAGGTGATCACTAGATTATTAAGTTTTCCTTAAACAATGGTGGTTATCTATATAGTTTCTGTGCAAAATGTCTGTATTTCCCTGTGATATGTGAATCCAGTTTTACAAGATAACTAAACATGAAAGAACTAAACATCCTAGTTTTTTTCCCCTAATGTTGTATCTCAGCATTGTCTCCATCAGTAGCCTTGTCCGCAGGAAGTGTAAAGTTTCCTGCTATGATTGTTTGACTGCTGCCAATTATCAGATCTGCTTTTGGCAGCTTTCCCTCCCAACCTGCTGATTAGCTAATGTGTGGTTACTAATACAATATGGGAAACTGGTGTAAATGAAGAAGCAAAAGATTTATTAATTTCATGTGCTAATTACTGTTTTTAATGTAATTGTCAATACTGTGAAAAGAAATCCTGGCTTAAGAAATAACCAGGTTTCCATGTCTTGTGAAATGAGGCACAAGAATTTTGTGCAGTAAACAGGTATATTTTCCCCTTGATACATACACATAATTTTCATTAGATTCATAGGTTTCAAAGGCAGAAGAGAGATCATTAGAGCTTGGAGTCTAACTACCTGTAAAACACAGGCTACAGAATTTCATCCAGGTACCCTATATCTGAGTTAATAGAAAACAGGAGCCAGATCCTGCACTGGATGTACAGCAGTTTTATTCCACTAAGCTGGAATAATGGTGATTTATAGCAGCTGAGAAATTGGCAGTAGACTTAAATGACAATGGATTCTTTTTGCATAAACCTAAATGAAAACGGTCACTTATATTTTAATAGCTGTGTTGAAAGAGCCTTGCTGGGAGTGAGTTTTTGAAAAGTATTTTAAGCTTTAGAAGAAAATGAGGGCTTTTCCAAACCTTTATGGGATGATTTTGTTCCCTGTTGTAATTTAAACTTGTCCCTTCACTGAAGAAAAGACATAAATTTAGCAGAAAAAAAAATTCTTTTTAAATTGAAACCTGTGCCAAGATCCTTATTTGTAATTAAGTCATGCACTAGGATTTTAGTGGGGGAAGGAAGAACGAAATAATATAATAAAAAGCTGAATATTCTCAGAGCCAAGACGAACTTGAACTCAAATGTTCAAAGATTAAAAGTCTCAAGAGCTAAGAAGTAGTCTGTGATTTCTTTCATTAGGTTGTATATTTGGCAAAACAAGATGTCTCATTACTCTTTTGTAGCCATCTGCATGTGTGTGTGTATGATATTATATTTATAGCAGATACAGTCTTATCATTTAGGTACAGACAGAATCCTACCTGCTCAGAGCTACAGGGTTTAAGAATGCACTCAGACAATATTGACATAGACAATGCCATAACATCCTGCAATCTGTACAGAAACTGAGACTTTGTGCACACCAAAGCTGAAGAAAAGAACTTCCTTCCTGCTCCCCTAAAATGAGAGTGTTTAAAGGAAAATAGCAGTGTGGGGAGAATATCCTTCAGATTCCCAATAAATTTCTGTCAGTTCTCTCAGGAGGAGGTGGTGAAGGCTTTTGTGTTTAGTGATACAGAAATCTGTGACTATCATATAAACATGCAGAATATACGGAAAGAAAGACAACTTCCTATTAAAGTAGCTGCTTATGTGTACAGTAAGCAGAGACAATCTTGTCTCATAATATTCCCATTCTCACTGATAATAAATCAGCTGCTGGTTTGGCTGATGAACAGTTTGAGGTGCTTTATATTTGCTGAAGAAAACCTGAACAGAATATACATTTTAATGTGTTTCCCATACTTTTTCCCCTTAGTGTTTTTCTTCTTCAGAGATGGAAGTCTGCTTCAACATGTCACAGCATATTTTGATGACACTGTCACATGGAGAAAAAAACTGATAATTTACTGCACAGGTAAACATCAGAAGCCACGGTCTGAAGCTCACAAATCAACCCAAACTTTCTCTCTCTTTCTTTACTTTAAGTAGGACTAGAAGAGCCAATCCCTCCTTAAAAAGAAGGGTTTCTTTTTGTCCCTTACCCAGAAGGATTTAGGTGTTCCCCATCCTTTAGGATCATCATGTAGCTCCACCGTACCACTATGTATTTGGTAACATCACACTTGCCTACAAAGTTTGTAGCAACTTCATCTCCTTCAGCCTGTTGCAGACATCTGTCTCATGAGGAACATGCAGCTGCTGAACTGATCTTCCCACTGTCTCAACCCAAAGTTCATTCAGCAGTCCATAAGAAAACTGAGAAAAAATAACTGATTGTCTGTTTTATGCAGCCAGACAAGACCAAACAGCTATCAATGCTATCTTGAATAATCTCCCTTTATCAACATCAGACTGTTAGCTTATGTTAGATACTACTGTAAAATGGATCCTCAGGGGTTGAACACTTGGAACAGTGGCTTGTGAAGGAGAACAGTCCTTCGCAGCACCGTACCAAGTTTGGTGATGTACTGCAGCATGTAGAAGCCACTGCTCTTTCTCATCCTGCCTCGTTATTGTGTCTTCTGCCCAAAGGTGTGTGTGGAGTGTGCCAGCATACTTGCACTGTGATGCAAGGAGAGACAAGACAAAGTGAGTGCCTTGCAGAAGCCATCAAGAGACGCTCTGACTGAGGTCTGAACTGCATGTTGTGTAATTGTATATTACTCGTTATGACCCTGTGTTTATTGCTTGGTTCGATCCTACAGTTCTCAAACCACTACACTGACTTCCAGGAATCTTTAAAAATATTGTTTCCCGAAAGCTGAAGTTAGGCTATTGTCATAGAAAAAATAACTGTGGTTTATAGTCTTGTCAAATTAAGTTCAGCTTCGGAAAACATGACATGAAATCTGTACAGTACAGCCTCACCAGTGACTAAAAAGGCTTATTCAACCTAGTCATATATAAATATCAGTAATATAAAATTCTGACAATTGTAAGAGAATTGCATTCACAGAAGCTTTGCACTTTCAGCCTGGTGATAAAACATCAGTCTGTATATTGTTCCATATTGTCATTTGCTTGTGGAGTACTTCCTTCCCTCACTAAAATTAAAATTTAAAAGACTTCCACTTTTGGGGAAAAGAGCATCATTGAAGAGAAATTCTCCCTGGCAAATTAATAGATAAGGTCTGCCATACTAACTCAAAAAAGCAAGCAAAAGGTAAAAATTGAATCTCTTTATCACAGTTGAGTCATTTTTCTAAACTGGGGAAGTGATATGGGATGGAATATATAGGGCAGATTCTCTTACAGAAAGCGCTTTTAAACTTTAAAAGATCCATAACTAATATTGGGAATGGTTATAAATGACAGTCTTCTCTGTTAGATTATGTTGCATTTATTACACTCTACCGGGACTTTATGGAGACTCTCAAGGAATTAAAGTTATATTTATGATAAAAATATGGAGCTGCTTCTAAATAGCATTTTCATCATATTAACTGTTGCCTAGATAACAGGCATATCTCCTCGAGCACCTCTATTCTGGTTTAGCACTACAGCTTGCAAATTAATACAGTCATTATAAGACAGCAAAGCTATATCACTTACCATTTCATTATTGTTCAAGTCAAAATCCATATTTTTTCAGTTTTCCCTAGGGTTACAAACTGGATAGGGAAACGTTATCATCTTGCAGAATAATCTCTCAAGACTCACTCTCTTTGGTGTTAAGAGGAGCCGTTAATCATATTACAATAATTTTCATATTAATAGGTCCCGTGTAAAGACAGAGTTAATGCTCTCCTACATTCAATCCTCCAGCACAGTTTTTTTATATATATATGCTTATATATTTATATATATATATATATATATATACATATATATATTTAAATCTGCTTGGAACTAGATTAGCACAAAAGATATCACGTCCTACTCAGTATACGAGTAAGGGTCAAATCAACAGCAAACCCTTAAATTTTTAATCAAAATGGCAATCTGTCATCCCTAAGAGAGTTAAGTAACATTTAAGTGAATAACATGAATATGTTTTAATGGAAAATACATGGGAGAACTTACTGCAGCACACAGAAAACATTCCATGGAGTATCTAGAAGATACTTTAGTCCTTACATGAGAAACTGTGATGCTAGCATGCATATCCACTCTAAATTAAAAATCATCTGTAGACCTGAATTTTTTTTTCTGAGGAATAAATACACCCTTTATTTTTGTGATCTTCTCAGATATTATAGTTTTCTGAAAGCTTCTCATATAATGTTGAACATTTAATAATGTAATGTTACTTAAACTCAGGGCATTTTCTGATATTTTTCCTTTTTTCCAATCTGCTGACCTGAGTAATGTGGTCTGCTCAGAAGAAGTTGAGTGTGAATTTAAGAAGCTGTCCAAGGGGTCTGGTGTTCGCTTAATTTTGAGCAGTCTGAATGTGAAACAAAGGTGGGTCAGGTCTGCAGAGACATGAGCCCTGCTCCTGCTCTGCCCTTGCTCTGCCCTGGCTCGCTGGGATGCCACTCCATGTGGGAGCCTGAGCACTGTGCCGGCGTTGCGGATAATGAGCCCCATGGAGAGCAGAATCGAGACCTGGAACACGATGCTGACTTAATGTGGCAGTTTGGCTCCTGAAGCCGGTCAGCTTAGCCCAGGAAGGAGCCCGCTGCCTCTTCCTCGGCACTGTGGGAAGATGCTCCCTTGGTAAACCTTCACTTACTGTCAGCATGCGCTCTCCTTTTGCTAAGCCCCTTTACCGTAATGATGCCATCTCTCTCAATGTCCTTCATTATTCTCCTCTCTGTCTTTCCCAGGGGGTCTGATTAAAATCAGTGGAAAGCTCTCTTGGATTTTACTGGCTTTGGTACTCTGGCTCTGCTCCTTAATTTGCCTTTCTTTTCTGTTTTTAACTGCTTTCTGTTTAGGCTCACTTCTACTGTGTTCTGAACATCCCTCATCTTTCCCCACTTTTGTATTTTTGTACTTTTATTCCTATTCCTGACCTGCTCGACAACTGTTAAATTACTTAGGCAGTGAGTAAAATGCAGATTAAAGAAGTGCTTTCAGCTTTGAGCTAAAATGTGTTGACAGGACTCACAACAGGCCTAGAGGAGACATGGGAGAGTGGCATCATTTTGGGAGAAGAAAAGCTAGAAAAATTACTCTCATCAGATCTGAGGTCTCACCACGATTCTTGTGGCAGCACTCCTGGCTGCCTTAACGAGGTCATGAATCCACTAGCAGTGTGTGGAAACAGTTTTAATTGGTGATAATTTTAACACTTGTTTAACAAAATTTAAGGCAGCTGGAATGGGGTTCTATCCGCACTATACTGGTGTAAATCAAAAGTAATGTTATTCAAACTTATGTTCTTCTAGAATAGCAGCACTTTAACAGAAATCAGATTTTAAAGCACTCCTGAATTTCAGATATTATACTGTATTTCCATTTATAACCTGACATAATTCCCACACAGCATATGGTATTAATCTGGTGTAAACACCATGTTATGATGATACTCAAACACATACAGCTGACATGAAAATGTCTTCAAGTACAATATTTCCAAAAGCAATTATGTCTATATGGTTGGTAGTTAGTTAGCTTGTGTGAAGTTTTATTTCTTATTCATACATACATGAAGGTTCACAGGATGAAACTTTATGTATAAAAAATGAGATATTTTCACTGTTTGCAGTAAGGTAAGAAAAAATCATTATAGTCTACTTATTTTGGCCTGCCTGGCTTTCATAAGGAAATCTCACCTTCATGTGAACACAGGATTGTTACAGTGCTGGAATTTCCTTTTGTTTGCATTAGAGGGTACATATATAGATGACTGTAAGGAATACAGTGACACAAAGTGAAACTGATTATATTTTTGTTAGAGAAAATGAACTCCAAAATAAATATTTAGCAAAATTTTGCAATTCTCAGAGAAGGTAATACTTTTGATGTGTGAATGCCCCAGACATCAATCTCTGCTGGTAACCAAGCATTTTTCAATGTTCTCTGGTGAGAGGGGTGGGAGACCAGCACCCCTTGTCCAGGTAGATGCCTGTGTGAAATCCTTAAAAAAATTGCCTAAGATTGGAGTTGACCCAATCATTTTGTCAAAAGGAGATAAAGAAAAGCATGTCTTTTGGAAAGTAAATGCTTATGGATGGTAATATTTTTGCTTGAACACTTGCCAGTAAGGCCAGATTCACAGGTAGTGTAACTTTTCTAGTGCCACCTCACCCATTTGAGATAAATTCATTTATTAGGATGAAGTGTAGTTTTTTCAGACAGCTTCTAGCTCCACCTGCTACCTAGAGTTTCAAATTTTTTAGCCTTTCCTAGCCCCTTTTTCCTTCCTGAAGATCCTTTCATAAGTGCATTCCTAAGACAAAGAAAATAAGGCAACCTCAGTATCACATTCTTGTAACAGAAAGGAACTGCGAGAAACTGCTTAACAACCAGCTCTGCACTCGTTAGCTTCAGTATAAATCTGCAATGACTTTATTTTTATTACTTCATACTGGCACTACAGTGAATAACAGTAGGTTAGGCTGTTGATGGCATTGTAAAATGAGCGTTTCCAGCTCATGCCTATTATCCAACACAATATCTTAGTTTTAAAAGAGACAGCTACAAAATTTGCAATGGGACAAGAATAAATCTGGACTAACTCCACTGAAAATTTACACCAGTGTGACCAAGAATTTAATTTAGCCCACTTTGTTGAAATCCTTTTAATGGTTTCTGCACGTTCAGGCATCCACCAGAGATTAGATGGGAGGCAGCAGACTTGCCGTTATCTGCGATCCAAGCAGGACACCCGGGGTGAAAGGGTAACGCATTATCACACTGCGCCACCTGGCCCATCCAACACAATTTGAGCAACCATTATTGTATTGATTACTTCTTGTGCTCATGACTAATGACCTCTAGCTGCAACCTTGCATTTTCTAAATCTTTTATATTCTGATTTAATAATAAGATTTGATTAAAAATTGCCATTAGCCAATGCCAATGATTAGTCAGCAAGACTCAATGCCGCCAAGTTCCAATGAGTTTCATTATTCTGGAATTAAAAAGCACAGAGAACTTCTCTGGGTTAATAATACAATGATTCTGTCTCAATCAGGAATGAAAGAAAACAGCTCTAATATACAAATGCAGCAAAATGTGTGGCTATTACTAATAGCCACATTTTACAGAGAAGTGTTTGAAGAATTAAAGGGACTTTGTCACAGATGGTTCAGACAGTTTGCTTTTACTTTTTATATTTGATTGGAAAGCCAGTGTCAGATGGTGTGTGAGGGGACATTTTCCCAAGGAAAGACATTTCCTTTGGTGCAAGGAGAACATGGGGCTTATTCAATTTCTCCACGAGTATCCCTGCCACAACAAAACAAGGCAAAGTGTATGTTGGCAAAAATGAATTGTGATAGCTTTAGAAAATGACAAGAGGTTTGTCCAGGTTATTTACCTCCTGAGAATATATTTAACTATGTGGTTTTTTGCATTTTTAAAAAATATGACTTATTATTTAAACAAAAGAACATATTGTCACATTGTTCACAGAAAATAAAAAAAGTATTCAATCTTTCAAGAAGGTAAGATATTTAAACACATACTATTTTTTAGACAAGTGGCTAAATCCTGCTGAAGAGTGTTAGGCTAAGGAGGGACTTAAGCACAAACCTAAGAGCTCTGCTGGATCTGAATTGAGGTGTTTCTGTGTTTGGGGTGCACTAGAGGAGATGCTCTGTGGGGTAAACATCTGCTGTGGGATGTGATGCTCCCTCTGATCCCATTGAAGCTAGTTGAGGACTGGGTGACATTGAAGGCAATGAGAGCTGAGAGCACTCAGCACCTTTCAGGTTCAGGTCTCTAAATAATAAAAGACTCTTGAGACACTGTAAAAGCATTTCCTGCCTGTCACACAGGAGCAGGAAAGCTGTCCTGTCTCACTTTCATCCTCCAGAAAACATGCCATGTCCCAAACGTGAGTCCCACAAAATTTTTAAGGTATTTGAATAAAAAAATACCTTTTTAAAATACTGCACACATAAAATCTTGTATTGGATTTGCATGGCAAGGTTTTGGTAGAGGGGGAGGCTACAGGGGTGGCTTCTGTGAGAAGCTGCCAGAAGCTTCCCCATGTCCAGCAGAGCCAATGACAGCTGTCTCCAAGACAGACCCACTGCTGGCCAAGGCCGAGCCCATCAGTGATGGTGGTGGAGCCTCAGGGAAGACATGGTCAAGAAGTGGGAGAAAACCCCACCAAACTGGGGTGCAACAGCTGCTGGAGGAAGGAGTGAGAACATGTGAGAGGAGCAACCCAACATTCCCCAAGGTCAGTGCAAAGGAGGGGCGGGGGAGATGCTCTAGGTGCCAGAGCCGAGTGAGACAGGCCGTGCCTCTGCAGCCCATGGAGGTTCATGATGGAGCACAAATCCACCTGCAGCCCATGGAGAAGGGGACGCCTGAAGGAGGGTGTGAACCCATGGGAAGCCTGCACTGGAGCAGACTCCGCCAGGAGCTGTGTCCCTGTGGAGAGAGGAGTCCATGTTGGAGCAGGTTTGCTGGCAGGACTTGAGACCCTGTGGGGATACAGTCTGGAGCAGCCTATTCCTGCAGGACTGCACCCTGTTAAAGGGACCCATGCTAGAGAAGTTCATAAAGAACTGTAGCCCATGGGAAGGACTCACGTTGGAGAAGTTTGTGGGAACTGTCTCCTGTAGGGTGGACCTCATGCTGGAGCAGTGGAAGACTGTGAGACATCCTCTGGCTGAGGAGGAAGGAGCAGAAGGGACACCATGTGATGAACTGACCACAGACCCGTTTCCCCTCCCCCTCCACTGATGGGATGGAGGAGGGAGAGAAATCAAGAGAGAAGCTGATCCTGGGAAAAAGGGAGGGTTGGGGGCAAGGTGTTTTAAGATATGGGTTTATTTCTCTGTGGTTTGATTTGTAATAAATTAAACTGATTTCCCCAAGTGAAGTCTGTTTTGCCAATGACAGCCACTGGTGAGTGATCTCTCCTTGCCCTTATCTCGACCCACGAGCCTTTCATTATACTTTCTCTCCCCTGCCCAGCTGAGGAGGGCAGTGATAAAGCAGCTTTGCTGGGCAGCTGGGGCCCAGCCAGGGTCAACCCACCACAAATCTTTTGTCGCCTTCATGAATATAATTTTTAAACATTATTTGTTAATAAAGTTTGCTTTTGGCAACTGTTGTTTTCCCGGCTTATTATAAGTGCCTTTAAAATGTTTCCATTAATTAAGGCTGCTTTTATGGGCTACATCCATTTAGTAAAATTGCAGAAGGAAGTGCTGCCGACACATCTGCCATTGACTTCTG
Source organism: Edolisoma coerulescens (assembly GCA_013397115.1). Taxonomy (NCBI): domain Eukaryota; kingdom Metazoa; phylum Chordata; class Aves; order Passeriformes; family Campephagidae; genus Edolisoma; species Edolisoma coerulescens. The sequence goes on along the minus strand of VWZW01001404.1, from coordinate 604,321 downwards.
TTTGCCTGAACATTTTATACCCCCGTGAATAGCACAGTGGGGAGAGAAAGCCTGCAAAAGAGAATGATAGAAAGTGGTGAATTCTGTCCAGCAAAACATGGAGGTCAGGAGAGACTCAGCTGATTACATACTCATGTTTTCCAGGATTTCATGAGGAGAGTGGAAAGTTGGTTAAACTCTGGTTACAACAGAATAGCTTTCTTAAAAAATACTAACTGAAACACTCAGAAAATAAAAATGCATAAAATGTGAGTTTGAATATATGAGATTGTGTTTTGTGGGATCAGGCAGGAAGGAGGTTGATCTGATCATCTCTGTATTAACTTACCAAGGTTTTTATACACCCTCAGCTGACAGCATTACTAGCCAGATTATAATTATAATTACCTTGGCTTCATCTCAGTGTTTATCTGCCATGACACCCACCCAGCCACCTGCCTGCTATTAATTCATTCAACACTAACTTCATCTTTTTTCCTTTTATCTTGTTTTTTTCCTGTTATCCTTACTTTAAAAAAATGTGTCTGTTATTAGAAACAAACTAACACAATATTTGTTTGTCCATGACATCATGTATTCCTTTGTTTAAAAAAAAAGAGAAAAAACCAGCCCAGAATTCTTCAGATTATAAAAATAACCTGTTTGTGTTTTATAGTGAAAACTGGAAAGATCTGGCATTTGACTCAAAAACTCGGAACAGCTGATAATCTTCTTTAAATTGAATCTCTTTTTTTCATCCATAATACTGCCAGATATTCAAATAAGAGGAAATTCATGACAAAGGGCAATAAGCATGATACACAGTTGGCTTGTAGGATTCCACTGAGGGTGCAGATCTCTATGAGTGCTGGATATTTGTTGCTGTTGTTGCTCCTGAGGTGCTGAAGTTTTTTATTTGTTCTGACAGAACACTGAATGTCCAACTCTCTGGTAAAATGATGCAATGATGCTTAAGAAAAAATGGAAAACCAGGAAAAACCTGAAAGAACAGCCATGCCCACTGTGCTTAAAGCCTTGGAAAGACTTTAACACTGTGTTCTGCTATGCTGTTTATGGGACTGAAAGCCCTTCTCCCCAGTATGCCAGGAACTGTGAACTGGTGCTGTTGTGTGGATGTCCTTTAGGATGTTTGGTGAGTGGTAGATTGAAGAGCACACTGCAATGTGTCAGAGGAAGCTAATTATAATAATGGCTTGGGGTCAGGTAAATGCTTCACTATTTATCTGACCCAACCACTGTTTATTATACTCCGTGTGTCAACACATTTTTACAGAGTGAAAATTAGCAACTAATTAATTTAATTTCAGGAGTTAATGCCACTGTAAAGAAAAAAAAAAAGCAAGGTTTATATTGAAGAGTGATGTTTCTAGAAGAGAGCATTATAAACATTGAAGTGAAGGGTCTTTAAAAGCAGCTTTGAACTGAATAATTTAAAGGTCTGATTCTGCAATCATTCATCAAGCATCAGTTCATCAAACTTCGCTTAAGTATCTGGTCAAGTCTTGTTCAAATCAAAAGCACCTGTTTAAATGCTTTCTGCACTGGGGTCTTAGACCCTGCTCATTTCTGACTTTGCTGAGCCTGCTTCCCTGGAGAAATGTGTCAGGGTGAAGGCCTAATTGCCCATATTCCTCTCTCATCTGTTGATGCTCCTTTTTCCAGTGGCATTTCTGCTCTATGTCAGTTAAAAGTTTGGAAATGTCAGAATATAAGACACTACTCAGACCTCTGTACAGGTTTTGGGGGCACAGTTCAATCAAGCAAGTCAAGGAAGGGAATTTTCTGCGGGTGTATTATTGCTTATATTTTTCAGCTTCCCAAATTATGCAAGCTGCTGTTTAGCATTGGTTCCTGATGTGTTTAAGCCAACATATTCTTCCCTTAGCATAACCCACCAAGACACAGTAACACCTTGTGTATGTGGAGACAATAATTCTTTGCATTTTTACAGTCATTTTAATGTGAAGATTTTAAAGTCAAGTGCTTTAGGATCTACCGGGGCTGGAGATTTTCTGATCTTTCCTACTTTCTATCTTTTTCTTTCTCATATTGCCTTTCCCATCTTTCTCTATCCTTTTATTCTTAGATGAGATCAGTACTGGAGAATCTTAGGCACACTTTGCCCAGGTTCTGGATCCAAGCTTTCGCTCCAAGCTCTGTGGGAGGATGACACCTCCTCTTCCCCTGAAGGCCATAAGAGAGCCCCAGTGTGTCCCAGCTGAATCCCCATTCCAAGTGACTGAAGGTCCAGGGCTCCAAAGCACACTGCAGGCTGCAGCTGCTGAGCAGTTTTCTACAGTTTAAGTAGCCAGCCCCAGGAGATGCAAAAAATCTGTGGCAGAACTTAGAAAACAACCCAGATCTCTTAGCTGTTCTTCCTAGACATTAAACAGCTTTCACTTTCAATGCACAATTAATGATTGCTGGGATTTTTATGTCACCTTTTAAATTCTGGACCACTGCATGCAGGAATCTTTATTTTTAGACTTAGTTTTTCCAATGATAAATTCAGGCAATATTTTAATAGCATGTAATTATCAGAACACAGCTATCAGTCTAAAACTTTTATTCAGCCCTGTGCTGATTTGGCATTGTGTGGCTGGCCTGGCTCTGTCTTCAAAGTCATCTTTTGTGTCAGATAGCAACTGCTGCAAGGGAAGTATGTGCAGCTACAGCTTTCACCAAGACATTGACAGCTCTGAGGCTGGGGACCTAGAGGGCAATGCATAGGTCTTGTGATCTTCTTCATCTCGTTGAAAAAGGTCACAGAAGTCATCAGATTGACTGCGGAACACTCCCTCTGTGCAATGCACCTTTTGTACTGCAGAGATGCTGCTATTTTTGAAGCCATGGTCCATGTGGAACACAAATCTTTCTTTAGCATGTATATCAATGCATCACAAATGCCCTCAGGGGACAGGGAGGGGCTTCCTGTTCAGTGCAGTATGTCAACAAAAGATTCTAAATTAGACTAATGTAAAAAAGCCAAGAAAATCCATTGCTCGATTTTGTTCCTTCTTTCCAAAAGCAAGGAGGAGGGGCATGGAGATCCTCGACTGTAGTCAACAAATGCATTTTTTTTTTATAAAGAGGTAATAATAAGAAAAAGATTGACATACTGGAAGCCTTTGGATTCTTTCTGCATTAAAAAGACCATCAGGTTAAAATGGGGAGGGAAAGATGGTGCTGTAGGGGCAGCACAGAATACCATGGACCATGTGTTTTAGAGGAGAGCTTAAAATGTGTCCCATGTCCTCTGCTTTTACCCCATGAGCCTCATACAAAATCTTTAATTGTAAAAAGATCACTCTGTGCAAAGTACAAAGAATTTTATGCAGTATATAATACTCTTGTTCAAGAAGTATCTGCAAAAGAGTCATCTGTTTAACAGACAAATCTTCCGTTATGTACTTTACAGGGACAGAAAATGGCCTTTCATTTCACATATGGATGGGAGTCACAAATGGAAAAGCTGCTAAAAAATGTGCAGTCAGATGTGTCCAAGAGTATTTTCTTTTGCACCACCAGAAAACATTTTTGAATCACAAATATTTTCCTGTTCACCTGTGCCCCATGGAAATATTTGGTGAATAGATCAACCCCCATCCTGCATGGGTATCTGCTGTGTCTCTCTGTAGGTTTGCTAGAAAGTGTCCCTGCCACAGATTTTCTGTCTTCAGACACTGGCCCTGGCCCCTGGCTGATGCATAAATCCCAGTCCTGCCAATCACCTGCACTGCACCTGAAAGAGAGGAGTGGCTTCCTGGAGGCCTGATCCTGCAATGACATCACATACTAATCACGAGCGACCATCAAGAATGACTGTTTAGTTCAGTCTCTTGATCACTGAATGAACACCATGAAGACTCAATAAGGCTGAGCTTTGTTACTAGGCTTGTTTGATCATCAATATGTGAATACTCAGAGGTGTGAATAAACCCAATATGGGAGGAAAAACCTCACCAAACAAATGATATTTAATGCCTAAAACATGCTTGCTGTTTTTCAGATACAGCATTATGAACTTTCTTTACAGGATTTAAAATCAATTTAAAATTTGATGTCTATTTACATAGAAACCAGAAGAAAAGCCCCCAAACCTTTTCTGTTTCCTGTGGCTTTTCTACGGGCTCCAAATGCTATTTATGGGGAGGTCACCTTATCAGTCAATGTTTCATAAATAATATAATTTTTACTCCCCCTTTTTTTTTTTTTTTGTGATCTTCTGGAAAGCACAGACTTTTTTTTTGTCACGGTATTGGAAGACATATGAGATGCACAGTTGAGTATGAACCTTCAGGCATGACTAGAATAGAAAGAAATAATAGTAAATGATTGTTAGCCACTGTTTTAGGCTGTGGGAAAATGCGCAGGAAAAAAATCATGCTAAACTGACATGTTAAAGCACTGGAAATTGACCCAGACAAAGTTCTCAAAATCAGGATAAGCCAAGGCTGTTGCTGGTTACTTCTTAATTAACTAACTGAAGCATACACAGCCAATAAAATCTAACTTTTGCAAGGCAAATAAGCCTGGACTTTTATGGATGCCAATAAAATGAATGTTGTCTGGAAGATATTCATTAACCAAGGGAAGATGTCTGTAGAGGCTATGGCCCAGAAAGTTGGTGGATTTAATGACACAGGCACAAAGGATTGTGTAATAAAGCGAGTGGAGCCAGTAAAAGCAAAGAAGTAGCATTTCTTCAGTGTGAATATGTTTCATTAAACCAGCATTAAATTGCACGGACTTTTATTGTTTCTGGTCTACATTAGCCAAGGTCTGCCTAATGCTAGTGGGTCTACCCATCCATTTTCAGAACAGTAAGACTGCCTTACTGGTCCTCACAAGCTGAAGGGTAGATGACTAAAATGTAGTTGGATGCCTACTGTGCATGTTGGAAGGTGAACAAAAGCATTTGTGAAACAGCAAAATCTCAGGCATGTCTAATACCCCTTCTCTCCTGTTTGTGATCACATGGTTAAACAAGAGAAATGGAAACCCTTATTACCTTTTCAGCCATGGTTTGTTCCCACCCTGACAGTGTTCTCCGTGCAGTTTGGAAACATCTTCATACTGTGACAGGTTGAGGAGGAAGGAAGGAAAGAAAGGAAAGGAAGGAAGGAAGGAAGGAAGGAAGGAAGGAAGGAAGGAAGGAAGGAAGCTGCTTTGTGATTTGATAGCTCTTCAAGTGATACATGATGACCATGTGACTCAATTTGTTCTAGTAGCTCTGTGGTTATTGTGCCAGAATAATGATTATATCTGGCTCTCTTTGCCTATTCTTGCCCTAAGACCTCCTTGTTTGCAGAGGGTACAAAATTTTAACTTCCAATTTTGTTGTAACGTAAACAAGTAGCAGAGCCAGGACCAGAACCAACATCTCATGAATTTCATCACCACCACGTTCAGTGTGTCTTATTGCTTCCCAGTTGTTGGCTGAGGTGCTGGTCCATGCTTCGTTGTATGGACCAGGTCATTATTTAGATCAAGAAAAGTCTGGATCCTGGAGTCTTCAGTACTTAGTTACTTGGTACCTCATGTGTCATGGAAAAAAGATAGTTTGGCATACCACTGTGTAACCACACATTTTGCCTCCAAATAAAATGAAAAAAGGCTGGAGAAAGCCCAAGAAGATAAAATAAATTCAAAATATGGGTTAATGATCACCAATAGACGTGATATGCTTAGTGTTTGGGATACATCTTTGTATCTTTAGATACAAAGATCCCACAATAAATACGCATGTAAAAGGCATATAGGTACTGGGATAGTAGAGAAACAATGAAAATTATTTAATTTTCTAATTAAATAATTAATCTTTTTTTTTTTTAAGTCTCCCCAACCTATTTTACCTTCTCTGGTAAATGGACAATACCTGTCAGAATTTGGGGACTTTGAGGAAACTAAAAGTACATTCTGCATTGGATGACAAAAGGCTTGTATGAATTTCCAGCTGAAATGTGCAGAGCTATGGAACAGTTAAATGACTGTTAAAATTTTTCCCCAGTTCTTATCTGGGAAGTTTTGTGTCTAGGCTGTCAAACAATCATTTAAAACCATATGTTATCCTTTTGGTGGCAAAGTGGGAACTAGTTCAGCTTAAGCTTTGCATTACAAGGACAAGAATGTTATGCATCCAAAAAAAAGGAGAAAACAGCAACACTTGCTTCAGCATTGAGAAACTGTGTTTGGCTATTTCTCTTTTACAACTCCACAGCTGTTTCACTACCTGTAATTGGAGTGCTAAGATGAATACTTGTTTTAATTGGGGTAGGTAAACATTGATGGCAATTGTATAATATTCTGAAAGAGCAGAGAGAATGTTTTAATCAATATAGTAGGGCAGATTTAGGATCTGCTACTGAAATTGTACTGAGCACATAAGTAACTGCTCTTTTGGTGTGACTCAGTTGCTAATTGTTTAGCTCTGATAACCCTAATATTTACAGTTTCAGAGCCTTTCTGGAATCTGTTATTTTTACACTGGAACATACAAAACTTCTTGAATAAATCTTGACAGCAGGCATGAGATGCTCTTCAGACTGTCTACAGTGGTGTCTGGTTTGGTGGCTGTGGCTGCTGTTTCCCACGGAGTGAACTGAGACTCAGGATGTGACAGCAGTAAACAATGAAGCCTCACCAAACCCTTTAAAGGTGGATGCTCCAGATACTCTGGCATTTGAAATTCTGCTACAGGCTACCTGAAAATGGTCACATTTCCTGCCTTGATACAAATGGAAATGAGCCTACATCAGAACTGTGGTATTGGAACTGTCACATTTGAAAGAATTTATTGAAAATACCCTACAAAAATGACTAACTGTATTTTGACATGAAGAACTAAAACCATAGAAACCTCTTGTTCATTTTTTTCCCAATCATTTCTCCAAGCCACTGATTCAAGAAGAAAAGGTTATCCTTCGCTCTCCTCAGCCTCTGAGGAATCCATATTAATTTTTAGTTAATAGCTGAAGCACCAGTGCAAAGGTTGTGTCCCTGCATCTATCAGGATATAAATACCTGTCCTTTCTCTCTCCTAGGGGTCACTGTATTTTAAAAGAGGCAATGGTAAATTTAACATCCAAGCTGTCATGAGTGGAAGACTAAACACAGATAAAGAAAAGTCTTCCAGTACTGCTTTCATTAAGTTTAATTTTCTGATATTTTTGTGATGAAGCAGAAAACGAAGAACTGGACCTCTACCGTTGGAATAGAAGCCACACTCAGAGCAGGACACAGCTCACTGACATGTACTGACTACACAAGCAACTCTATTTCTTCTTGGTTTAGCCTCTTCATCTTAAGCTGGAGGCAAAAAAAGCAGTCATAGAATACTTACAGAAAATTAAAAGAGCTTCCAAATTAATTCTTGGCCAGACAAATGGATTATCACTTAGCCCAAATTGTGTTTGTGTGAAAGATCCCACTAACTGTCATAGGTGAGGTTTCCAGTGGGATTTCTTCAGCACTTTGAGCCTACTTTACCCTCTTTGAAAGGTGAGGCATTTTGGGTGATAATGTTTTTTCTTGTTTAAGCAAAGAAAATAATATTCTGCACTTTTAAATCTTTTCTTTTTCATGAAACTCTTGAACGCATATTGATTCTCTTTTCTCAGAGGAGAAGGTGTTCCTGTTCCCTGAACCAATACTTTAGTAACCATGATGGTCTCAGGAATATAAACTGAAATAGGTATTTAAAGACAGGTATGTATCTCTTATTAGGACAACTCACTTTGAAAAAGACAGCTGGGCTTTCAGCAACAAATCAGATTAGTGGTGTCTTAGGCCATGACTGGAACTTTTGGCTGTCGCAGCTTTGCACCCCAGTTCAGGATGCATCTGGTTTCTTTGGGTACTGCCATGATTTCAGTGTGGTACAGAGACTGAAGAACTGACTGAAGAGCTCTTCATATTTACCACTTTATTCTAAGGCAAAGAGCTCTGCAAGCTCTTCAGGGCTGTCCTGCCAACTGGCATTGCCTTTTTCTTTTCCCTATGCCTTTCCTAAAGCACAGATCATCTCCTCAGACCTCAGTGCTGACACTGCTAAATTTTTGGTGGTATATATAGCCACTTTCTTATTCTTTATTACAGAACATGTAACCATTATCTCTGTTGTTTTCCAAACTGTTCTAAGAGTTACTACAAGCATTGTGAGAATTCAGCATTATTTTTTTTATCCAGGACTGACTACAGTTATTTCTGTACAATTTTATACAAGAAACTCAGATCACTATTACATTTCACATTGGCCACCATGTTGCTCTTTAATGATCCTACTTACCCGTAACTAATAAATATCACTAACCTGTCAGTCCTTAGAAGTTTTGTCTCCATAATTGGTCAACTAGTTTCTTGATAAGAAAATTTAAATGCTTTAAGAATTTTTAAAAATATCAATAAAATAAAACCTTTTTATCTTTTCAGATTATGTAGCCATCACCTATTAGCAAACATATTATCCTTCAAAACCAGAAGAGTTATGCTTTAGTTATCAATATACATTTAAAAATAATTGGGACTGAAATGTCTTCCTTAGTTCCTACCTTTAGGGATACATCTGCAGCTTGACCTCACCATGTCTTTTTCTATTTTGAGTTAGTTTTGATGTTTTAATAGGCACAATATTACAACTTCACACTGTGGCATAATATTTTGCCTTCAATTTCATACACATGGGCAACACAAGGGATTGTTTGTTATCTTCCATGTGTGAGAACAAGTGCATCATAAGATAAAGCTGGAAGCAAAAGGCTTAGGTATTAAAACATGTTTTCTCCCTTCTGTTTTTATCCTGATGAAGTTACAGGAAAAATATACAAGTTATTTGTTTGTTAGGTTTCCAAGCTGCCAATATGTACAGTAGAGAAAAAAAAAAAAAAAATCAAATTTCTGACAGGTGCAGAAAGAGAGAGCTCTGAGGCAAACTTTGACTCCTCAGGGTACTTAAAAAATTTTCCTCTTGCCAGACCCAAAATAAAATTCAATCTCTATGTCCAAGAAAATAAACAGTTCTTTTGACTTTCTAGATATCAGCGCTTGTCTTGGAGATTTTATGAGATTCATGTAGATGAAATTCAGGCTTTTCTTTTTTTACCACATATTCTGTATTGAAACAAGACAGTTGTGGGAGAAAGTAACATTGCATTTTTGAAAGAGAAGGTTTTTAACTTATGGCATCTGATTTATATGAGCTGTTCTAGTGATGCCTGAGGAAGCAAGCTTGAAAAAGAATGTTTCACTTCTTTCATCCCCTGTTGTCTTGGTGGTGTTTCCTATATGCCAGTCCCTTCCCAAATATCCTTTCCTTCCAAATAACTGCCAGAAAAAATTCCAGTCCAAACAAAACTGCCTAATTTTGTGTGAGTTGTGTGAATACCTGGGGGATGTGATTGAGCAATGGAGATGAGGTGAATCTGATCGTCACCTGCACGAGAAAGTCACAACACTCCCATGATGGATGACTTGGCTATCTATTGGCCAGCTGTACCCAGAGAAGGAACCCTAGGTTTGGTGACAGTAAGTTATGTAATGTGTCCCTTTGTGGTAGTTTGTGCTGGGAAGGGACATGCTGTTGACTTGGAGTGGTAGGAGGATCTGCACTGCAGTTTGGTGGAGCCCACTCAGCTCCAGTTGTCTGACCCCGTACATGCAGCATGGCTCAGGCACCTTCCAGATGGCCACCCCAATTCCGTTTGCCTCAACCAATATCCTAGTAAGGCCATAATTGTACTCACTCTGTTTTAAAACTCAGTTTTAAATTTGAGGAGGTATTCTTGGTTCTATCTCAAAGTCTCATAAATTAAATTGAAATCAGTCACATTTATGACTGGTTGTTAAAAAGCTGTAAGTGTTATAAATTTATGGCACTGTGCTCATGTTCAGCTGTTCACTGCTTCTGCTTCTAGGTCTTTTTGTCCTGTGTGGGATAAAATTTATATTTGTGGGTGAGATCATTATAAATCTTTTATGTACCACAAGTGCAATTTTAAATGTTCGCAGGCATGGAGAAATGTGCCCATGAGATATCAACTGTATTTCATGGGTTATTGCTTCATAGAGCTGACAAAAAAAAGAGCTTTGCAACAGTATACACTCACACACCTTCTTAAGTTTACATGCTTGACCTTTAAAAGCCGGTAGGCAGCATGAAATGTGCAACTTAGGAAATAAAATGCTACATGGTTCATATTGTACTTGGATGCCAGTTTGCCATGTTAATTTTCTTTCTTTAGCAAGAAACGACTTCTCAGAAGACTTGCCCATGCCTAGTCCTTCAAGGCTTCTTGCTGATTCCAGTGACAATTGAACAGGTTTCTCAGGTAGCTTGTGTACACCTCTGCATAAATCAGTGATGAAACAGAGGCCAGCAATGATGAATGTGTGGCTCACATGTGATGCAAGCCTATTGCTGAGATCTGTAGCCTTCAATCTGAGCTCGCCTATCACAGTTCTTATAGATTATGTATTCAAAGGCACAGAGGAATATAGTCTTCCAAAAAAGATTTTTTTTGGGGTGGAAAGATGGATGGGATGGATGTGTGGCCCGTTAATAGATGACAAGCTGTGAGCTAGGTTTTCATTGTGGCATTAACTTAAAAGAGCACTTGGAAAAAATATGCTTTAATAGAAAGCACAGTGTGTCGAGATCTGGGAAGCCTGGGGTTTCCTAACTTTGTGTCAGGACTACCAGGACAAATAGCTTCACTTCTCTGTGGCTTACCTAGGAATCTATTTACCAGGGAAAAAGAGGCTGGAGGGGCTTTCTATCCTTGCTCTGGCCCCAGTTGCCAATTACCCATGGCATACTATGGCAGGAGCGAGGATTTTTCTACTTCTTGGTCTGTATCCCAGCCTGCCACCATTTTCCATGCCAAGCAAAGCTGGGGAGAGCCATCCTGTAACAGGCATCTCCGCAGTGCTGGGGACACGCCTCTGAAACATGATTGAGTGTGAGCATCTACAGAATGCATCTACATTGGCTTCATCCTATTACTCACCTCACTTGCTCATTTTGGACAAAAAAGCTACTTGAGACTGAGGCTGTCACTCACTGTATGTTGCTGCTTTAGATATCCATTGTAAATATTAAAAAGTGAAGATAAGTTTCCAAGGTCTTTGTGATATGACTATGATGGATTGGGAATGGTGAAGTATCAACTAACTCTAGGGAATATTTTTTCATGTTTCACCTATGAATTTCCTATATATTTTACTGGATATTTGGTAATTCCCTTATTGCTTTCCTTTGTTGAACAATCTATGTAATCCATTTAGCTTTCTTGATCTTTTTACCTCAGGCTTTATATGTTGTATTAGAGAGACTAAGAAGCATACATACCGTTGTCTCTGTCCCCTGATTTGGGGAAATGATTTTTGATGAAGAGATGTCAAGAGGGCAGTGAGAATGTTGCCTCCATCAATATTAGCACAAGTGTGCTTGTAAATGTTTCAATGCACATATGCGTTCTTTGAACATATTGACAGCACAACATAACTACTGAATATTCACAAAGCACAAAGTAATTGCATTCATGGCTTCTATTTTAACAAATAGGGACAACCTTTTTTAATGCAACATTCATCCAACTTCATAGTATGCATCAAAATACATTTGGATTGTTTATGATTGATGTGGTCATCCTCTTATGGTTCCTGTGGGCTAGATAGAAATAGAAATGTAGGGCAGGAGTCTCCATTATTGTGCAGCTGCTTTTCTCTGCACTGTCAGCATAAACTCACACAAAAGCTGGAGGATCTGGCTCAGCATAAATGTAATTCTGAGATGATGAGCTGCTGTGGGGCACCTACAATTCTCTTCCTTAGTGTTGTTGAGATAACATCAAAGGAGTGCTTGTCCAAAGGGAGAAGGCAATGGGAAGGCAATGTAGTGTTTCATTCACACTTGTTCATGTTGACTATCGGTTGTGATTTTGGTTTACAGTGTGTTATGGCCAAGCAGTAACTGGAGCAGCTTTTGAGCATTTCTGATAGAAGGGAAAGCAAATGGCCCTTTCACACACAAAGCAGCACCAAGTTAAGCAAGACTCAGATGTAGCCAGCCTGTAGGGGAGGTCAAGATACTTTGAGGCCATAGGTCTGTATTCTAAAAAGCATGTGGGTTTCTGAAGGCTCATATTACCTTCCAGTAATACCTAGTTTTACTTTCCAATAGGGTTCATGACTGCAGGCACACATTTCTGAAAAATATAAATAAAGTTATACCTGATTTCTGGAAGTGACCTAGGAGCCTGATTCTCCATTTTTGGTGAAGCTTAGACTCTTATTTTCTTGCTTTTCGAAGAAGGGCTTATCTGTGGAACTTAGACTGCTAATGAGCTTGGGACGTTCTGAAACTGTTGATCTCCACACTGAAAATTGTTTGTATCTTTCTGTAGCTGTGATACTTGCTGCCTCCCAGATCTGTTCACTTTCTGTTTTGTAAATATATGTATTATATAAAAATTAAATACTAGATCTATTTCTGAAGTTAAGGAAGAATGAAGAAAAGAAGTAGTGTTGCAATACTTCAACTGAAGAAATTTGTCTGATATTATTGGAGGTACCTTACACTACTGTAAATGTGTCTAAGGAAAATGGATATTGAAGAGTTTTTTGTGCTCCATGACTTTGAATGTTTTGCATTAATTAGTTTTGTCTCTTCATCGTTCTTGTCCTCAGTAGAACCTGAATCCTTAACTAAAAAGTAATTAGGCTTTTAATGTGACTGTGAAGATTTAAACAAACACACAGGCAACCACTGCTTTCCTTAATCAGAGTAACTCCTTTTTTCTCCCCTTTTTTATGTAGGCTTTTAATCCTTCTAACATTCTCTAAGACAAGGTAACTACTGTCTCTGTGTACCTGAGGGATTGTGCAATGCAGACAGAGTTTGCTGCAGCTTTCTTTCACTTCTGAAAAAAGTCACAATCCACTTAATCTGACAAGTGAAACCTTTGATTACATGTTACGTACACAATACTGCTTCTTTTTATGTTAAGGCAGGAAAGGAAATAAATACAGAAATGTGTCTGCTAAATTTCCAAGTTAGCAATCTGTTGAAGGAAACCATGACCCTGACAGGTACAAGTGCTGGACTCTTGGGCTTAGGGAGTCTCATGAGCCCTTCAGAGGTTTTTCACCTCACTGATCCAAAATAAACTTCATTACTTAGGAAAAATCAAAACAAGCAAAATATTTCATGTAGCGCAATCTGGTACAGGGCAAAGAACAGGAAAAGAGAAAGAGAGAGAGACAAGAAAAGCCCCCAAAAGGTTATTTCTGTACTTTGTTCATTATTGCAATTCTGTGATCCTCCTTTTGGAGTTATCCTTTCCCTGGGTGTCTCCAGTGCTGGGTGTAGCAATCGAAATGCTACTGTTTGAATATGAGCCATGTCCCTAGTAGTTAACACTAGCAACTCTCTAGTCCGTAATTTAACAATTTGTGCAATGATCATCATGGACATGAACCCCCGTACTTTTGCCTTCCTTTACCTGAAGGATAATTGCAGGTTTTAGTTCTTGACTAGCTTTCAACGTTTGTATCACTGTATACCTCTCATAGTCAATAAAAAATACACTGCAAAATGGAGACACATGCATACAGTTATATAAGATGAGGTGCAGCCTATCTGACAAATTACTCTGTGCACATTTCTTGTCTTCTGGTGCTAGTAGAAGCCCTGCTTGGAAGTTTTAGCTAACAGTGGACTAAAAAGGAAAGAAAAAACCCAACTCAACACTGTTTCACTGTTTAACTTTAAAGTACAATCACTGATCAAAATCTTCTGCCTAAAAATTATGCTTTCAGCACAATCCTCAGCCTCAGCCATCAGGTTTCAGCCATGGTACCACAGACATGAGCACGAGCTTGTAGAGTCATTGTGTTTACTGATAATAACAGCAGCAACAACAGTAATAATAACAGAAACAGCCTGTGCCTCTGAAGGGGCTTCTGAGATACTAGTCCAGTCCTGTGCATATCCAAAATTAGCTGGGAGATAGATGTATAATTCTCCTTGCCACATGTATTTGTGTGTACGCATATGGAAAAATTGACTTAGTTTGTCACACAGAAGTACATAAATCTCTCTCTCTTTCTCTACCTATCTGTATGATTTTTTTTTCGGAAGTGAAAAAAAATAATGGGGCCAACATACAACACAGAAATAGACCATCTTCCTCTATCAAGGAGAATAAATTAGTGCTAGGTTAATGTTCACTCTGAACTGGGGCCTGCACAGCTGGGATTCTCAGTGCTGTTTGATCTGCCCTTTCAAGCTCTGATGATCCCACTAAATTGCATTTAATGGACACAGGGCTGAAGTACAAAAAAATGAGAGGGCTTGTTATAAAACAATAGAGACAACTTAGCTCACATGCACACCTGTTCTTTGTACTTCATGGAAGACTGTCCTGATGTGAGGGAAAAGATTTCACAAAGCACTCCCCTGGCATTGTTTGCTTGAACTTCATAAGTACAACAGCCATTTTGGGGTAATCGGATTTACAGTCGCTACAGCCATGGATGAATTTTATGGGAGGCGTTTGTACTCAGCTAGTCACATCAGAACAGCGTGTGACACACCTGCACACTGCACTAGTAGAAAGAAAACTACTCTGAGCACTGATTAGCCAGATACATCTGAGTTAAATAGATTAATTTCAGCCACTCAGGCTACTAAAGGCTAATGCAACTGCAGTTAATGCTCCAAACTTTTCCTGTCCTGCAAGATGGCACTCAAAATTTATCCCAGCTGAAAAATGGGAATTTTATATTGCTGCTCTTTTTGACAGTATCCTGGGATATTCATAATAGGGGCAGGTGCAAATTGAAAAGTATAACCTTTAATTTCTTTGAGGATTTTAGTGGATTTGATTAGATGTTTGTTTCCAAATAAGCATGGCAAATACCTTTTTTTTTTTTTTTTTTTTTTTTTTTTTTTACTGGAATGATTGAATGGAATTTCTGTCTTCTTAACCATATATTTCTATATCTATTAATCTATTCAATAAATTTGTCTTTGTGCCCAAGATTGCTCTTGAGATCCAATTCCTGGGCCTGGTCTTTAAATTCTGATAATAAAAATGGTCCTTAGTAAATCACTATGATCCTAAAATCAGCATGGTGTTATATAAATCTGGAAAGACAAAAGGCATTTAGTTATTAGAAAACAGTCATCATCTGACTCATCCATATTGAGTTATAATATAGAAATAACATGGATTGTCTTTTCCATTTTGCACATAATCCAGACAACAACATTTAGTCTGAAAATAATAATCTGAAGACTCTAGACCTAAACTAGATGTTTATTTTCTCTGTACGCAGAAAGCCAGGAAAATGTGCAGTGGCAGTATAGACAAATTTATACTAGTGCTGACTGCATAGAGTCCAAGCCTCTAATATGTACCTGGAAGGGGAACAGTAAGGTTGACATGGATCCCTGTATCACATGCATTGATTGCACTATGACTGTGTGTGGAATTGTGTAAACCTGTCTGAAGGATGTTTCCTGTCGTAACATGCTTGATATGCACATAGAATCATATAATGGTTTGGGTTGGAAGGGTCTTTAAAAATCATCTTGTTCCAAGCTCCTGCTTGGAAGGGTAGGGAACCTTTCACTAGACCAGGTTACTCAGAGCTCCATCCATCCTTGTCTTGAACACTTCCAAGTATGGGGAGTCCACAACCTTTCTGGGCAACCTGTTCCAATGCCTCATCACCTTCACAGTAAATAAGTTTTACGTATTATCTGGTCTAAACTTCCTCTTCTTCAATTCAAGGCCATTCTCCCTTGAGTTAGTTGAGGAGAGATTTGCAGACTGGCTAATAGAAAAGGAGGTTTTTTTTCTGTAATATTTTCCATGTGATAATAACAATGTTGGGGTACTTGAGTGATACTGGTGATCTCTGTGGCTAGGAAGTGTGTGACAGCATTATATAAAAATTTCTGCAGGACAACAGGTCTACATTTATGTATTTTTAGCTTACAATCAGCCATCAAGGCAATCTAACTTGACCTCTGGAATATCTTCTTATTTTTCCTGACCTTGCTCCTAAATTTACCTGAATTAGTTCCTGCTTCAAATCTGTGACTTATGGCTACACTGGAATATTAGATAAATGCCTGTGTCCAGAGAAGCCTGAGACGTGGCTGTAATGAGATGTCTCCATGAGAGTCCAAAAGTGGAGTTTTCTAGCTACTCTTCGTAATTACTCACCTGATAGTTTCCACTGTAGGATAGTTTCCACTGAGAATAAGGGATAGTGCTATTGAACGTTGCATTTCAGATCCTTAAAACTCACTCTGGAGAAGCTCCAAAGTATTTTGCCTCTCCTTCAAGGAAGGACTACAGCACTCTAAGTGGTGGTTTTTTTTGGGAAACTAATAAGAAACATGCTTAGAAAATAGTCAGAAAAGGTGAAATGACAATATAGAATCATAGGTTAAAAGCAATTAGCTCAGCTATTGTAGGGAGAAGATTTAATAAGATGATTCAGGGAAAAACAATTTCCTTTCCTTTCCTTTCCTTTCCTTTCCTTTCCTTTCCTTTCCTTTCCTTTCCTTTCCTTTCCTTTCCTTTCCTTTCCTTTCCTTTCCTTTCCCTCTCAAGAACACAAACCAAAGACTGTCAGTAATAGGTAAGTGTGTCGCTTTCTGTGGTGACTGGTTCTAACGCAGGTTGAAACTGTCAAGCTGAAAAAATTACAAAGAGGGGGGCTAAGGTTAAAAAAGAGATAGCATTGTTCTTAGTCCTAGTCTTTCTTGAATTCCAGATGTCTGCATATCATGGACTTAGTTTGGCCTATTAAGTATCTAACTTTCAAATCTGGATTGAGAGCCAAATCATGGCTGAATTTATGCTTCGCTGAAAGGAAGAGATTAGATACAGATCAGTGATCAGCGGTATTTGCTGTGGAGAAAGTGCAGGTGTGTTTACTAAAGGTATTAATTTATTAATCTTTACCTACTGCTTCCAAATAATCTGCTCTTAAAGGTGGTCAGATACGACAATTATGAGAACAATAAGATGCTCTGGACTGTAGCTTTCTGAGTCATTATCTGTAAGACAGTGGTTGCTTAGTTAGGCAAACATGTCTGCTTCAAAGCTGGCCTCAGGCCACTGAAAGCAATAGAGTGTTTTCTATTGAAAATTTTCTGATAAATGTGCAGAATGGTGTGAGAGAAAAGTTGTGTGTTATCAATAGGCCACTGAGACAAAAGCTTTGCAAAACATTAAAACTGATTTTTTTTTCTCCCTAGGAAATTTCTTTGATTTCACTTGCCATTTCTGTTTTGATGGTCATGTTTAGTGATGTAGTATGAAAATGACTTTTGATGCTAAGAATGGTAGGTGACACGGTAGAGCTCTATTTTTTGCCTTAAGTATCCTGTCTCCTTATTTACTATAATGAACACTCCAGGATGGAGTTTCCTCTAAATTAGAACAGCAATTGTATGCAGTGGCTGTTGTAGGGCTGGCTTGAGAACCTGCTTGGAGTGCCGAGTAACAGGGCTTTGGGAGGGTGCCTCCATGGAAAACAGAAGACTGGGAGTCAGGAATGAAGTGGTGCTCTTGCAGAGACATGTGCCTTCTTTTATCCTTGCAGAGGTTCCCTAAGAGCTATAGGTGGTGGTAGATTACTGGTCTAATCTGCCCTTGTGCTGTAAATAACACTTTCTAACAGAGGGGCTGTTTTAATAACACACTAGTTTATCATATATATATATATATATAAAAATAACAACTAGATAGTTTAATAAAGAATAGTGGTATAATAGTGTAATAATTGTGTCATAAACAACAGTACTTTTACTGCAAAACATAACTTTATGTAAAAAAATAAAAAGGTAGTTATGCGAAGTTCATTGTTAGCATTATCTAATTAGAAAAGATGCAAAAGTAGTAACCTGGGTAGGGACCAAAGTACTTTATGATATTTTTAATAAAAGAGTCTTAGTCAGCTTGTTGGGGATCACAATAATCTTAGTGTCATTCACATCCCTGTGCAGATTTAGTGACCTTCCCTAGTCATTGAGGTGGAGATTTTCAAACACAGATGAAGTGCTTATGTCCATGTTTTAGCAGTTAATAAAAGTGGCTTGATTTTCAGACTGTTTGTGTCTCCCCATCTCCTAATTCCAGTGCAAATCATGATTACTTGCAACTGAGGTGAATTAGCAGCTGGGACTGTAATTAAGCTTCATCCTTCCCACTCAGTGCAACTGCAACTGATGTTAGTGGTGTATTCTGGATTTACTGAGCAAAATTTCACTCTTGGCTGAGCTCTTCAGACTAATATTTTCAAAGGCATCTACTGGGAGTTAATGTGCAGATCTCACTGAAAATCAGTATTGGTAAGTTTATTCCCTTCTATTCTTTTGGAAAAAAGGGTATTCGTTTGCGGACTTGGATCATTAAAATAGATAGCAAAATTTGTTTTCACTCTGAAAACAGAACTCTTTATCAGGTCTTCCGTAGAACTCAGAGCCGAAATATTCTGAGTGATGCTGTATTAATGATGATACTATAACTATCTTAGAGTCATAGAATGATTTGGGTTGGAAGGGACCTTAAAGATCATCTAGTTCCAACCCCCTGCTGTGGGGGTGTGATGTGATTTATTCCTAATCAAGAAAAGAAACACATTTTTTTAGGCTAAGTACAAAATCGTGTATTATGCTAATGCACTTCCACCCAGCAGTGGAAGAAGATTTTTTCTATTGCCTCTTACAATTCGTTCATTGCAGGAATGAAATTTCATATTTCTCCAGAACTGGGAGATGCCTTATTCTACAAAGAACTAGGCATTTAGGACTGATTTAGGAAAAAAAGGATTGGCAGGGGAAGAACTGCAAGAACTCTCTTTTCATTATCACAGGGCAGGTGCAGTGCATCTGAGACATTTGATGATGACTCCAGTAAAAGTTGCTGCTGCTCAGTCAACATCATGAGGAAGAATATCAACTCTCTGGTGCCTATGGGTAGTTTTCTTCTCCTTCTTCACCTGAACAGAAGACAACTGTTTCCTTCTCCCAGAGGAATCTCTAGCTTAAGGGTTGTATTTGATGGCCAGTAGGGATCAGCTAAGTGAGACTGTCCTGCATTTACAGATGTATGAAGTCTACGTCCAAGCTGCTATCACAGGGCAGCTCATACCTTGTCAGAAAACTGCTGGTTTGTATGGCCATGCATGATGGTCATGTGTGGCAATTCAGGGTAGCTGACTTTCCAGGAGACAACCTTAATCCTTGTAAAAGATCTGTGAAAGAAAAAAATTTGCTTTTTTTTACATTGCTTCAAATATGATATGTGGCTTTTACACTTTGAATAACATCCTTTAATATCTATATTTGGCTTAGCAGCTACAATAAATCTGACTCTGGAACATAAGCCTAGAGACCGTCTGTTTCTTTTTGTTGGAAGGACTAACCATGATAGCTCTGTTTCTTTCATAGGATGTTTTTCAGCTTTCTTTGCAAAACTTTTCATTGCCTATGAAGGGTTTTGTCTGTGTTTGCATCTATCACTGAAGCTTGTACACACTTGGAAGTACTTTCGCAATATGCCAGCAGTCATTTTCCTTTCAGTTCTGTCCATTTCTAAAAGAAAGAAATAAAGTTGGCACACTGTGGAGCTTGAATACAGTATGTTTCCTCTGTCATACTGTTCCAGCAGTCAGGCAAAGATCACAGATTTTTTTTTTCCCCCTCAGATGGCCATAAACCATTTTACATTAGAAATTTTCAGGTAACTATCTGTCACTAAACCAACATACAAGCAGTATGATTTATCATAGTGAGCAGAGCTGGCTCAAAAATATTCATGAGTCGGTGAACATTTAGAGCTTGGTCTAAAAATGTTGCATGCAAGAGAAAAAGGAGAGCATTTAATAGAAACTTCAGGCTTTAATCTCTCTCGGCTTTACAGACATGCTAGCATATGGATTCACATGTGTCTGCCATGTGGTAGAGTTTGTACTTCTCAGAATCCAAAGCAAATAACATTTAAAGCTTTCTTTTTTAGGGGAAGAAAGGGACAAAACATTCACATACTAATAGCTCATAGCTGAAGAGGAAAAAGCTCAGACTTGATCCATGTATACGGAGGGTGACATCCGAAGCTCCAACTGGAGATGTTTAAATGGACTCCCATGTACCAGTGCTGAAGAAAGAGAGGTGAGGCCAGTTAATGCTTCTCTGTGAAACCTTTGGGGCAGGAGATCTGGAGAGGGAAGGTGAGAGCTGAAAGTCAATGGGCTGCTCCACTAAGGAGAAGGTAAGTGCCTGAAAGGCCCACTGCTCCAAAGGGGAACTGGCCAAGGGAGGGCATGCTGCACCAACTGGAGAGGGTGGCCACAGCCCCACGCAGAGTTATCCTAAGCATCCTCTCTGAGACCATGCAGGGCTGAACTCTGTCAACTGGCAGAGAGTAACTGGCAAATCCCAGTCTGATACATACATAAATATAGCAGTCAGCTCAGAGCAGGTGGACTCTGGCTTTCAGGCAGGATGGGCCTGATAGGTCTGGTTGCAGGACTGGTTGTTCTTTATTAAGAATTTATTTAGATCTATTTTTTGTAATGCTTTATTATTTAAATGCTGGTTGTGTATTTCAGAAGCAGAAAACAAAAACCCCATACACTGCAGTGTCTTATAAGACATCAGATATAGAAAATGCACCTCATTTGATTACAGTTCACTATTCAAAAAATCCCAGACAGTATATTTATTCCAAAACAAATTACACTTAGAGATTTTTTTAGATTATAATGTTCAGGGTGTTCCTATATATACAGCAGAAGGGTTATTAAAAATAAATCACATTCTTAATAATGGAATCATTCCCTTGAGTACAAGAGCTGAATGGCATTTGCCAGCTGAAGGATGAACTTTCTGTCAAAGTGGAGATTCACAAACTTCTTAACAAACCCAGTGAGACTCCTTCCTCCTCCTCCCTTGCAGGAGAGAGACCCTAGTTAGCTGCCAACAGGAGGTGTATTTAAACCCACAATAATGGCAGTGCAATGGTTGATAGGTGACAACTCCATCAGACCACTCCGATTGCATGACAGCTGCCTGGGGTCAGCCACACACTGTAGGTATAGATAGATGCATTCTCCCGGCGGGATCCTGCAGACAGCCACATTCTTCCAGTCTTGTGCTATAGTCAGCTCACTTTCAGCAGCTTATATTGTAATCAACTACATTCTTATATTAATATGTTATGGGCCTTCCTCCTCAGGGCTGTGTGTTGCCCTGCCAAAGTCACTTGCTGTAGTCAATCAGACAGACACAGCCTGATAGGTGTGTGAAGGAGACAAAAATATTACTGGGGGAGAAGCACATATGCTATGGACTGCTGTAGCATTACAACCTCATGATATTACCAGACCTCTGTCCTTTAAAGTATAATAAGAAGTCAGATGGCATAACCATATGCTGGCATCCATACGTTTTCACTGAAGTCACTTTACTATCAAGGACCGTGCTGCCAGTTCCCAGGGGCCTCTTCTCCCTCTGATCGCTGGAGTCTCACACTTGATTTGTTGTTTGTCCCTAAGACATACCTCCCTTATTCACCTGCACACTGGTGGCTGTGTAGATGTCACCTAATGAGCAGCTGAGACCTCTTAAAGTTTCTCAGTACTTTTATATTAGCATCCTTCCCCTCTCCCCTGAACCCTGTTCCCCAAGTCTTACTTTAATTACAGGAACTGCCATTGAAAGAAAGAAGAAAATGGACAGTTGCCTTTTCTAGTTAAAACCAAGTGAAAGGCCAGGATGGGGAAGAGCTACAAATTTCTCTGGTCTCCAGATTTCAATGAGTCTATTAGTGCTATGTGCAGCACAGTGCTGACAAGCAGGTGTCATTCATTAGGTTGTCTTACTTTATATAGCAAGACATTACTTACAAAAAGCCAAGAGTTTTGGAATTAAGCTGTTCCTTTTTTTCCTTTATGAGTTTATAAATTAGTGGTAGATTGTCTCTAAGACTGGAAGAGCTTTTGACAGACTCATATCTTATGGCATAACACTTCATATGCTCTAGAAGAACCCACAAAAGCCAAATGTCTACCAGTGATGGCAATTATAACCTTCAGATACATCAGGTATTGCCTGGGATGCTGCTGCCTTTACAGTGGTCTAATATAAGGGCTGCAGGAATATGAGAGATTTGCTGGAAGTACTATTGCTTCATTCGTCCGTTCCTAATTACACCTCCCACTGATACAGTCAACTATTACTGTTTTGTCAACCATCATTATTTTCATCTGTGTTGCATTTAGGTCATCACTTGCTTCCTTTGAGATGCCAATAGTACTAACTTGTGTGACCTTGGCTGTTCCCTTCAGTAGACAATGCTGTGTGTTGCAGTGTGAAACCCTTAAAATCCACCTTCAGTTATGGCGAGTTCCCACAGCCCCCTGCAGCCCCATTGGTTTGTGTATTCCCCTCCTAGTTTTATGTATAAGTCTATGGTTATGTATTTCCCCTGTTCCATAGGCATTATGTCCTAGAATGTTCTCCTTTTCTCGGTACCCCATTGGTTGTCTGTATTAATCCCTCCTCCCTTCTCTCCCCTTTGGCTGGTCCTCTGTCGACTCCTCCCATGTCCCCTTTCCCTATTGGGTTATACCCTTTACCCTCCATCCCTTGTCCCAGTATAAAACACTGGTTCCTTGCCTTGTGCCTGGTCTCTCCTGCCTCTGACCTTTCAGAGGAATAAACCTCTAGAACTCATGCAGCAGACCTCTCTCCCCTCCTTTGCCTCCGCCTGCGTGCCTGACCACCACCCTGGGGGAAGCTCCCTCGGGTGAGGAAGCTGCATCCTCGCTGGTTTTTGTGTGCCCTCCTGCTCTGGCAAGGGTGCCGCAGTTCAGACTTCCAAGCTTCCGTTACCCGGGCTCGTGCACCCCAAGCAGACAACCCGGCAGACTGCTGAGGGCATCCCAGTGGCCGCCTGGTGCCGCCACAGCTGTGCACCCTAATGAACTTACTTCATTTGCCGTTTTTTAAAAACAAGAAGCTAGCCTATGTTTTGCTGTTGGTTTAGCACCAGCTATATTTTCTATACTATATAGATGCTAATTTATTGAAATTACAATCTATAACATATTTAGTAAAATAATTACCGTGCATAAGAATTACTGTGACTAAGGAATGATAGTTCTTTGAATCAGCACTACACTTTTAGGACCACTATTTGCTGTCTCCTCTGTGTCCTCACTTTTGGGACACTATTCCAGATAAGCTGTCTTGTCTATATGGTAACAAGACAAGATCATCATTATGTGTGATCTTTAAAGGCTCCAAAGGCATTTCTTATGCAAGTGGAGGTAAAGTGCTTGCATAGTGTCCGAATTACAGTACAGGTAGTTGTAGTCTGCTACCCTGAAATTTCTGTTGCTTTAATAAAGAATTTTGTTTGTTCATTTTTATAAAATTTTTATTGTTGTATGAAATTTCTGAAGCTGCTGGTTAAGAACTGTTAAATAGTAGATCCCTGTGAATAAAGCAGAGGTTTGTGTAGCACATCACTCCTCAGAGAACCTGGAGATTCCATAGTGTTAAAAGGTGTTATCTAATTGGAAACTCATTGTCGCAAATAAAATAGTCCAAGTGTCCCCTTAAGTACACACAGTGTAACCTTCTTGTTTTTACTGTAGCTGCACATTGTGCAAATCAGAGCAGAATCTGGTTCATTAATTCTAATTCTGTTCTGGCTGGACAAACAGACAATGTGCCCAGACAGAATTGTCATTGCATATAAAAGAAATGCTTTACATATTTTCAAAGTATCATTAAGATGCTTATTTGGGCTGCAGTCTAGGAGCATCTCAGAACACAACCCCAGTGACATTGCAGCTGTTGTGCTTGGACATTAAAAAGGCAGTCTTTCCTTTCATTGTAATCATTTAAAAATTACCAGTCATGTGCAGACACTTAGAGCCTGACCCTCAGCCCATGTGAGCCAGCATGGAAGTCAGGGCATGTCTCTCCATTGAAGTGTGCATGCTTCGAATCGTTCTGTGGATTTTGAGTGCCCGGCCATGCACACCAGGTAGTGGATTGTTACTTGAAATAACCTGAAATGGTTATCCAAGGCCTGCATTCACGATAGCAAGCACAGCATACAT
Source organism: Edolisoma coerulescens (assembly GCA_013397115.1). NCBI lineage: Eukaryota > Metazoa > Chordata > Aves > Passeriformes > Campephagidae > Edolisoma > Edolisoma coerulescens. The sequence goes on along the minus strand of VWZW01001404.1, from coordinate 580,168 downwards.
GGGAAAAGAGGCTTTTTAAGCCCTTCTGCTAGTATAATGTTGGAATGCCTTCTCTCAAGTGAAATGAGGCAACTCTTTGGCACTGTTAGCAGCAGGACAACCACCCCCACAGCCTTCTACTCTACAACAGCCCTTTGAATCTGCTGGAATCAAGTAGTGGTTAATCTGTGATTCATTGCAATGCATGAGTGTGTCTGTGTTGGGGGGGTGGGCAGGAATAACGTCTCTCTTCCTGCAAACAGCAATGCTGTGAGTGTTACGTTATGCTCCAAGCAGCATTCCCTTCCACTGCATGCTGTATCTGTTGTTAAGTTTTGTCACCTTCCACAACTTTGTCAGCCCTATTTTTGTCACAAAGTGGGGATCCCTTTCTGATATTGCTCCAAATCAGTGTTGCACAACTGTTGAACATGGCTGAGAACTGTGCTGTTCCTGGCAGCAAAACCCTTGTTGCTATAAAGCCCCAGGAAAGGTGCTTTGTGTTCTATCTTCATGTGTGGGCTTCTGCTTAAGAGATGTAGTACAGTGCACAGACATTGCTAAATTGTCAGAGTTGCTTGGGTTTTATTTTGGCTCACACGGTCTTCAATAGATTTTGTTGTGTGGGCTATATAATGAACTGTATTATTTATAATTTACAAGTACATTAATTATAAAGACAAATATATTAGTATTTTATGTGGAAAAGCATATTGGAGGAAGACAGTTCCCATGATCAAGATGTGAGCCCATGCATTACCTCATTTCAGATGGAAGAACTGCAATGACAGCTTAGTAATCAAAGACAGTGAATCCTCAGGTTTCTGCAGTAAGACAGACTCCTGTCTCATGTACCGCATTGCCACCATGTCTCTCACAATGCCTCTGTAGCCAAACTCAGGAAGACTGCACAGCGAGGTGTATTGAGAAGTGACTGAACAGCAGCTCCCAGAGGGTAGTCAGTGTCACAAGGTCTAGTTGGAGGCCTGTCACTAGTGGTGTCCCCCAAAGTTCAGTGTTTAACTTAGTCATCAATGACTTGGATGAAAGGGCAGATGCCTCCTCAGCAAGTTCCCCGATAACACAAAGCTGGGAGGAGTGGCTGATACCCCACAGGGCTGTGCAGCCCTTCAGAGGGACCTTGACAGGTTGGAGAGACGGGCAGAGAGGAACAGTTTGAAATTCAACAAAGACAAATGCAGGGTCCTGCACATGGGGAGGAATAACCCTGGGCACCAGCACAGGCTGGGGCTGACCTGCTGGGAAGCAGCTCTGTGGAGAAGGACCTGGGAGTGCTGGTGGACAACAAGCTGTCCATGAGCTGGCAGTGTGTCCTTTTGGCTGAGAAGGGTGCATTAGGAAGAGCATTTCCAGCAGGCTGAGGGAGGGCTCCTCAGTACAAGAGAGACATGGAACTCGTGGACTGGGTCCAGCAGAACCTACAAACATAATTAAAGGACTGGAACATCTCTCTTATGAGGAAAGGCTGAGGGAGCTGAGCCTATTCAGCCTTGAGAAGAGGTGACTGAGAGTGTATCTCATCAGTGTGTTTAAGTGTCTGAAGGGAGGTTCTTAAGAGGACGGAGCCAGAGTCCTCTTGGTGGTGCCAAGCACGAGGACAAGAGGGAAAGGGAAGAAACTGATACATAGGAGATTCCACTTCAGTTTGAGGAAGAACTTTACTGTGCACGTGACCAAGCACAATATTGCCCGGAGAGGTTGTGGAGTCTTCCTCACCGGAGATATTGAAGAACCGACTGGACACAATCCTGTGCGATGTGCTCTGGGTTGACTCTGCTAAAGCAGGGATGTTGGACCAGATGACCACTGTGGTCACTTCCAACCCAACTAATTATGTGATTCTGTGATAGATTTAGAGGTAAATTTAGGTTTGGAATGACCATAGGAAGTAATTTAGTCCAATCTCTGCTTTGCAGTTTTCTTTGCCACTTACTATATAGAAAGTACATTCACGAAGGCAGAGTGGATCTGAAACAGTTTTAGCATCTGTTCGCTGTGAGTGGTGAGGTTTTGTCTCCCATAGTGATGCTTGGCAGTAGGTTAGTGGGCAGTGGGTTAGTTGTTCCGCAGGAATCAGTAGCCTTTGAAAGAGCCACAGCACACAAACATCTCTGCAAATGACTGAACGCAGAGATGACATTCTGCATATAAACATATGCATAGAAGCCTACTAGTGTTATGGAAAAAGTGTCTGGCATTATTCTAGGACAAGTTTTTCAGAAAGATAAGTGATGTTTTAGGCAGTGAACAACAGCACCTACAAAATCATTCCCTTTCTAACTGGCCTTCATTGTAGCTGGATTTTTTTCTGAGATATGCATCTGTCTGAATGAATTATTTCAGTGCTTTCTCAAACATTTACTGTGTTCAAGTAAGGATGCGAAAAAACTCATTGTGGAAACTGAAATGTAAGCATTGCAAAGAAAAAGAATGTAGTGAATGTTACTACAAGAAGAACCTGACCTTTGAATTTTTTATTTTGTCATATATATAAGGTTTATTAGGCATCACAGAACAATGCTTAAAGTCCACAGATATTTCATAAGTCACTGTGGACACGCTGCTGTGCTAACTGGTTCAAAGAATTTCCACTCTTGCCCATTACATGCACAGCATATTTTCTTTCTTCATTGATTTTCAATTGAGGAAACCCCTGTAGGATCTTTCTTAGATCACCCAAGAGCACTGGAGAACAGTTCGATCATGGGTACAGAGGTCTACAACTGGGCTGATTGGTTTCATTTCCTGAGAGCTGGTGAGTGAGTCAACAAGGGAGGGTGCCCTGATGGACCTTATGTTTGTGAACAGAGAAGGACTAGTGGGTGATGTGATAATTAGAGGCCATCTGGGGTACAGGAATCACAAAATGATAGAACTTTCGATTCTTGGAGAAATAAGGAGGAGGGGGAGGTCAGCAGTACTGACACATTGCCAGATTCTGACCTCTTTAGGAGCCTGATTGACAGACTCCCTTGGAAAGCAGTCCTGAAGAGTAAAGAAGTCCAGGAAAGCTGGACTTCTTCAAATTCTTCAAGAAAATCCTGCAGGCACAGGAGCAGGCCATCCCCACGTGCCAAAAGGTGACTCAGTGGGAAAGAAGATTGGCCTGCCTGAACAGAGAGCTTTCAGCTGGAACTCAGGTAAAAAAAGGGAGTTTCTGACCATTGGAAGAAGGGGCAGGCAACTCAGGATGACTACAAGGATGTTGTGAGGTTATGTAGGGAGAAAATTAGAAGGGCCAAAGCCCAACTAGAACTTAACCTGGTTGCTGCCATAAAAAGCAATCAAAAATGTTTCTATAAATACATGAGCAACAGACGGAGGGCCAAGGACAATCTCTATGGATTTTGGATGTAGGGGAAAACATAGTGACAAAGAAAAAGGAAAAGGCTGAGGTAATAATGCCTTCTTTGCCTCAGATTTTAACATAAGACCATTTGTTCTCAGCGTTAACCAGGCCCCTGAGCTGGAAGACATGGATGGAGAGTAGAATGAAGCCCCATAATCCAAGCAGAAATAAGTTGACAACCTGCTACACCACTTAGACACACATGGGGCCCAGTGGGATCCACCCAAGTGTACAGAGGGGGCTGGTGGAAGTGCTCACCTCCAATCATTTGTAAGCAATCCTGGTCAGACTGGGGAGATTGCAGTTAACTGGAGCTTAGCAAATGTGGTGCCCATCTACAAGAAGTGATGGAAGGAGGATATGGGGAACTACAGGCCTGTTAGCCTGACCTAGGTACTGAGGGATGTCATGAATAAGATCATCCTGAGTGTCATCTTGTGGCATGTGCGGGACAACCAGGTGATCAGGCCCAGCTAGCATGGGTTTATGAAAGGGAGCTCCTGCTTGACCAGCCTGATCTCCTTGTATGACAAGGTGATTGGTGGATGAGGAAGAGAAGAGGCTGTGGGTGTTGTTTACTTGGATTTTAGTCGAGCTTTTGACACCATTTCCCAGAGCATTTTCCCCGAGAAACTGGCTGCTCAAGGCTCAGATGGGTGCACTGTTCACCGGGTAAAATCTGGCTGGACAGCTGGACTCAGTGGGAGGTAGTGAATGGAGTCAAAACCAGCTGGTGGCCAAGCAGGTATGATGGTGTTGGTGCCGTATGTCTCTGTGATGAGGAATTTGAACTGCATTGATGGTAAATGGGAATAAAGGTGGCTGGACAAATTGCTTCTTCCCTGAGGAAATCCTCCCACGGTTCTCTTCCCTTACAGCGAAGGTGACCATTTCTGCTTTCAGGGAGCTGCTTAACATTTGACTGCCTAGACATGGTATTAATCTTTCTGGAGACAACAAAAGGTTTTCTGCAGTAACTAAAAAAATTTCGATGTGCAAGTAATATCTGATCAATGACATATGTCTGCAGAGGCCTGTTGTTTTTTGTCTGGTGTTTCTGCTCACTGATTTAAAGTCAAATTTTGCAACTTTATATCAACACAAGCCCATTGTCTCTGGAGATTGAGAAGAGAGTTTGGCTCTGTCAGAGAGGTCTACCACAAACCATGTAGTTCCAGTGTATGTATGATGTGTGACCTTGTTCTCTGCAGAGTAAGTGGTTTGTACATCTCTTATGAAGACATGGTAAAGAATTCCAGCACTGCATCTGAAATTCATTCTATTTTAAATTGCCCTCCTGCATATGCAAACAACTGAGTTTCCCTTGCCCACTTCTGTATAAAAAATGGTTGTGGTATAAATAACCTTCAGTACTTTGTAGACTGAACGTGGTGGTGTGAGTGAAAGGTCAGAATGAGGCTGAGAGAAAACACTAGCCAAATAGGATAAAGAACACCTACACAAAAGCTGTATGGTTAAAAAAACCCCACAAACCAGCTAATCCCATTCTGCGTTTTTGTCAACTACTCTTCCTTAGAGAAGGAAGTGACAGTCCAGACTTGGACTGCAGATTTAGAAGCTTTCCAGTTAGGAACTATTACTTTGAAATACCCAGTGCATGATGCTTTTCTCAATCAAAATGGTTTCAAAGAGTTCAAACCCCAAATTCTAAGTAGCATTTTCTCTGTATTTTAAACATCTGTGCTGTTTATTAGAAATGGCATCAGATTTTGGCAATCCAATCTTTTTTCTTTTCTTTTTTTCTTTCTTTTTAGTAGAGCTTGAAAGAGTTGCACCACTCTTTTTTCAGTGCAGTTGTTGGTGTCTAGGGATTTCCTGAAATTGCTAGTAGAATATAATCCTGGAAGTAATTTATCCTAGCTTTTTATTTAAAAGGGCAAGGACACAAAGGAGGAGAAGAAGGTATAAGATATGTTCCTGATTTGTGCAACATTACACACAGTGCAGAAATTGTTTGCCACTTCAGTTCTACTGCCAGTTTCCCATTTTTTAGGGCAAAATTGTAATTGTGTTAAACAAAAATAGCTGATTTATAATAATAATTACTGTAATATTACCAACTGTGATTTTTGAATAGATTTTTTAAAATTCTATCTTAAGCCTTTCTTCTTTGGTTGAGGTTATAGTAAAGAGAGAGGGAAGACATTGTTTTTAAATTACCATTTATTTAAAGCTGGAAAGCCTCATTAGGAGTTTAGTTCTGTCTGTGGTAGAAAGTGCTATGCATGCTGTTCATGAAAGTGTGAGACATACAGCTTGTTATACAAAGACAAGACTCAGAAGCAAATCAGAAATGGATATGAAACCTGGCTTTACTCTGTCCTTTGTAGTGCCTACAGTTTAAATACTGTCCTTTTCTTGAAAAATAAGACACAAACCAAATAGTATCTGCAGAACGTCTCAACACTTTAATGAAGTTTTGTGTGTTTTATGAATGCATTTTGCAGAATCTAGAAGAATCCTCTACAGGGTATTTAATCCCAGTATTTTCAATGGATCAGACTGATACCACTTCTGCCTAAAGTCTGGCTTATTGTACACTTTGAAACATTTTTTTGTTTCTCTATATAACCTGCTTACCCAATCCTTATGCCTTAACTGCACTGTTAGGGTGCATTGTTGCCTTACCTTCATTTGAAAAAATGAAGATTTTTGAGCTGAAGAAGCATTAGCACTTCTCAAGTGCTCGGCTTCTGGCATAACCAGCCTGGGGAAGCCTCCTGTGGTATGTGCAGCTCAGGAGCTGAGGCCCTGGGAACAGCTGTCCCCTCATGAATCATTCATGGGGGGAGCTGTGATGATGAATGATCAGCTGCAAACAATGCATAACATTTAGAGAAAATAAAGGCATTTCACTGTAATTTCATTTTTTTTCCCAGAGGTGGGGCAGAGCCCCAGGTGTCTTCGTAGTGGGATAACTTTAGTTAAGGAGGAACTCTTAAGTCCTGGAAACAGTTTCCCAATGACCCCTCAGGTCTTCCCAAGACCCCTTTCCAAAAGGAGGAGGCAAAATATTAGTGATGATAAGGTAAGATATTAAGTACGAATTAGACTTTTTCCTGCCTTTAACTTTTGCTGTATTCCCAGATTTTGGAAAATTCATGAAAAATTAAATGGGTGACTATTTTCTGGCTGGCTGGGGAATGCCAAGTCACATGTTGTTGCTCCTGCTCTTTGACTGGCTGCCTTCTATAGCTAATCAACACAGTGTCATTTGGAAATTCACATCTGGGAACTCTTTGAGCTAAATATGCACTTTTCATAAGCTCTGGCAACTGTAAAGCACCAAATGCTTGAATATTCAAGGAAAACAAACACACATGCTAAGAACGTGACAAAATGGAAATCTGTGTCAAGTTTGAAAGAACAATGTAGGATATCCTCTGCTCTCTGCTCCCTGCTCTCCACTCAGCTGTGCTCAGTAGCAGGAGTAGATGGCAGAAATGTGTGTCCCTTATGTAAGATGTGCTCACAGTGCCCCTGAACTTTTGGCATCAGTTCAGAATGTAGTTAACTGGATCGTGCCAGTTTAAATATATCTGGTCATTTTCCAGTACACTGCTCAGCTGTCTACCTTTCAGCGCCCTTGCTGGCATCTCAGTAAGCTCAATCTGCATTTCTGTGTTTGTTAATGCTACTGGGTTCTCTAGTGGGAAACAGGATATTATTATGTTGAGAGCGAGGGACTGGGAACCATGAGATCTGGAGTAATTTTTGGTGGCTATTATGATTTCCTGCAAACTTCTGGACACATTCTTCTGGCTTTTAGTATTTAAAGAAGATTCACAAACCCTGGTCTAATGAAGTACACTTCTAGTTTTGAGCATACGAGTAGTCACGTGCCAGTTAGAGGAATGAGGCTTTGATTTCCTTAGCCTTCAGTTTACTGCATGTATTTCACACTATCTCAGGATACTGAAGAACAACACTATTTGGAGACTGTCAGGAGGAGTCATACAGTCATGGGTCAAAATGGCATGCTTAAAATTTCTAAAAAATCCGCAGACTTTGATATCGTTTGTTATTACTTGTACCAGAGACAAGAAGGTCCTTCTGAGTGAAGGAAATGTTCTCAGGACCTGTTGCTGTCTACATCAGGCTAGTTCCTCATCCTGTCCAATGGCCCCATGAAAGACATGATTCTTTGCTTATATCCGTTTTTCCCCTTTTTACTATATTCCAGTGTGATTGTATGGAGATGTGCACGAAGGCTGTGACAAGGGTGGTCTTCAGTGATGCAGTTGAAATGTAAAGGTCACTGCCTGCAAAATTTCTCTGTCCTGTGGAGAATAATTCAAATACCAACCTGCTTGGAGCATCTCGAGTTCAGCTCTTCTACTGTACTTGAAAAGGTAATAAATAACGTTCATTAGTAATAATCATAAAGTACAAGGCAAACATGGTACTGATGGAAATGGTTAAGCCCGAATTCCTTGCTGTGCCTGAATTGAAGTGCCCGTCATGCCTTGACAGGTTCTGAAATTAAGCTGAATAACTTAATTTATAGTTGTGGATTCTATGGATCCTCCTTGTATACTGCAAAAAGCCAAATCAGAAGATTAAAAAGAGCAGTGCCAGTTGTTTGGGGAAGTCATTGTTTGTCCGCATTTAGCAAGAAAGGGACACCGTTTGGCAGCATGGGGTACCACCGCATTGGTTCCAGCTAACGATCACTGTGAATTGAGCTGTAAGGAGAGCTGCCCATTGACCAGCATTGATTGCTGTCCTCGACAGGTGCTAATGTTCAGAGGGCAGATCACAGCTGCTTGCACAGGGTTCCCATTATCCTTTGCTGGGTATTGATTCCCCCTGTGGGATGTTTCCTTCCTAACTGGGTTAATTTTCAGACCACATATTTGCATTGGTCTGTGCTGAGAGGGGCAAGCAGAGGTGCCTTGGCTATGTTTAATGACCTTCGTGTTCCCCTGCTCCCCCCCTCCTCACCAGTCTCTCAAGTCTTTAGAGACCATGTCTGTTGGGATCCAAGTTTAATTATGGTGCACATTAAGGGACAGGCTCTATGAAGAATACCAGTACTGCTCTTGTAATTGCTCCAGGTGCACTCAAAAATTAATCAGAAAGTACACAATGAGGTTTTTGTTTTGGTGTGCTTTATTTTGAATCCTTTCTAAGTCTGAAGACTTGCTGCCTGTGTGTACAGCTCACACAAGTGTAACAAGGAAAGGGTGGCGAAGTAGTTCGTGAAGCTGCCAGGGCAGGGACTGTTGTGTTCCTCCAGCACTATTTTGGTGCTGCACACAATTAATTAGCTGATGGACCTCAGTTAACATCAAACCAGGATGATAGTATAATACATTCATTTTGCATTGGTATAAATATCTTTCAGGGTTGAGTGGATATATGGATTTGTCTTTCTATAGACGTCTGCATAGTGCATAGAGCTGTGTTGGGATCTTGCCGAGCCTTTGTACTACATAAAGCTGCTTATAAGAATTGTGCCTTAGTTCTCTACTTCAATAAGTCAAAGAAGTCTAATCTAGAATTTTTTCAGAGAAGGGAGTAATGGCATATGACAGAAAAAATATTCATCCACTGAGGATTTTTTCTTGTTTTGGCAAATATAATGACATCAGTGCAAATGTTGCCTCCACATCTGAAGAAACATTATTAATTTTATCTCTGTAACAGGGAAATGGAACAATTAATTTAGGTTCTCTGAACAAATTATACTTTTGCACTGATAAATAGACATCAGTTTCCAAGCATTCCTTAAAGCCTCTTTGTTTTCTGTGGTCTGCATAGAAAGGAGAGGGTACATCTGAACCTAGTTAGCCCTAGGGCTGAAATAGTTAGGTTGTGTTATTTCTGTAATCAATAACAACCAAAAGATGTGTGTAATTATCTTCAGCTCCCCAGTTTAAATGGTCAGATAGTCATTTATACCTGAATATCAGGGTTGGTCCAACACTTAGATTAAAACCTCTGTTACCATTTTGACAAAATTTGTGAGTTCCTTGTGGTGTCAACAAATGTAGCATTATTGTAAAAGTAATTCTTTGAGCTTCAGGGTACCAGAGTGGTTACCTCACCCTGGAAGCATGAAGTCCAAAAGATTGTATTCCAACATTAGGAATTTTCTTCTTTTTGTAGAATGTGTTTCCTATACACTATGTGCATGGCTTTGGAATGGTGTAGTCTACAGATACGAATTTTGGGGTACCCTTTTTAACTCTGGCAGGTTCACAGTCCAGCTTACAAAAATGATGGGTGAGTAGATTAAAAAAGGATGCGAAAATACACAAAATAATATATAATTGAAAAGAAAATAGTAGGGGATTTCAGCAGCATCTGAACAGCAGGGAGAGGATATGTTCCTCTTCATTTTTCTACTGCTGAAGTTGCTTTACCTTTAATGCACAAGGGTTTCTGCTCATCTTGGTTTCCCAGGACTGCAATTGCTTCTGTGGTTGCTGGAGTGAGTAGCTTGTGCTGCAGTGCATGCAGGATTGAAAGAGATGGTTTAATCCTCAGTTGCAGCGCATCAGCTCATTTAAGCAGCCGTAGTGATGCAAGTATGGACAAGGGTACAAGTCATCTCATTAACTGATAAGTGCTGTATGTTGGAGAGTGCAGACTTAAGCTACTCCTGAAATGAAAAAAGCCATCTGTTTAAGATCAGCTGGGACATCAAATTTAAAAAGTAAAAGAAAAAAAAAAGAGAGAATCCCAGCCCAACAGAGAGCCTGAGTCTGCTCTTGCTAACGCTTGAATAAGTCAAGAGAAATGAACAGAAATTAATACAGTGGAGGCAGTGTAACAGCAGTAAAAACAAGATCAGAATCTGTGCCCATGAGAGACATCATATATGAACTTTGTAGAAAGAGGATGAGTGGGAAGAGAAAGGTTGGTAGGAAACAGGTAAAGACAAGGAATATTTATTATCTACCTACTGCAATGTTCTTCCCCTTCATGGGATCAGAAACGTGAAATTTTTTCCTATTATTTGCCATACTTTGAACAGTTGCTTCCCAGTGTGTTCAAAAGGAAACATCTCAGTTTTCTTAACTGGGTTTGCTTTGTGGGACTGACTCTTCTCTGCACCAGAAAGGTACAGATCTGGTACTGCTCATTTGAGACCCACAGAATTGCACTGATGTGAGGGAAGCGAAAGGGGAGAAACCTAGGCTCTGCGGCTGGAACGGAAACTCATGAGTTAAAAAAGAATTATTGGGGGGAAGGGGGATTAGAAAAGCAAAAAAATAAATTAGAGAGTTGAGAATTCAAAGAGGCAGGTGAAGCTGAGAGACAGAGCTTTATTGAAGGGGGTGGTGAGATAGTGCTCTGTGTAAGACAGGAGTTAGCTGAAAGAGAAAAAAATAATTAAATTCAAATAGAAAGCTAATTAAAAAAATAAGAGGGAGAAAAGAATACATTAAAAATGGAAAAAGGAAATAGAAGGAAATATGAAGTAAGAAAATGTAAGTACTGAGAGGTAAGAGATGAAGAAAAATATCTTTATCTAAAGCAATTGTACAAAATAAAAAGCAGCAGCAGATTTATAAAAGTCTTTACCTTGGGACTGACAACCACCCTAAAAGATCTCCAAGAAAAACAATTCAATTCAAATTTGATTCTAGTTAATTAAGACACCAAAGTAGATTACTGAATTAGGCAGCAATTCAGTGCAGTTGTAGTAGAGTTGTCAATCAGCACAACTGCAATCCAAATTAGATACAAAAAAAAAAAAAAAAAACCCAAAAAGAAAAAAAAAGAGCTTGATCTTATTTCTCATTGACTTCAGTGGGACAGGAAGAAACCGTTGTAGAGAAAAAACCCATTCCTGGGAAAGAGAGAAAACGACAGAGGTTAAAGTCAAACAGATGATTTGGGCTACAAACCATGATGTGAAGATGGAAAGTGAGAGTTCCTTTGTACCAGGCCCTTGTTGGTTTCTGGTCTGTACTGGCATACTGTCTCTAGTTCAAGTGGAAAGCTGAGGATGAGGCTGTATTTTCATAAATTTATAAAATATCCTGAGTTGGAAGGGACTCACAAGGATCATGGAGTCCAACTCTTTATGCCACACAGGGAAACCTGAAAGTTAAATCAGGTGCCTAAGTGCATTGTTCAAATGCTGCTTGAATATCCATCGCGCCTGGGGCGATGACCTATTCCCTCAGGAGTTTCTTTCAGTGCTTGATCTTCCTCTCAGGGAAGAGCTTTTTCCTTATGTCCAGTACAAGCTTCATCTGATGCAGCTTTAAGCCATTCCCTTGTGTTCAATCACCAGACACCAGGCAAAGATCAGCTGCCTCTCTGCTCCCCACCTTGAGGGGGTTGCAGACAGCAATGTGGTCACCACTCAGTCTTCTCTTTTCTAAGCTGAACAAACCTAGGATCCTCAGCCAACCCGTGTAAGTCATGTCCACCTGTCCTTTCTCCATCTTTGTTGCCCTCCTTTGGGCACTTTCTAAAATTTTTATATCCTTCTGATACTGTGAAGCCCAAAACCACACACAGTACTCAAGGTGAGGCCTCACCAGTGTTGAGTATAATGGGACAATCACTTTAGATCAGTTAGCTACATCATCCTCAATGCACTCCAAGTCTATGATTCGTCCTTTTGACTGCACATTGTTGACTCAAATTGGGTTTATCCTCAACCAAAAGCCTCAGATCTCCTCCTGCAGGGCTGCACTTCAGCCTCTGATTCCCTAATCTAACTGTGCATCAATTTCTCTCCTCTCTTCAAGGCAACCAGCATGGATAGGATAGTAAGGAAAACAGGTCTTCCCTCAGCTTGGCACACACAGGAAAGAGGTTTGGTGATACTTTAGAGCAGTGATGCTGTGCACAATTCTTCCTCAAGCTACTTCAAAGATGGTGCAGCTTACTCACCTCCCCTATTCCAAGCATTTCCTGAAGATGCAATGTAATGCTTCAACATTAAAGGGACAAAGTCTTGCAAATTCTTGAACATGCAAGTTATTATCCATAGATTAAAATGGAAATAATCACCTATAAAACAGGTCACATACTATGTTCCTACTGGTTGCAGCAGTAATGGGTCTGTAAAGGAGCCTCTAGCCAGGATGCTGCTCATGGCTCAGGCTGCTGGAGGAATTTGCTGTGTGCAGGTCATATCTTCTGTGCGTGCATCAGTTTAACCCCAGGGAATTAAGTTGCTCTTTTCCTTCTTCATAAAGGTGTTGTGAGAATAAATCCAGGACATTTTAAGATAGAGCGATAAATTAAGCCATTCTGTCTCATGGCATAGCCACACAGAAAAGGCCTGTAGGAGTCTTCCGGACAAATCTTGCTCTTGTGCAGGTGGATATAACATGGGCTATGTCTCAAAATGTCCTGTTAGTCATTAGCTGCAGCTGCAGAGCTTTGGTCTTTGGCCCCTGCTAGCCAGGGGAAGCAGGGGCACACTGCATGGCACAGGTACGGAGGTGTGGGAGAGGCCGTGCTGTTCAGGGGCAGAGGTGTGGGAGAGGCCGTGCTGCTCCGGGGGAGGGGGTGTCCAGGTGTAATTCAGGATGGTAAATAGCCCAATGAGTTTAACAGCACTGTTTAATGACATCGTTACCATACTACACAAACTCCCATTGAAATTAATGGTATTTCACATAATAAAGTACTGTGCAAATACTCAGTTATGTAGAACATTAATGTGCCTTTAAAAAGGTCGTAAAACCAGAAAATCAATTTCATCTCTGTAGTTACATCTGAAGTGGGGGCTCATAATAGAAACACCAGCACACCTAGAGATGGAAGTCCTCAGCCCCTGAGGCTTGTAGTCATTTGTTCTCTGTCACTTTAATCCAGTTAGAGTTTTTGAACTAAGAATTCTTTCCTCTCTGTTTTCTTTTTTTGCCTGTCAAACAGAGTTTCCCCTTGGGTTTCTCCAGTGCAACAGACAACATAAATCTATGTTTTTTTGTTTTCCTGTGTATATGCCCGACTTGCAAGTGATGCTAGCAATGAAGTATATTTTGTTGTTGACTGAATTGGAAAACACAAAATGAAACATTTGTTCTCATCCAAAACAACATTTTTTTTTTGTTCCCTCCACTAAACAAAACACCAACTCTTTAGACTTCACAAATTTAAACATGTTTTCCTAGGAATCACTGTTCGCAAGTATGTGAGCACACTATTTTACATTTTAAGTGGTGGCATGTTTACATACAGGGTGGCATGGATATATTTATTGATACTATCTCAGAGGTCTCTGTTCAGGTTTTCTTTTACGCCTTACTTACTGGCACAAGATAAATGTGATAAATCTTATATACATTTCTTTGCCATTTCCTTATTCCCCTGGTGCATCATGTAGGCTGGAAGCAGGTACTCTTGCTTCTCTTTAGATATTTCTCTTGCTGTTTCTTGAACAAGACAGTGTTTCCACATCTTGAGCTGATCCATTAGCTAAGTCAGATCCTCCCTATCAAATGAATGTACGTTTCTTTGTCCTATGAGTTTTTTGACCCTTCTCCTTCATTGCTTTTGTGTATGTCTCTAAAATCCTTCTGGGATTTTTTTTTTTTAAATTCCTCATTTCTCTTGACAGGCAGTTAAAGCTGGTTCAACAGTCTATCTCTTCAGCCAAAATTGGTAAAATCATGGCTGTTAAGATTAGCATTTACTCAGAGTTCCTCATCTTGTGAGAACTCATTAATAGAAACATTTCAGATCCCAACAATTTGCCGTGTAACTTCCTCAGTGAACAGTTTGTCGGTTTTACTGGGGCAGTCACCAGCTCTTCACAGCAGGCACCACCACAGCATATTTCATGACCTCATCTATGGAGGTTTTTTAACAGAAAACTGAGAACTGTAGTCTCTATAATGAGAGAAGCTGATGTCAAAGGAACTGGGACTTGCAGAAGTATTAAATTACATATACCACTATCTATATGCAGAAACAATTAGATATATGAAGATTGAGAGCAGGAAAGCTGGCGTTGTGTCATTCCTGTGACAGGGCACATGTCTGTGATGCAAGACACCGGTCCCAGAGGGCTGGACTGTTGCAATGGTCTGCCCTATAGTCTTGTGAGGCAATTCATTCCTGACACACATAACTGGAAGACAAATAGTAAGACCTGAAGAATTGCATAAGGTGCACTGAGTGCTCAGAAATGCTCCCAGCAGAGCAGGTAGTGATCCTCTGTGCTTTGTTTGAGTCTAAACTCTAGCACAGGACTATTGTATTACTCTATTTTCAGTTCTATAATCATGACCCCAGACAACCCAAATTTGCATAAAATCAAAGGCAGAGACAGGAGGGGTATTACAACAGAGAGGAAAAAGAGACTGTATGGAATTGAGGAGAAGGGGGTTAATGCAGGAATTGAAACAGTGGAGACTGAAAAACTGTTGAGGGAAGAAGCATCTAAGTTAAACTTTCCCTTGCATTCCTTACAAATATAGGTACATAATGTACAGTGTTCCTATGGTACAGGTCTGAGGCTTTTTTTGTTTGCTTGGTTGGTTGGTTGGTTTTGGTTTATTTCATTCTTATTTTCTGAATAATCTGAAGCCTATATTTATGAAGATATATTTATTTTTTTAACCTGAGCTCAGCTGAGTAGAAGTCAGTACTCTGTAGCTGCTCCACAAGCAACCAGGATACTGGTAAGGTTATTTGACATCCTCAAGGAATTTGGGAAATGCCATGCATCTAGGACCTCACTAAAGGTCTGGGGAAACGTGCTTGCATTCCAGTTCTGATAACTGGGTTATGTAGTCTCCTTCAAAGTATATGCAAGCAGTGTCTCCAGACCTGTATCCAGAGCTTCAATCATTAATGTGCAAGTAAAAATGAAAATGTTACTTTCCAGGGAAAAATTTTCAGGTGTCCTTTGGCAGTGGTAAAAACTGGACTCTGGTTGCTTTTAAATGAAACTGAGTTCTGGGAAATAGGGACATGAAATTTCATGTGTCTTCTGGGGAGAACAAATTCTCTTGTTCTCCTGGAATATATTGATGCTCATTTTTAGCATCTTTGACATATTAGACACTAGAATCTGAGTTGAGCCTTGTAGTTCAAAGGAGTTTTCCATTTTTTATTACTGAACTTCAAAACAAAGACTACTTTGATCAGCACTTTTGATTTTTGGATGTTTTAATTACATTTTGCATTCTCAATTCATTTCACATATAAAGCTCACCACAGGTTAACTTGGGCTTTCTCAGTTTTCTTCCGTGTTTTTCTTCTGGGGTTCCATGACAACTGCTCTTTTATCAGTTAAATACTACTAATTTAGATGCTTGGGCTTAGATAAGTCACAAAATCTTCCACTGCTTTGCTTCCTTTTTTTTTTCCACTTTAGATCCCAAACAAGTTTTACATATTTTCTTTCACTGAGCATGCTGCTTACTCCTGCAGTAAGTCTGCTCTTCCTGACTTCACTGAAAACTTTAAAAATTGTCAAGAGCATCAGGGCTTGGACTTGATCAAGGTAAGGTAACCTGGGTGTTTCTCTTCTCGTTGGCACCTGGTGCTTTCAAAACCAAATGCACTGTCTTTTAAAGCTTCTGAGTGAGTTTCAGCTCCATGGAAACTCTTAGTTTGGTGTTTTTCTTTCAGAGGATTTTGACTTCTTATTACCTCTATTGCCTTGCAGTAGTCAATAAGAGATTTGAGCCTGGAATGATTTAAACAGCTTTATTTGGGCACAGGATAGTAAATCCTTCTGGTTAACAGAAGAAAAGCCCCAAAGATATCCTTTTGCCTGGGTTTTCCAGTGTCTGGAGTAAAAAGTACAAAGTTACCAGCACATTTGGTCTTGTAGGACTGAGAAGATTTTCCTGCTCATAAGGCTGGTAAAGATTGGGAAGAAAACTCTGCACTCAGTAAAGTAAAGGAAATTACAGTAATCTGCCTGAACTGTAGCCCTGTAGTGTTACCTGGGAGTTCACAATCAGCATGTTCTCAGGTTCCAGCTAGCCCATGTACTTCATCTGGAGCTATGAGGAATGGCAGCAGTGATGGCTTTTAAGAGGAAAGAAGTGCTGGTAGAACTTACTCTGAAGGCTAAAGAATGTGCAAGTTCTTAGAATCCTTTAAACCAAGTTATAATCATGATAACACCATTCATCATAGCAATGCCTCCCCCTCTCCCCCATCA
This sequence comes from Edolisoma coerulescens, assembly GCA_013397115.1. Taxonomy (NCBI): domain Eukaryota; kingdom Metazoa; phylum Chordata; class Aves; order Passeriformes; family Campephagidae; genus Edolisoma; species Edolisoma coerulescens. The sequence goes on along the minus strand of VWZW01001404.1, from coordinate 563,699 downwards.
AACCAGCCCCTTTAAACACAACTCTTTCTGCTGTATAAAGTTATTCAATGAAAGATTTTATTAGTGCTGTCTGTACTATTTTTCCAGGGTGCTACCATAATAGAAATCAACACAGCAAAATCAGTAATAATCACACATGTTTCATATTGGTTCCCATGTGGAAAACATTTCAAAGGTGTCAGTGCCTGGAAAACCTGATGGTTTCATTGAATACCAGAATGAAACTCCAAGGCAAACCCTGAGGAGAGATTAACACTTGGAAGTATAAAATTCAGGTAGTAATGAGAAGCCAGGTGTTCACTGTCAAGGATTCCAAGTTTCCCTAATTATGGGCAAGTATCTGACTTTAACTGCCTCTCTCAGGTGAGCTAGTAATCCTTTGTTGACAAAGATTTATAAAGAGAAAAAAATAACAATAGGAAAAGAAAAAGAAATATGCCTCTGTTTGCTGCTATGGAGAAAATATTACACAAGCAGCCCTATTTCTAACTAAATTAAGATGAGAGAGGGAGTTGGAAGTCATGTTGCACCCACAGTGATCATTCTGCAAATTGCAATATGGATCTAGAATTTCATGTTAATTACATTTTATTTGAAAAGTGCTGCACTACCCAGTATTTTCCACAGCAGTGGAGGCTTGATTCTGCTCTCAATTATGTAGGTGTAAAGTGGAGTATCTCCAGTGAAGCTAATGAAGTTAGAGTAGTTTAACACTGAAATGAGGAAGATTACAATAAGGCCCTAGAGTCTGCAATATTGCTACTGCAGTTAATGATCATTACTGCAGAATGCTGTAGTCTGGTAATTATTTCATTCGTGCAGGTAGAAAGATACACAAAACTGGCACTGATTGTGTCTGTGAGAGAAATAGTCCAAAATTTTCCAACCTAATATTGTCTCTCCAAATTGCATTGCATATTCCTTTCTGTGTGTATTGTGGTTCTGTGCAGAGGGGAGCGTGTTTGGGTTTTGAGGAGGCTTTAAAACCTGATTTAAAAGGCTGCATGGAAACTGAGTATCAAAGTGACAAAACTGTGCCTTCTGTTTCATTAATCCTTTAGGCTGCTCTGATGTGTATTGCCATTATGTGGAAACCCCATTATTTTTGGTTTTTTTGGAGTGTCTTGATACACACTTTAAAATACAATACCTTAGCCAGTCTTAGTTCAAGCCACTTTCCAAGTCTTGGTTTACCAACCACAGTGTTAAATGCTACCCAGGCTTTCCTGAGCACCGTGTGTGGGTGTGTTTAGGGCAAAAAGCGGACCTGAATTTTTGCTCCTGCAGTATTGAGTGGAGCAGGCCACAGTGAGACTTTGTGGTGACAGCCCAGGACAGCAGTGGGTATCTTGGGTTCATCACTGTATCGGCAGCTGAGGACACAGAAGCTACATCTAACCTGGGTTAGTAGTGTATGCTCAAGCATTGATATGTGATTTTCCACACATAAACTGCCAGCAAGATCCCTGTAATGGATTTAACCAGCACATAGCTGGAGATGGATGGGACAGAACATGTAGCAAGAATTATCCCTAAAAAGCAGTTAGGATGTGGCCATCCTGTTCAGGTGTTGACTATGTTAGAATGAGGGCTGGGCCACGCCTAAGGAAAGATCTCTAGTCTGAAAAAGATCTCTAGTTTGCTCATATTTGCAGAGCTGTAGCATAACACAGATGCAGCTGGAGAAGAGATAGGTCATTACCAATACATTCTACTTTTTCCTTGGAGCCCTGTAGAGCCAAACTCAGGTACCAGCCTAGCAGCCCTGGGGTAACTCAGTGGCTAGCATTGAGGAGCTAAGATCTCAAGGGCTGAATTTCATGCTTTAGGGCACATGGACAGGTCTGGATGCTCTGCACCTAGTGATAACACCCAGCTGGCCCATTGTCTGAGCAACTCTGAGCCACCAGCCCAAATGTGCTACCTAGAGAGGCCCCAGCACTGGGAGAGCAAGGATGCAAGGCAGCAGTAGGCAACCTGATGAAAGAATTGATGTGAGTTGAAGCTCTCAGGACATGGACTTTTGCCTGTTCATGGGACTGACCAGGTAAGATACAAGTTCATGTAGCCTTGGAGTAACTGGTGTGAATGTAAAAAGCTAGATTAAGACACCTAGCGTTTTAAATCATACTTCAACACAGTCTAAGTGTATATCCAGTACCAGCCTCTTTGTTAGTCTAGCTATCTGGATTATTTATTCCCCATATATTAATATATTTATTTTTAAGAGGGCTATTTTTTGTGACTGATTTCTTAAAAACTCCCATGCTGACCTGTTTTCTCCAGCCAGGTGACAAAAGCTTAACATCAATATTTATAATGAATTTTGAGCATATGACAACATATCAATGACAAGAGGAGAACAGATAATTTGAAAAGATGTTATTAAAAGATTACTACCTTCAGATAATCTGTTTTCAGCCATAGTGCAGTCCAGGTGTAGCAGATTTCATAATAACTCTTAACATCCACTACATTTGGAGGGGAAGTTTTCGAAGGCATAAGAAGTGAAAAGGTCCTCAGATCAATTTGGCTGGGAGAAGGGAGGCTGTCTTTATGTGTCTTTCAGGTTCCTGAAGAATTCCCACCTTCGTATTTGCACTGGGGATGGCAAGTCCAGAAATTGTTCTGTAGCTGTGGTTTGGCAGGCGCACTTCTGCCGTTCTGTGTTTGGAGGTGTTGAAATGCTGCTGACTTGTTTGTCACAATATTACTCCTAATGCCTTTTAAAAATTACTCTGTGTTGTCTGCTCTTTCTTCTCTCTCAAGTGATGGTGAATTTGAGGGGAAGCATGGAACTGAGGTGGGTTTGCCTTTGCAAACAGCTTTGTTAGGAGGCAGTCAGGGACTGTGACGGTTTTACACCACAAGGCTTGCTCCTTTTTCTTTGCCTTTCTCTGACTGGAAATGTACTACTTCATCTCTCCCCAAAGAGAAAGACAACACAAAATCTCATCAGGTAAAGGGTTGTGAATCTCTTCTCATTAGGCACTCAAGTACCTGAGAACTGAATTAGGAAAGGCTCCTCCTGAAAGGGTAGCCAGCTTTATCTGTGGGATAAAATGCAGCTTTTCTTCAGGAAGGACATCACAGTTCAGCTCAGAAGCACAAGCTGGAAAAGGCATACTGCACATGTTCGTCATGTAATCTATCTCCTAGGATGCACAACTTGAAAAGAGTTCGTATGTCACTGCAATATGTCCCCTTGTTTATCTTCCAGACAGACTTCATGTATCATGTTGATAAATTGGGCAATGCACAGGGCCAGTTCCCTCCTACTGAGGTGAGTGGGAGCTGCATGGTGCCTGATACCAAAGCTAGGGAATTATTCAGATTGACTATCATAGCTGAGTGCATGCCAGGCTTGTTTTATTTTCCTTGACAGATCTCTTGGGGAGGTAAGGAGCTGAGGGGTGACTGAGTTTCCACAGCAGAAGAAAGGCAGGTAGTACCACTTGCTCAGTAGCACCCCACGTATCACACACATGGGTGGCATTGGCAATTTGGGGAGCAGCTCAACTGGAGGTGCAAGAGGCTCCAGGCTCAGGGAAAAAAATCTCCCTTGTTCTGCTGGAGCTCTTGTTTAGGGTTTATCCTTTTTAGTATTTGTCCTGGAGGGTTGCTTAAGGCATTACTGTGACATAAACAATTATTAATAATGATTCAGCAACTATATTACCCTGTGTAAAAGAAAACAAAACCAAATAAGGCTAATCTTTTGCAATACTACTTGCAGTTTCCTACAGGGACTGTTATTTATCTTCCAGCCATAAAATAATTAAATCTTCTTTCCAGTTGTGAAGGAGCTGAACTCTGAGGATTCGATCCTCAGATGGCTTATATCTTTGGGGCTCTGGGTCAAATATTAAAATAATGTTTTACTAAAAAGACTTTTATTTTTATTGTTTGTTTGTATACTCAAAACCATTTCGAAGCTGGTTCAATTGTTAGTGCAGTGAACAGCATTCGTACACCTGGACTCTGCTGCACTTGTTCCGCACATTTGTGGAGTGAAACAGGGACCATTTTATTCAGTGGAATCCCATACTTAACAGCAAGCAGTGTGCCCAAGCAGCTGCTGACCAGTGCACATCTCTCTGCGCAGCCCATCTGCAGCACTGTGCTGTATCCATGTCTGTCATCTCTAGGGGCTCACAGGGAGAAGACCTCATGTGCAGTCTCCTGCTGGGGGTTTCTCCCCCAGCACTTGGTGTTTGCTCCAGGAGCACTCCCTTTCCACAATGCAGGCACAATATTGCCTCCTATGTTATATGGATGATTTACTCCTTCACTGATGTATATTGTGCTGTAATGGATAGAGGTGTTCTAATGTAATGAATGCTGCTGCTCAGCGGGCTCTACAAGACTGTGGGATAGAATCACACTTACGTGTTTGGGAATGCGAGGGAGAGTAAGTCTGGTTGGGTATGGGTGGAGGGTTATAGGGGTTGCCTTTTGTCCCTGACAGTGTTCTGGTACCACAGATATACCTCTTAAGTCCAAAAAGTTCCCTAGTGTCTGGCTAACAAACACATTTAATTTTGCTTCAGTTCTATCAGAAAACAAGGTGTTAACCCAAATGCTGTCATCATTATCGTAAATACAACTTGGAGAAGGAAGCAGCTAAGTCATTAATTCCTTCTGAATTCAGCCTGGTGATGCAGAGAGAAAAGAGTGTGTGGCCAAGGAGAAGAACACTGTGTATATCAAACCACACATGAAAAAGTTATCTTGAGAATAGGAGATGCTGAACATAAAGAGAAAAAACCCAAGAGAATAGAAGCAAAGATAATAAACAGCCACGGCCAGACTTGGATGCTCTCTCTCCCATTAGAGATGACTTTACCAACATGTATTACCTCACTGCAAAGGTGTGTAGGCAGGTGTGATTCAAGATCAGTTCAAATGAAGCCCATTGTTTTATCTATATTAAAATATAGAAGGGAATAGCTGTATATTGTACCTGAATTAGTAATTGCAAGGGACTGATTCCAACAGGTTCTAGGGATTTAGCCATGGAAATCCCACTGACCTTCAGTAGTGCCTATGCACCTACATTCCTCAGGCACTTTAGAAAATCTGTGTGTATGTACTGGGCTCCAAGAAAAGTCCACTGCTATTATTAAGATTTTGATACCTTGTAATGTACTCAATTTTATACAAACTTACACAGTAGTATTTGTCAGGTCAGTGCTGTTGCCAATGAAGTGGAAAGCTCAAATTGGTGTGAATTACTGAGACTTAACATTGTACTTTGAATTATGACTTTTTATATTTACGTGAGAGCGTTCTTTGAGTCACATCTGGTCTTTGTGCTGTTTACAAACTGCTCTAAAAAGCTGAGCTGAGAATATTTGCAGTTAGTGCAGTATGTCAAACAGAGGAATAGAATTTAGCTCTATTCTTAAACCATGATTATTTATGTAGCAGGCATGTTGGCCAGCAAAAAGAATGAAAGCTGACGGGCATGAAAATAACCAGTCTGCTCATACATGAGATTTGCTTGCAGTGGTCCCAGCAGGAGCTTGAAGAGGACTGTGTAAGTTGTGAAGCAAAGGGTGTATAGTTAATGCACGCCAGAGATGACCATTCGTGGGGCTATTCAATGCTACAAATCCCACATGGTGATGAGGCTGTGAAAGAAAGAGCAGAAATCACAGCCTGGGTAAGGTTGGAAGGGACCACAGCAGGGCATCAGGTCCAACCTCCCTGCTTAAGCAGGGTCGTCCTGGAGCACATGGCACAGGAATGTGTCCAGATGGTTCTTGAATATGTACAGTGAGGGACACTCCACATCCCCTCTGGGCAACCTGTTCTAGTGCGAGGTCCCTTGCATAATAGAGTTCTTCCTCATATTGAGTTGGAACCTCCTGTGCATCAGTTTCTGCCCGTTGCCTCTTGTCCTATTGCCCAGCACCACTGAGCAGATCCTGGCTTCATCCTTTTGGCACCGTCCCTTCGTATACTTATAGACATTGATGAGATCCACTCTCAGACACTTCTTCTCGAGTCTACACAGGCCCAGCTCCTTCAGCCTTTCCTCATAAGAGAGATGCTCCTGTCCTGTAATCATCTTTGTAGCCTCTGCTGGATCTGCTTCAGGAGCTGCATGTCTCTCTTGTCCTGAGGAGCCCAGAACTGGACAGAGCACTCCAGATGTGGCCTCACCAGGGCTGAGTAGGAGGGGCAGGATCACCTCCTTCTTCTTCCTGGCAATGCTCTTCGTAATAGAGCCCTGGAGAAAGGAAGAACTCAGAAAGCTACAGGAGCACGTGTGCCCATGCTCTGGGAGCACATGGCTGTTGGTACTGGGTGTGGGCTGGTGCATCAAGTTACCAGTTTAACCTTAAAATGGAGACTAAGTATAAGAAGGCATCTAGCTGTATAGATTATGCACGCTCAAAGATAAATTAATGGAAGATTACATTTAAAAGAACTTACAGTTGGGAAATGAGGTAATCAGAAGTATGAATGCATTAGTATTGTGAGAGCCACAGGCCTTGATCTGATGCCTGCAGACATATTCATTGGCACATGAGCTATGAAAACTATTATTTGATCATATATAATGGTTTTTCAAAGGGTATCTACTGCACGCTCAAAGATGCATGGACGGAGACTGCTGGATGAGACAGATGATCAATAATTAGTTTTAACCTTTTTTTCTTAAGAAATGAGTATTTTGGTTTTTTCTGCTGGCCAGTCCTCTCTCTAATGACTTTAAATCTATTGGACCATCTAATCTAAACTTGACTTGGGGAAGGGGGAAATATTGTGTGTCCTCAGAACCTTGCTAGGTTGGCTCAACCAGTTTATCAGGCATCAGAGAATCGCTCACTCAAAATGAAGCAGGTTCAGTTAATACTGCATTTCACAGTCTGTTTGTCACTCTTAGTGCTCTTCATATGCATTCCCAGCAGCAGGCATGCACCAGATAAGGAATTTTCACAGTGCCATGAATTTTCTTTTGGCAACTGCTGGTCTTATCAACAAAGTACCTTGCAAATACAAAGTAAGCTTTACAATGATAAAGGGAAAGATAAGTGTTATTATCTATATGCTATGGAAAAGGATCTAAATATACAGTGCCGCCAATTTTGTGTGCTTCTATAGTCATTTGTGTAAAATGGGACACAGCTAGATTTTTCTGATGTTCCAAGCACTGAACATTCTCAGAGAGCTGAAACAGGTCAGAACCATTGACAAGGCCATCCATCCTGTGACCTTGGGGAGGCAGATCTCTCAGTGCTGCTCTTTTGCACTGTTGTGTTGCATGAGTGTGTCTCTGCTAGAGTATGTACTGTTTTGTGTGACTTGTCCCATTTGTCTCTACACAATACAGTGGACTCAGGTGAGGCTGGAAGCTGAAGAAATTGGGAATAAAGTACTGCTTTTTCAAGACAGAGTGTAAGTTGTGGAAAGGTGAGAATCTTGGCATTGAGAGTGTGAAGAATATCCTACTCCACTTAATAAGATGCTACAATGAGAAGCAGTTTGTCCGCTGTCAGTTTCTGACAGTGTCTCTTGCTCTCTCTTGCATCCACCTTTCTCTAACTCACATTTCTGAAGTCCTGCAAACTCTTCAGTCTTCCAAGGTCCATCTCACAATGCCAAGGCAGGCTGATGGAGTAAAGCAAAACTTTTTCCTTTAGCACCTACATTTCTCTTACGGTCTTCTTTTTTTCCCTTTTCCTCATGGGAAAGAATCTATGTGATTATTATTTCTCAGACATCTCTCATGGTCTAAGGGAGAAAGGAAAAAGGAATAAAACAGTAAAAACATGAAAGCTTTTGCAAAGATGAAACCAAGAGGGTATTTGTTACAGTAAAAATGCAGCAGGATGAACAGAAGGATCACTCTGGAACAACCTGCTGGTATGGCCATCTCCTTGATGCTGGAGGTTATTAATGTATGGAAGTTTTTATGGGATCAGAATACAAAATGTTTCTCATATTTTGGCTACTTCTGTTAAACTGTCAGCTCAAAATTATCAGGGTTTATGAATTAATTTCTAATTGGTCTAATTTCTTTATATATACCATAGTGTCATCTATAAAATCTACTACAATGTATAAAATATATAAAGTCTTGGAATGAATAGGCAGTTGGAAGCTGCATTTTAAAGCTTATCTGTTGTGTTCCTTATGCAGGAAACCTTCTGGTATATTGTTCTTTTCCTTACTTATATAGCGTTGCATCACATATAGACTTAAATAAGCAAATTCATATGAAGTGTAACTCTATATAAAGCGGGAGAAAATGAGGCAGAAGACTGCAAAGGTTTTGTTGTTGTGGTGATGAAACCAAAAGTCTTCTTGTAAAGCTGATACTAAACTGTTTTGGGTTTTAGATGTACATAATATTATGCAGTCAAAATGAGGGTGCCTTATCCCATATTGCCCTGTTATCGACATAAATAAAATCTATGTGCAATATTTTATTTAATTTCATAAAACTAATTCAAGAGCAAAACTGCATAATCTTGTGTGGCAACATAACTTTGTATTCATGGCTGATTTTTTCCCCTTAACACAGAAAAATAATGTGGGTTGATGCAGTGTCCTAACACAATAGGGGCTAATGAATAGAGCTTGCTGTGCTCAAGAGACTGCAGTTCAATTACTAGTGGTGCCAGTCAAGTCAGAAATATTAACCATGGTAACAGCAGTTTTGAGTTACATGGAATGAGGCTGTGGCTTCTTGGGGAAGATCGCCTCTTGGGAGGGAAGGGGATGTTCACAGCAAGAGTTGCAGAAGGTCAGAGACTGCTTCTTTGTGGCAAAGGAGAGCAAGACAGCTCCTGCCACAGGAAGGTTTCTGCTGTTTTTGTACCTTTTCATTGCAAGTGCACCTGAGAGTTCGTAATATGTGTGACTAACTATGTGATCCATGCATAACCTATAGAATTGGAATTCCTATGTATAAGTGTACAACAATTAGTTAATCATGTGAAAGATAAATTACAAATCAGATTAGGTCCTAAGCAGGAGTAAAATGTTGCTGAAGACAGTGTGACTGGGCTGAATTACACCAATCGATTCTGTAGCTTTTTATGCGGATTTACTTAATATAGTGCATTTGTTCTGCTGGGTGGTGATCAGAGTGAGGATCCCTTGATGGGATACAATGGCAGTGTTATGTATTAGTAGCATGAACAGGAAGCAGCTGGCATCCTGTTCAGAAAACAATCTCAGTTTTTATTGCAGAGAACAATATTGAAAAACAGTGTATGTGTGATGGGCCTAATCCTTAAAAATGTGTGAGTTTGGATACTGTCCCTTTTAATTGACTCATCACTTCTGGACTAAATCTAGATTCATCTCTTTTCACAGAAAGCTCTTCTGCTGTTTGTCCTTTGGAATACAGAGAAAACCAGCTAGAGCCCCAAAATGGCTTTTTTGCACCTGCCCGCTGCCTCTCCCTCTCTTCCAGCTGGTGAGTATGCTCAGTTGTGGAGTGCTTTTCCCCTTCTCTTATTCATGAAGAGATGGCACATCTTTTTGGTCAGCATCACTGAAACATTTTCTGTTCTTTGTCTTGGATGCCATTAAAAAAGCCAGCTGTTAAGGATGGTTACTGTGTTGTTGGAGCTTAGCTTCATGGTTAACTGAAGATTCTGTAAAAATTTAGGATGGGTTTCTTAAGAATTGAAGAATAATAGCAGCCTATAAATGAATTTGAATCTGACTGCAAAGTGGTGAAAATATTGAAAAGGTACTTGATACCTTTTCTGAACATTTTGGAACATGCAGGAACTATCATGATATCTCTGTAGGGCAAACACGTGTTGTATGTGGATAGGGCAGCTGGATTTTAGAGGTTTCTCTTGCGTAGTTCAGGCATCTGAAATTGGTCATTCCAATTCAGTCTCACCACTATAGGCCCCTCTTTTAGACAAACACTTCAATCTGGAGTGATGTTTCACCTCAACCATTTTAAAACCAATTCCAGATTAAGAGGAGGAAATGTGTCCAGAAGTGGAGCTTAGGGACAATTTGTCAATGCATGTTTAGGCTCTAAAGCCAGGTGACATGAAGTGGCTTGATGAATGTTTTCCTACCTGACAAGGTAGGAAAACTAGCAGCAAAAACAGTGAGGGCAGGCAAGGCTTTGTAGTAACTGAGTCTGTGTTCCAGCTGACAGGAGTTGAATTTTAATTCCACTTTTAACCTACTGTTTATTTGACCTGAGACAGGGTCATTTTCCATAATTATGTCCTTTTTACCCCTCTTCCTTCTCCATGCTTATTCTGGCTTGAGTATTGATCATTTATTTATTCAGTGTGGGAGACATTCCCTCTTTTCTCCTAGTAAAGACTGAATCCTGGTGTCTTACTCATAGTAGAAAATGTAACCCATCTGGTTAAGATATCCTGGTAAAAATGTTCTTAAGTCATTACTGTTTCAATTGCATGAATGACTTTGTCAGTGGAAGAGATAAGAAACCATTTTCATGTTTCTTAGAGCAATGCCCTAACCACTGGGCTAAACTGTGATTTTCTCACTGGATTGATAAATAACCAATTAATATGTGACATCACCAGAAACAGATTGAGGAGGTTAGTGTTTAGGTTGATTGGCAGTCTCTTTTAAAGACATTTTCTTGAATAAAAAGAAAGATTTTAACATAATATTCAGGTCATGTTATGACTGGTTCAGAACAGTCCCTGAGGCTAAGGCGGTCTACGGGCTCAGTAGCCATTAGGCTACTGGGCTATTGTCTTGTCAACACAAGGAATATTAAAATAACAGTAGAGAGTGTCTGAACAGTCGAAATGCCTAGTTCCATGTCTAGGGCATTCTCTTTGGAGAAAAGTGGTTTGGGTTAAAATTGTGTTTAGTGAAGGACAGAATCCATTCTGGAATCAGTCTCATGTGTCTGGGTAGAGGTGTAATAACTGGAAGTGAGTAAGTAACCAGAATGATAGATAGCAACATTATCAGCATCTAGCTCTCAAACCCTTATTGCACTTGTTCAGTGCAAATCCAGAAACAATTTCAGGATTCCCTAAATTCTGTTTTTTGGCAAATGCTGTGTGTTATTTCACCTGATCTTGATTTGTCGTATAATCAGCCCACAGCACCTATCGAGTTGCTAGCAATGGCTGCTTTAGTAGGCAATATGTGAAAATACAGGAAACAAAAATTTGGAAACTATGCACCCTAAATTGCATCCTTGGCTCTGTTGGCTTCAGTGGAACATTCTGAATTATCTAAGATCTTCATTCCTTTAATTTCTATTTTTCTTTTTCTCTAATGAATCTTTATCAAATAATCTCAGTCATTTTGGCAGTATTCTCCACAGTAAAAGTTGTTAATTAGCAAATTAAAAGGCACCATCTTAATTTTTAATTTTTTTCCTCAAAATTGCAGTTAAAATAACTGTTTTTTTGGAGCCCTTCCCCCTCACCTGAGTGGAAGTGTAGGAAAGGAAATCTGTTTAATCTTCACTGTCATACTCTCCTGATTCACCTGGCTGCTCTTGGGAATTAAAGGGAAAACAGTTCAGTATGGCAGATAAAAAATACAGACTAGGTTTTATGCAATGTTTTGGGATGAATGAGACTCCATTGTTATTGTCCCTCACTATTGCCTCTCCTCAGCTTCTGTCTGCCATATGAAGAAAAGTGCTAGCAACGTGTTTGTGCTAGAATATGGATTTAATAACAGGGTAACTTTTGTTTCTGACCATATAGCTAAAGTTAGTTGAATGATATTCAGGCCAGATCTACTATCAACAGTATATCTTTTGTTATTAACAATATTGCACTCTCTCTAAGGAAAGAAAATATCTCCATAACAAGGAAAAAATCCCAACAGGCCAGCCAACCAAATAAAAATTGAGGGCCTTGAGTCTAGTGTAAGCCTCATAAATTATTTTTCATGTATTTTATTTTTTCTTATTTAGAAAGGTTAGGACAATATTTTCCCTTCAGAAGATGTTTGCTATCAAATAATATGAACTACTCAGTTATTTCCTTGTCTGAAACCAGAATTCATGATGTCCAATATGATTTTGCTTGTCCTTTTAAATGATTGCAGGTTACAAGCTATCAATAGTGCACTTCCTTGTAAAAGACACTTTAGCTTCAATATGAGGTTTATCCCTGTTTTGTGTCTGAATAGTCACTGGCAATAGTCAGGCCAGAATGACAGCAATGCTGTCCTTGGTTGAAATATGCAGGATGTTCCCATATATGGAGCAAAGTTATTCTTTTAACAGGTGAAAGTGAATTCTGTGGTATAAACAAAAAAACCCATGAGCTTCACAGAGGTGATACACCATAAGCTCAGAGGCTGGTGAACCTGGCCCTCAGCTGGCATAAAAATGAGAGAATTACTGTCTCAAATCAGCATAAAGAGCTGAAGTGAGGCAGAGGCAGATTAGAAGAGTGTGGAAATGGGAATTGCCTTACTGCTGTGACAGTAATTTACCTGCACTGTGGCTATCTTACAAAAATAGGATGTCAGCACCCCATGTGAATGAAGATGCACATCTCTACAAGGGCAAAGCACAGTGTCTACTTGAGGCAGGAGTGAGAAAAACTATGAGCTGCCTATATCTTACCACATGACTTTCACTGAAATGCTTTCTGCTCCAGAAGCAGCTCCTTGTTTTAGAAGATTTATTATTTTCTTGTGTCTCTATCTGAGTGGTTGTAGAGCTGATATAGACTTTATGTCCAGTCTGCTGCAGAGGAATTTGGAATAAAAGAGTTGACTCTGTAGCCCAGAGCAAGAAAACTCTCTAGAGGACAAAGAACAGCCAATACCTATCAGCAATTTGAAGAAGAAGATACCAAATCCATTGCCAAGGTGATTGTATACATTAACTAACACAAGTTTCAACGCCATAGTCATTCCTATTTAATAGCTAAGAATGGAATAGAAGATATAAAAGGCAGTGAATTAGATAATGGAGGTTAGAGCTCAGTGCAAAGCGTAAGTGCAATCAGACATTCGTGTGCACAAAAATCTTTCTGAAGCAGAATGTAGCCTTGTTAGCAGAGAAGATTCCTCAGTACTATTATTCTGCTGAACACAAAGAGTTAGCCAGGATGTTATTTTGTTACGTGCTTGTCTAGTTGTTGATCTTTCCAAAGAGACAGAACCACAATCTAGGCCTTGGAACAACTCAAGAAGAGTGGTTTGAAGAATTGTGGAGGTGCATAAATACTAAACTGTTGTAAATGACAGGGAATGATTCCATTTTTAGAAAAGAAATGTGACTGCCATTATTATTGTTTGTTTAACAGTCCTGCAGTTTCTTCATCATTTGTACAGATGTGTTCAATTTCAGTCGTTTGGCCTGTCAGTTTTTCTGATACATGGTACATCATTTTCTTTAAGATGCCTAAGTGGTGGTGATTAGTAGTGTGTGATGAATGGACAAGGAAACTTTACTTTAAAAGGAAGAATTCTCTATGTGTTCTATATGTGAAAGTAAAATGTAGACTCTCCATTGTAAATTATATGTTGCTGTAGCTCCTGCTTCGTGTTATGTTGAAACACCACAGCCCAAACAACATTCAACATGTGCGATGGCTGTAAGATGTTAAAGCAGAAGCGGAGAGCCATATATCAGAGTGTCAACATCCTTAACATCCAGTCATTTAATCCCTAGAAGCCTCTGGTACAAGTTAGATTACTCTGGAAATATGTGTGCAGTCTCTCTTTTTAGCAGGATGTCCATGTAAGTATGAGCTTTCTGATGTAAAAACAGAAAACAAACTGTGTTTTAAAAGCATTAGCACTGATGTTGGAATGCTTTGGCTCATTTGGTTTACTGAGTTTAAAATGATGGCTGTTGAAATGTTTACCTCTGCCATCTCTTAGTGACTCTGCAAAGGAAGAGTAAACTACGATGTGGTTTTCCTGTCCTTCAAGGTACAAGGACCTGGCTGTGAAGAGCAAGTAATCACTGACCTGTTCAGACTGGAATATTAAGTTAGAGGGACTTTGGAATTAGCTTCTCAGTCAATCCAACAGAGCTGATCTAGGGATGCAAATGGCTGCTAGATGCATGTGCTTAGGGATGCCTCATTTCCCTTCTGAAAGGTCTCCCATACTAACAAGTCCTATGAGAACAACTATAGCTTGTAGATGATTTTGGTGGGGATTTTTTGTAGGTTAACATTTCTACATTATGTCTATGGAACTGCAAGAGTGACCCGTAGTATGGATAAATGAAGAGAGAAACCAGATTTTGACAGACAATATCCACTAATGAAAGGTATATAAATTCCATCAAAAATTCTGAAGATTCATACAGCACTTGTACCCGTTTCCTTGGCTTGCTTTGCCTTGCTTTTCTTTCCTTTCTATCCAAAAGTCAAGCAATTTAACAGAGGATGGAATCACAAGATCTAAGCTGGAGTAACAAAATAAGAGCAAAAGATGTATCTGTATGGTGCCAGACTAAGATTTATTCAATGAAACAAGGCAGGCCCAAAATTTGAGAGGAGGTGACAAGAGGCAAACCTCCATCTCTTGCCTTTACCAAGATGTTGAAATAAATATAGAAGCATTCCAGGACAAATAAACATCCAGCTTCGTTCTCCCTAAGCACAGAAAAATCTAACATTGATGAAGTTAGTGAGAAATTAAGCAGTATGACCTACTGTAATCCACAGGGCTACTTTCTCTGACTTAGGTGCTTCCAGGATGCAGATGATGAGGAACAAATGTCACCAGTTCTGCATACAAAAGTTCAGTAGATTTGTATTCATAAGTGGTTCATAGTCAGTCAATGGAGTCGTGGGAGATGGTCTGCAGATAAAATCTGGAACTGTATTAAGAATTTTTCTACTACCTTCAAGTAGATTATTAGAGTGCAGGATAATTTTGATTAATTTGGACAGCAATGATCCACTGGCCCTATATATTTGGGAACCATCTGCTGAAAGGCAGTTGGTCCCAAAGAAATGCTGCTGACTGCATCTAGAAAATGACAGATAGTGAACGGATTTGTGTTTGTAATGGTTAAAAAGCTCATGAATGACCAAGAAATTGAAAGAAGGGAGGACTCTGTATCAGGATTTCTGTCTGTGGAAGTAAAGAGAAAGAGAGTTAGAAATATGGTCAAGGAGGACAAAACTCACTGTTTGAGGGACTGGATACTACTAATAATACTATGTCATCTTGGAAAAATTATGTCAGTTTTGGAATCCAGACAATTAGTCAGCTTTTCTGGCATTGTGATAGTATTTCAGTCACATTACTTTTTGGGAAGGAGCTAGATTTATGGCGTCAGCATCCATTTTCTTGGACAACTAAAAGAATACTCATATGTCACTTCATTTTCTCCTTTTCTCTCTCTGAAATGTCAACATGTCCCTAGACGAAGTGCTTTAGAGAGAGGCCACTGTGAGGCTGCACTGTGATAGTAGACACATGTGTGGAGTTAGTACCACAGAACACCCATAATTACAGCTACTTGGACTTCTCTTTTGAGAACAAAAATATTCACCTGGAAAGAAGAGATGACTCCGGAAGATGCCCCCAACTTTCTTGTTCTCTTTTAAAAATAGATAGATGATAGAAATAATGTTGGTGAGCAGTTCCTCCAGCAACATTATTAATGTGGTTTTTTTAGTTCTTGTAACCATGAAGAAAGGAATTGTGTGCCCCTTTCTTTTAGCCTTTTAAAACTACTAGCTTTTCTAATAGTAAGAAAAAAATACATTCATTTTTTTGTGATGACCCAAATTTAGGTTTAATATGAGTTACCCCTCACAATTCGAGACAATATAAAGGTATGTAGAATGATAAAACTGCCATGCACAGCATTGTAGTCTGGCTTCATGAAAACCATGTTTTCCTTGCTGAACACTGAATTATATTGACAGTGGAGCTGAGATGCCTTGCAATCAGGCATTATTTGATCAGGCAGTTCTTGTTGTACTGTACATAGATAGAGAGTTTCTTTAAATACAATAAATAAAAGTAAAATGTTACACAAGGCAGCACAGCTTAGTAATTGCTGTTTTGGAGCTCACGTCGCTGCAGTTATTTAGCTCAGCATTTCATCTCCAGCTGCAGCACAATTTTTGCCAAATATAGATAAATGAAGTTAAAGTTATTGGCAACGACTAGTTCTGTATCCCTGTTTTGAGTTCATAGATTTCATAGGAGAGGCCTTCCGTTATTTTTGTAGCAAGAAATTGTTTTGAACTCTGAACTTCTTCACGTTCCAGTACAACACAGTGTTTTCAGTTCTACTTTATCTACTGGTAAACAGAGAGAATGAGCAGGTTCCCTGTTTGAGAAATATACCACATGAAATGTGAGGGAGGAACAAACTCAGAAACCAGACCTCACGCAGCGTATTTTAGGAGTTTAATGTAATCTTGATGCTGAATTTGCAGTCAGGGCCTTTCAGTATGGGATGTCTAACCCTACGGTGTGCAAATGTCATTACTCTCTGTGTTGCATGAGTTGATCTGGTAGCATGGTCTGCTGCAGACCCTCACTGCAAAGTCACTACAATCTACATAGAGATTACTTTCTGGTTTCTTTAGACCTTCTGTAGAGAAAAACTCCTTTCATTTGAATTTAATAAATGAGACAATATAAATAAGTTATAGAGATATAATATCGAAAATATTCTAAATCTCGATAGAAACATTTATTACTAAACAAACTCAAGACTTTCAAATTTGGATATATAATTCTGTTTCTTTAAATTTGTTCAATTCTATTTCCTTCTTGCTCTTGTGAAAACATATTGTCACTTTCACAGCTGTCTGGTGTTTATCTGTAAACAAGTAATGGGGTCAGGAAATGCTCTTGTTTCCCTCTGACCCACCTGGCTGCTTTCCTTTGATCTATGATCCCTTCTGTTAAAAGGGAAATGAAATGTCCTACTATCCAGAAAGCAAACTCATGGAGCTTTTATTTTGAATGGATATGCACGACAAAACACATCTCAAGTACTGCTGTGAAAAAGCACTTCCTTCTTTATGTCCAAACACTCGCCTGGAGTTTCTTTCCACAGAGTTTCTATACTAAAAGCTTGTGCAATTTTTTTGTCATATGCTATATTTGTTGTGATAAATTCACTTGGGACCATGGCTTCAGAAGTAGTAAACTCTAAAATTACATTGGGAAGATGTGTGAAGTTTGCCAGTGAGATTTCAAAGGAAAAACATATTTTCAAAATTATGAGAGCAAGCACTTATTAATTTTTTTTTGTCTGTGAAATTTGTCTGATTCATTCAGACTGGTTTCAGTTAAAGAATAGGCTTCTCCTTTTTTGTGATTTCTCACCAGCTTTACTTTATATTGTGAGTTTCACTTCACAGATCCTGTTACCCCATTTTCCAACTGAAGTGAAGTTATAGGCTTTTAAATGGTAAAACAAATCCCTCAAATACAAAAATCTCTAAGCTGTCTAACGAAATAGTTGCTGCTGACAACACAGCAGCAAATGAAAATCAGATATTTGTATTTTCTGCCATATTGTGGAGGAGAGCAAATATGTTTCATTAGCTAACACAGAAAGAGTTTCAATAGATGTAATGGAATGATCCACTTTTCAGATTGTACTGATTTAGACATTGCTTTAGAAAAGTTCAGCTAAGAACATCTCCTATCTCTTTTGAAATTCATGGGGCCTCACAATGTATAACTTCTTACAATGCTATAAATATAATATTTTATACTGCACTTTTTAATTGAAAAGTGAAGCATATTACAAGTAAAGTGAATTAAAATGATGGGGTTTTTCATATTAGAAATGTTGATGAAAACAATATTTTTCACTTTAAAAAATATTTTATTACAAAAATAAAACTTCTTTTAAAGAAAACATCTTTTTCCTTGAAGGCTACTTTATGGAAAAAAGGGTATTGTTTCCCATGGAGGAAAAGAAAAATATTTCTGCTTCAATAAATACCTATAACACAGCAATAAATTTCCAACAAAAAATTCAGGATTATTTTAATTAGGACCACTGTTTCAGCCTCATGTTCTCCCTGTAATGTATGAGTAATATCTATTTTACAAAGGACTGGACAGAGATATTACTAGTTATTTAGGCTTGTAGGGTGAATTGTGCATTCAAACCAGAACTGCCTGTTTTACATCCCTGTCTCCTGTTCACAGTACTAAAACGGCTGAAAATTGGAATTTTTCAATATGGGGAGAAACTGGATCTTTTCCCAGTACGATTCTCCTTTCTAATGAGAGCAACGAGTAATAGCAAATAATAGTTTTGATGTTCCAGCCAATTTCTCTAGGATTGTTATTCCTGTTACTAGTATTGGTGAAACTTCTTACCTGTGGACCCAAAAAGCTTTTTTTTTGGAACATTTTACATGGAGTATAACTCCAACTAATGCAGCTGTCTCTAATTTATACCAATAAATGAGGTAGATAGGGATCAGGCTCTGTACTAAAGAGGAGATATTTCTTATGGCTGGATGAGTATCTCTGGTTCCTACTGTCTCTCATGAACTTGACTGCCTCAGATAACTGTACTTTCTCATTGCTACCCGTGCATATCATTGCCCATGTGATCCAGAATGTATTTTTTAATATTTGAGTCATTCTGATTTTACTGAGGAGGGCATCTGTCCATGCTCTCTGTGTCTCTGCCAAAACCCATGTATGGCCAGGCACAGTTTGGTGTCTTATGGTCAGAAGGCAAAGTTTCACAGTCAAATGTAACCATTTCTCATCCTGATTATTTCCCTTATAATTAATCAACCTGACTAGAAGGCTGATCTGGTCTCATCTGCTACATAGCTGGGAAGCAGAGAGCAAAACCAGAGCCATTTTATATGGAGGCTGCATTCCTTCAGCATTTTCCTCCTGAAGAGCAGTTTACCACAGGGTCTCTTGTTTGTACACACAAGGCTCACCTCTCCCTGTGAGTGACATAACAACAGCATGCTGTGAAAATAAAGTGAAAAACTCTCAGGAACGTTCCTCTGCAAAGCACATGTGCTCATACAAATGCACACAAACGAGCTCGTTTGCACACTGAGGCAAATGCAGGCGTCTGCACAGGCACAGACTCACGCCCTGTCACATTTGGCTCAATAGCCAGCGTGGTTAAATAATGTCAATAGCAGAAACTCTTACAGTGCTGACACTTCCTCTGGCTGTAAAATATTTACTGTTCCTTTAAAACTGTGAATAAAAAAAGGTCAGTCTGTATACTGAACAAGGAGTAAAAAAAAAAAAAATCCTTTTTTTTATTAGAAAACACTTGAAACTTATCATGTGCAGCAGATGGGAGTAGAAAATGCAGCTTGAAGACAGTTATATAAATATATCCTTGATGTCTGTTTTGCTTTTCAATTTGCAGTGAAAAGTACAAAGGTAGAGTAGAGCGCCAGTCAGGGCTGCACTGTGTCTCTTGATATCCATTCCAGATGTTGGCTAGACTTTGTGGAGCCAGGCTTATGGCACTGAGGCTGGAGCTAGTTGTCTTTTCCTCCAGGTGTGATGCTTCATGCTGATCCCCCCACATGCTAGCCTGTCTTATCCAAACAGTCTAAGCTCTGTGACAGGCATCTACCACCTTTTTGACCAAAATTCACCTCCCTTCCCCCCCACCTCAATGCTTTCCACCCACCCCAACTTCTTTCAGCTTGATGGGCTCTGCAGACAAGCCCACTTGTCCCTGCCTATCATTCTGTCACTTCAAAAGCAAGCCCCCCTAAAAAAATGAGCTCTGACGTGGTTCTCAAATAATGCTAGTCAGTTAGTAGCTGCTTTGAATATTCCTCTTTGTGTTTTGAGAGTGTCTGGAGGTACTATTTGACACCGAGTATGTCTGCCAAGCCTCTAATGGTAGTTCTCTGTTTGTGCATGCTTGTAAAGGATTTTACACTGTAATATTTTAACTCCCTGATTAAACATTGCTAAGCACAGAAGTATATCATAAATCTCGCAGGCGCCAACTCCATTTATCTGAATGTTAGTTACTGTCTACGGTGGGTAAACAAATTACAGCACAGTTTATTACAATATATGGGGCCACGATGTAGCTCTATTAATATCTTGTACCCCCTGGAAATATATCGTTGGCTCACAGTCTGAATTTTTTCTCCCGAACAATTAAAAACAAATTCTGAATGGAGGGTGGGAGGGTGTGTGTGAGAGGGAGGGGGAAGCATCAGGCACTTCCAAGGGGAAACTTGCTGGGAGTAACAATAATGAGCTGCAGTATCAAATTACTACTATCCTGGGTTTGAGGTCAGTACATATTGAGTTAGTTGTAAGATATTGAAGTAGAAACTTTTCTAGTTTGGAATGCATTAATGCTGCTTAAGCTGCCAGAAAAACATCTAGAAAACGTTTGAGTTGGAGAGGGCAGAAACAAAGAAGAATGTTAACAAGCAAGAGCATTGGAGTGTCTTCCTTTCCCAACTACATGCAGCACATTTGCAGAGATCATTCTCATTAACTCTGGCACGTTTGAGGTGCATAGTACCTCCACTTGTAGACAGGAGGTGAGCACTGGAGAGGTTGGAATATTTCCAAATCCATTTGCAAAAATAGTCACTTCTAATTTTTTATCAATTTTCTTACCCCGCACAAATAATCCCAGTTATATGAATGTATAGCAATCAATGGGAGCTCTGTCTTCCAAAGTGCAGAATAAATGACTGAATAAAGTAGGAATTCTATTGGGAGGCTTTTGGAGGGACAATTTTAATGTCTTTTAAAGTGGTTTGTGATGTGTTTCAATATAGAAGTAGGAGCAAAGAAAGAAGTGCTGTAAGTTTTAAGAAAATTCATAGCAACTACTAAAAAAACCAGAATCAAGATAAAAATAGTATGTGTAAATCCCTGTTTACTTTTGATGTCATAAAAGCATCACTGCTACTTGTCCTGGAGCATGAAGTTGTGGCTAACAGGCTGACTATTAGTGGAGCTATCAAATTGGAGATTACTTGCAGTAGTCATGATGGTAAAATAAAATAAAGGGATGCTCCTCTCCTAATTCTGCACTGATGCCTGCAGGGGGGTTGCAATCTCTGATGCAAACTGACAACCCTGACATCATGTTCAGTGGGAGCAGGAGCAGCTAGCTGCTATCTCCCTTTCAGGAAACCACAAAACACCAACATTTTACAGACTGGAAAAGAGTTCATTACTTGCAGGGGCAGGGCAGGATAATGTTCTGATTTCTTAGCTGGGCTCCAGTGGCCAATAACACAAACACCATCCTTCATAAAAGCAACTGAAGCTTGGTAAAAATAGAAATCCAAATATTTTTAAAGTTTTTACATATTGTCAATACTTCAAATCATCATATAAAATTATATAGCAACTGATGAAAATATGTCTGTAACTAATAAAAATAACACCACCGACTTTCACTTAAGGAGTTTGTCTTCACATCAAAAAAGAAGTAAGGCTAAATTAATTGCTAGCCTTTTCCTACTAAAACCAGTGCATTTAGGCCAGAGCTGAACTCAATTATGAGATTCTTAAAGAAATGCAAGTACTATGTTTGTGTCAATTTGTAAAGATCTTGTTTATATACATACTCATTTCTTGATTCAACAAAGTGTTTGGCATTCTGGCCTGATCCACCAAAGCATTTAATCACATGTGCAGGCATGTAGGCGATTTCTCTCACATCAGTTAAAATATTTACATGCTTAACCTTAAGCACATTGAAGGGCCAAGACTGCAATGGAATTATTTTTCTTAAAGGAAGCCATGCAAGGAAAGCAAGGCAGTTTGCAAACGTACTGTCAGGGCATGTACCACCTCACCATGGCAAAGGGAGCCTGAAGGTGCTGAGCCCCTCTTGCCCATGCTCTAATTGACTCCATCCAAGTAAGGAGCTCCAAGGATCTCTCACAACGTGTGTAGGATACAACTCTCAATCGCCGAGGTGGAAGGTTCAAATAAACTACGTCCTGGCTTTTAAAAGATTAGGAACATTTTAAGAATAAAATTTGATTCTGCACCCTGAAATATTTTGGGTAATCAAACCAAGACTTTGGAAAGTGTTCTGATCCTGGAAGGACTCACCCTATACAGTCCTGTGAAGTAGGGGAGTGTTTGTCAGAGGGATGCCAAATAAACCAAAGTCTAATTTCCTGTGGTTGAACATTTGCACCTCAACTGGAACTGATTAAGAAGGTTGAATCTAATAACTGGAAAAAGAGGGGCAGGACGGGTCACAGTCTTGCAGAAGTTTTTTGGAAAAGTCAGTTGCTGGTGAGGGGACCCTATGGAGACATCGGAAGATATTTTGGCAAAATCTGAGAGGTGGGAGAGTAGGATAGGAAAGATAGGAGGAGGAATGAACCTTTTAAAGCTGACAAGGGCGAACAACAGAACAGGACAGTTAAGTGCAGGAAAAGGCTTGAAGCAGGAGAGTAAGAGGGCGGTGTGTATACAGGCTTCTCCCTGGAAGAGTGAATGGACAAACCAGAAGGCAGGCAAGCTGTTGGCCTCCTCAAGAAGCTTCCCATTGCAGGCTATGAAGAATCACTGAAGGGCTTACAGCCTATGGGTACTGGAGAGAGGAAGGAAGGTGTCATGGTGAAGACTGAGGTGAGCAGGGAAAGATAATCAAGGTCTTCAGACCGTCTTAAAATAGGAGCTTAAAAGAGCTACAGGAACCAAGCAGGAAGAGCTGGTACTTGGGATACTGTGTTGCTGTACATGCTGGGGCATATAAGGATGTAGACCAAGAAAATGGCTTTGTGCTGAGACTGCAACAGCTGTCAGGTAAAGAAAACGCAAATCTCCCAGTAAGGATGGCTTCATCCTATGCTATTTGATCAAGAAATTTTGGAGGAAATAAAGAAAGGGAATGACAAATGGTAGTCCTGCTAGACTGATTAATTGCGACATGGATCATTTTCACCCCATTTTTAAAGATGTGAGAGTCTTTTAAGACACTGGTCCATTTGGTGAACTTAAAGTTTGGGTGTCATTTATGGTATAGAAAGCTGATCTCTTGATTTCATATTTACAGACTCAATGGCAAGAGACAAATCTATCAAACACCCAAAGATGTTTGAATGACTTTGTGAACCATCAATAATCACAGTATTGAATGGCGTAATCATGGACTGGTGAGATTGATGAAGGTTATCAAAAGGGACTGTAATGTTTATTGGTACTGTAGTATTAAACTTTGTTCTGGCTATATATTCGATTTTTGTGAATATTCACCAAGCATGTTAACTGGCAAAAATATTTTGATGCACACGGTGTAAATATAATTCCAAATGTCATTGTCAAATTAACAACTGTTTGTATTTGCAATGAAAACACTATTGCTTTAATTAAATTAGGGAACAAACCCCAATGACATAGGATCTCAAGTTCAAACCTAATTTATATCACTTTTGAGTTTTCAGGTGCCATGAGATTTTCTGGCATCTCTCACAACAAAATCACATTGGAGGTAGTGTATATCTGACTTAAATCTATGTTGGTTTTTGCTTAGTCAGCAACGGGATTTTGGATCAAGCTTTTGAGCACATGCACATTTTGAAAGTTACATTCATTAATCTTTTCATTGCTACTTTCCCAGAGGTTTTCTGGAGCAATGCTGAGTTTTAAGATGGGAAGAATCAAATGAAGTAATAGGCAGAAGTTACTTCAAGTGTAATGGCTTGCATGGTAGAAAGCACAGAAACGCTCATGAGAGAAGGAAATGAAATGAGCCCATGGTCTGAACCACAGATGTAGTGACCAGTAAAAATCCTGAGCAGAAAATCAGTCAAGCAGTGTTAACCACAAAGTTAGAACATATGGCTTATGAAGTCACTTATCTGCACGGCACTAGAAGCTGGAATGATGTAATAGACAAAATATCATATTGTTTCCCAAGCACTTATACTTTCTTTAACCACCTACTTTTCACTGCTCTTTAAAGAAACTGCTAGGTGGACCTTGGGTTTGATTTCTATGCTGTTCTCAAGGTCTGTTCTGGGAACTCCCTGTCACACAGATCTCTTCACAACATTTGGTGACAGACATATTTGTGGGAAATCCCTCACAGCTCATGGAACACAGCTTAAAAAAAAAGTTAAAGAATAATTTACATAGATTAATTAATGGCTGGAAATGCTTCCTTTAACTGAGAATTCATTCCGTGTCTTTGTGATGAATTTTCTACAGGTGAAATTTCTTTCATGACTTTTGTTGTTGACGCTCCACGTGTATTTTCCAGGGGCTGTGTTTGTAGGTTTGCAGTCTTAAATCAACATCCTTTTATTTACTTCTTTTTTACTTCAGGATTTTAAATTCTATGTCACCTAAGTTCTGCTCATGCTGAATGTTGAAAGATGACATGTTGACTGCATGATACAGATCTTCCATAGTTTCAGTAAGTTTCCAGAGGAGAACCATGTCTTTCCCCATGAAGATACAGGGCACTCCAGGCACATTGAGAAGAACATACCTTAGCCAGCACTAGTGGAGAAAGGCATAAAATGCTGTTCCACTGGTACTGTAGTGAGAAGTGTCCCCAGTGCCTGCAGCCAGACCAAAGGAGGGAAGCTGCCTGCACCTATGATCCATCTGGTCATGTTTTCACATGGCCATGAAATGCAAAAAGTTGCACTAGGTGGTTTTCCTGCTGCACTCAGGAAGTCCACAGACCCCTTGGGTCCCTGATGGATGCTTTAGAGAAGGTCAAAAAGGCCCCTCTCTCCATGTATTGCACCTTGGCATGATTCACAAGGGCAGTCAAAATTCAGGCCTGTGTGAAGACTGGCTGTTGTGAAAGGGAGAGCCTGTGACAGAAATACTCTTGTGACTTATAACAAGGGGAGCCTGTGTGCTAAGAAGGGAACACATAGCTGCAGGCTAGATGAATTAATTTTACTAGGACTGTGTGTGTCATAGCCTTGATAAAGCTCAGTTCTCTTTGTACATTCCAAGCTGCTGTGTTTGGGTAATATTACAAGATATCTAAATGTTTTAAGCTTTCTTATGATTTAGCCTCAGTAAGATTTAGCCTCTCTTTCTGGCAGACATCTTTGATATGTTCTTTATCTACTATTGTTTCAGAAAAGGAAGACTCCTAGAGCCCATTGCCTCCTTCTCTACTTCTCCACGCATATCTTTTCCCAGAACTCCACATTATGGTCAACATAAACCCACAGTTTCTTTTCTCAAAGATATGGAATAGCTGAGGTGAACAAATGTGAGACAGAGATTATGCCATTTTCCTTCAGCTAGCATTGGAAGCACACATCAGTGGACAAAACATTTCCACATTCAGCCTTCTTCTTCAGTTTCCTTTTTACCTTGGATGGTTCTGTCCTTCGGTCAGAATTTTCTGGGTTGTCCATGACATTTCTGCAGTTTCAGTTCTGAACCACTGAGTTTTTCTCAGTCCTGTCTGCTCCCTCTTTCTTTCTTCTGAAGTAATCTCAGAGGAAACAACTTCTTTAAATCCCTTGCTATACCTCAGGTATCTTTAGATAAGGTGTATCAGATGATCTGTTTCTTGGTAACTAATCTGTAGTTCAATTACTGTCTTTCCCGGGAATCAGACTTGAAATAACCATTTGCTCTGGATAGCAGCCATCTTTTATCCAAGTGTGCTCCATTTAAATGGAGGATCATCAAAGTTTAATGGCTCAGTATTTTTAGCCATGAACCAGGTGCAAGCAACTTTTCTGTCACCTACTGTGGATTTTATGTCAATATGGAAGCAAAGGATCAGAAGGAGCGGAATGTGCCACATTCCTGCTGGAACTTACATCCTGACAGATGTCCATAAGATTCCAGTGTCAAGAAGAAATCATAGTAGAGAAATTCCCCAAACTGTCTCAATCTAAAATGCTGTTTCACCATATGTCTTGTTATAATTAGCGCTAGTAGGATGCATGTATTCCAGATCTGAGTTGATAAAATATATTCATTTTGATAGGATGATTTTATAGAAATCTAAAATATTTTCTGCCTGAGTGTGGAGTGCAATGAGCGTGGAATGCAACTGTCCTTGCCAGCGATCTGAAGTCAGTGTCTTTGAGAGGCAAGCACAGCCACGGGAAATGGTGCCTAACTTCACAAAACACAGTGATCTTCTGTGGCTCCACTGTATTCCCATCCCTGCCAGCAGTCTACAGGTCTCTGTCTAGGTCCATGAGCCAGGAACTGGTCTGGGTCCCTTCTACTGTCAGAATGAGAGATCCTGTCTGTAGCAGAACTGATTATCACTTTCTTTACAGGAACATGCCTGTTCTTTATTTATCAGTGATATGAACCCTACATATCAAACTATAATTATTTTTGGGTGAGATAGGAACAGTTTCCAAATTAAATTATGAATTACCTAATCATTATATATGCCTTGCACTTGAACACATGCAAAGCATCAATGCAAGCTGGACAGGCAGTCTGTGGACTCTGAAGGATTGGAATTCACACATTTTTCACATACAAGGTTTGAAAGAAATGAACTTCAAAAATTTTAGTTCAGCAGGTCCAAATTCTGAAAAATATTTAATCTAGGATTGTAGTGGAAACATATTGACTGAAGAGACCGGCTAATTGTTATCACTGTTATTCTTATGTAAGAAGTGCCTTCGGCTGCTATGTGAAAGGAATTAGAACATAAATTCTTGACAACTTTAACACATGCTACCTGAATATCCATCTGCTTAGCTTAAGAACTAAAAAGGGGTTCATTAATGTAGTATTGAATAAATTAAACATGCTGCTCTATGTGTTGAAATGTGTTACAGTATTCAGCACTGCTTCCTTTTTTTTCCCCCTTTTTAAAAACTGTATCTTAAAAAGCCGGCTGCATTTTTCATATGAAAACCAAACAGCAAATTGGATCTGCATCTAACAAAAGAAATTCATGTTTTGAAGTTTCCAAGTGGTGGCTGACCACTCATACATACAGACTGACTAGAAATGTTGCTTAGAAACACCACGTTATCAAAGAGAACCCAACATCAGGTTGGAGTGCTTCCCAGACAGCCGGTTCGTGGCGATAATTTGCAATAGAAAATTCTAATATCTGTTCCAACAATTCTTTATTTTCTAGATCTTCTTACTTTTCCCTCTTGAGATTATTTGTCATTAGACTTTACAATTTTCTTCCAAACTCTGATTTGGAAGATAGCATAGAGGTATGTGAACTATGTTTATGGATTGGTAAGTCCTTCAGCAAGTATTAAGAAAATGTTGTTCAGCTGAGTAAAATACATGGAAAATCCATATTGAAGGAACTGCAGTGTAAATTAATATTTCTGACATGAGGACCAACTCAGCTAGATTTAAATATATTATTTCCCCTGTATACATTAATAGTAACTGTTTATTGTGGACTTTTGGTTCTAAACATAATAAAAGAATTTAAAAATTCTGTAGAACTACAAAAATTGTCTATCTAAACCTTGCAATCATCTCCTGGGTAGAACAAGAGGGTGATTTCATATTTTCAAACAGAAGTTATCCAAGTAGGGCAACTAAAGAACTGCATTTGTCATGTCCTGTGCAAACAGGAAGATTTAACAGATTCTCCTCATATTCAAAAGCAATTTCGTATTGCACTAGCCTGTTGTCTGTTCCTCTGGTCCATTCCGGGCCCCACAGCATCTGTTACTCCAACCACCACAGCTGGAGTTAGAAGGAAATGGGTCACACTGAGACATACGGAGAAAGGTATCTCCAGGCAAATTGGGTCCTAGACTGTTTAAGTTTTATACATATTTACAGCTTGAATATAAATGTTTTTGAGTATATGGGTATATTAAATCCCAAATCTTATAGAAGACAATTTGACCCCTTCCCCTTAGAAGAACAGCTTCTAATCCATATCTGAGCCCCTGTTTTGACTCAGGGGGAGGAGTGCCATCTACTGAGGCTCCCTTGTGAGTTCGCACTTCATCTGCCGGGCTTTCTTTCAAGATCCTCAGGGGAAGTGCCCAACCAGAGCACAGTAACTCCTCTTTTTTAAAGAAGAAACATTTTTCTTAAGCATACACTGTAAATTTTTGGATTTCCCCAGAAGCCGTTCTTACTGCCAAACCCAAGCCTCTTTTATGTGTTTACCTATTTGCACTTTTTATGTTTTTATTCAGAGGGAAACATGTGAAGTAGTGCCACATTAGTATTAAAGCTGGTTCCCTGATCAAATCAGGTGGCGAGTCTCAGCCACCTATCTCTCTCCTATCTTAAAATAAGAAAGTTCTCTTCCTTGAGGCCACCCTTGAATCATGTGCAGACAGACCTCTGCTCTCTTCTAGGCCTTCATTTGCATTTCAAATTTGTTCTGTAGAACAAAATAAAAGTTTAAGTTTTAGAGGCAAACATGAATGTAGAGAATGGCAGAATTGTGTACTTTGGGGGTTTAAAAGACTGTAGGTCCAATACATTGTGCTTTCAAGGCCATAGAGGGCCATGTATTTCCCCGTTGCTACAAGACTTCTGTCAGTTTTAGTGTAATAAGTGCAAACTCAAACTTTCAGGTTACTTACAATATAAATGTCTCCTGCCAGAGATATCCTGCATGTGGGAAGGTGAAAATGAGTTGTGAAAACAGAGCATAGAAAACATAGATGACAATAGAATGTGAATGAGAGAGGTGACACAAAAAAGTATTAGAAAAATGCAGATCCACATTTAAGATTTCTGTATACCCTAGGCTACTAAAATGAAGTTGGTACAGTCTATACCCCAGATTAAGGTATTTTAATGTTTCCAAATGTAGCAAAGGGAGATGAGTTACCTGAAGGAGAAGAATCAAAAAGCCGTATGTCCACACACAGCAGGAGCCCCCACATTTTCCATACAGTTCACATTTTGTCTCCAGTGTCTAAGTGCTGAGTCCCATGGCCACACAGGAAAATGAAATATTTTAGATTTTTTATTGTTCCTATTGCCACATAGATCTTGTAGCCCACTGTGGGTACCACAGCATGAGCAGTCACTGCCGTGGGACCACCTCCTGTCCTTGTGGAGCTCAGCTGTAGGGTGAAGAGCAACACTGGTATCATACGGGCACCTCTGTCTGGCAGCCAGGTTGAATCTGCTCCTGTAAATGTCACAGAAAGAGTTGGAAATTGCAGTAGAGGTGATGATACTTCTTTTCTCAAAGAAAATAACTGGAGGATATCTGAGCCAAGAAGATTTCATAGTATAGTACTATGAGCTCACACTCCCAACCATGGTGCAGGATCTCATGTAGTGCAGCAAAGTCAGTGTGGTGTGGGCCTGGGGTTAGCAGGTGTGCCAATTAGTGTGGTGCTGATTCTCTTTTGCTTCTTGCAGGTGAAGCACAGATCCCCCTTCATAGTGCTGTGCTGCACTGAAGGAATTAAAAAAGATTAAGTTAAACTGAACCAAAACAAACCCCAGACATTTTAAATAATGCACAAATGCACAGGGGATAATTGGGATCTATGCAAATGAAGATGCCAAACAAAGATAAAGAGGCAGAAAGTCAAACTGATGACAGCCTTGCTCACAAGAAGTAGTGTGTGTGGCTCAGTCCTGAGCACAGGAATGCAGCAGCTGTGGATGCAGGAGCTGCAGCCTTGCACTTCCCACGGCTCTGGCCCCATCCGCTGGCATTAAATAGCTGCCTGCTGCTGCTGCAGATTGATTTGTCTCTGATGAGGGTTAGGACTGCTGTCAAAAAGAAGTAGGGCTTAGGCATTTCCATTTTTTGAAAGGTTAATCCTAATTATTTTTTATGCTTTTTAGCACACTGTGACACTCACAAACTTTGGAGAAGCAAAGGAGCCCATTGTACAACCATCATCCATCATCATCTTATTTTTAGAAAGCCTGATTTCCTCTAACGTCACTCTGCACTTATATACACATAACCATGGAAATAAATGTATACATGCGTATGTAGGGATATGTAGACACACAGAGACATGTTTACAGTTTTTGACCTTAGTTTGGTTAATGGAGGTTTTCCATTGTTTTCAGCAAGGGAGGTTAAGGACTTAGAACTGTCTAATCTTTGTGTTCATCGATGTTAACCTTCCTTTTTAAAGTGAAATTCTGTGCATTCTATGTATGCCCAAGTTTTGGCACACCTGAAATATTTATGTCCATAAGGCCACATTCAAATTTAGACATGTATTGTGTAATATATTCTTGTACAGACCAAAAAAATACTGAAGCAATAGCTAAGATATTTCAATACTTGGTGTGACATATGAAAAAAATGTGTGTTTTTTATATTGGTGGGAAGTTCATTCCTGGCAATTTTTGCCAACCTGGGAACTTTGTGCTATGTACAATTCTACCATTCTTTTTACATTCATGGAACACATTCATGCAAGTCATTGCAAATGCTTCTTTGCTCAGAATCAGGCCAAATATTGCTGAAACCATATAATTTTTTTTTAAAATGAAATCAGAATCTTTTTCCTACAAGAGACTAATTTAAACAATAATGATACTTTTTCAACGAAGTGATTAAAAACATCATCTTCATTTTAAAAGGTTAAGCATTGGTGAATCTCTTAATAGTTCAAAAACCTTCTTTCCAATACTTTCAATTCTGTTTCAAAAATTTGTTTCTCCCTTGAGCTTGCTCATGAATCACTGAAAGAACCCATTATTCTAAGAATAATTCATTTCAAATCAATATGCAAAGAATTTAAGATGCAGAATAGTTTATACAGATTAGCATCAGTGTTTTAAGTATTTGAAGTGCTTCTCAGATAATTTTAATTTTGTAACACCAGTGCTGGGATAGCAGGTGGCTCTTGCAGGGAATCACTAGGTGGTGCTATTGTACACGTCTGCCAAGTTATTCTGTGTTTGAGCAAATGTTCAGTCTTGGGAAGAAATGCAAAACACACTCTACCTCATTAGAGGGAATGACAAGAGTGAAAGAGCCATTTGATTTATGCTGCTCCAATATTCAAAGTTTTTAGACAAAGTTGCTTTCAGCCAACCACTTTGCTGTCCTACAAAGAAGTCTTGACAGTAGAGAGGCACAGTAGCTCTATTCAATTCAGCCACTACTCATCCAGTGTTTGTGCATCTATGGAAGTAAATTTGTAAACTCTAATATTCCCAGACTGTCCCTGATTTTTTACTTCTTATTCACTAGGAAGCTGACCTATAAAGCCCTAAGACACTATGGCTCAGAAAAGGCAAACATCAGTATCTCAGTGAGACACCGGTGGCCTCTCTTAAATTGAATGCTGTATTGTAAACATACTCACTCCAAGTGAACATGGACAAATACACATTAACAAGGCATGTATGTCTTTTCTCTAAATGAATATCAGATTCAGAACATAGGACATGGCAGGCATGTCCAGCTGCCTTTTTCCCAGAAGAGGTGCTGGGGAGAGAGCTGGAGCCCTGGTTCCAGTTCAGGCACTGGCTCGTGCAGTTGCAGGAACCACAGGTAGAAGAAGATTGCAGAAAGGACTCAGGGCTGAATGGCTGGACTGATTGAGAGTAGTGGTGCTTAGGAATATGGTGAGTGGAGGACTTAGCAGTGTTAGGTTTATGGTNAAAATAGAATAAATGCAATATTACAAAAAGAAACCACTGACAGTCTTCACCTGAAGGTCCAGTGGTAGCTGTTGTCCTCTGGGAATCCAGTAGGTAAGGGCTGCCTGGGGTGTTTGAAATCTCAGTTTATATCCAGGATGGGATGCTTGGTTCCTCCCTCTGGGCGGAGCATCTCACAATGGGATGATGTTATTTTGTCAGTCATGGGGTGGGATTAGATGGCCCATAAACAGAAGATATCTCCCGAGAGGGAGGATGGGTTATGGGAGAGATAAAGAGCCCTGCCCCACCTGGTTTCAGCAGCTGGCCTATTAACAGGAGATAGTTCAGGAGCGAGTTACCTCTGAGTCATGGGGCAAGGCCTTGATGGGCCATTAACAGGAGATGGTGTGGAGGGAGGAGACAAGGAGCACCGCCCCACCTGATTTCAACAGCTCACGAAGATGGTAATAGAATACACTGCAACGCAGGACAGTTGGACTTGATGAACTTAAAGTTTTTTTCCAACATAAATGATTCTATGAAAATTTGATCCTAGTTCAGTCTTCCTGAAACTGTATATTTGTTTGCTCTGCAATGCCCTTGGAAAATATATATAATATTTACATAAAAATGGATTATTTACTGTAATTCTTGGTTACCTGTTTGGCCCAAATGAACAAATTTCATATTGTGGACTTGTCAAAGATCATGTTGGACAAGTTTAATTCCATATGATGGTATTATTATTTGTAACCCTATATGTGGGATATGGAAGAATTTTAACTTTGTGAGTACAAGGTCTGAAAAGCAAGAAAATACCATTTTTAAGGTATTTGCATAACTTTAATTCGTTTGTTTTCCATGTATTAATTAAGACAGTTGACTAGAAACCAATTACCTATCTCTTATCAAGTTGCATATTTTCAAACAGAAGTTTTGGATCTGGTGTTCAAAGATGCTCCAGTTTCAGGCAGAAAATATGCTTACTGTTGAAATATGCTTCTTTATCAGGAAATTGTTTTTCCAAATTGATATGCTATAATGATATGATAGAAAAGCTTGAGAAGTGGGCCCACAAGAACATAATGAAGTTTAACAAGTCTAAGTGCAAGGTGCTGCACCTGGTTCGGGGCAGTCCTAGACACGGGTCCAGACTGGGAGAAGTTGCCCAGAGATGTTGTGGCTGCCCCATCCCTGCAACTGTTCAAGGCCAGGTTGGACAGGGCCCTGAGCAAACTGGTCTAGTGAAAGGTGTCCCTGCCTATGGAAGGGGGGCTGGAATTAAAGATTTTTCCAACCCAAGCCTTTCTCTGGATCTATGATTCTATGACCCTATTTAATTACAGAGTATTTGTGTCTTCTAGTTTAAAAACATTGCTATTTATTTAAACAAGTACTTAACTTTAAAAAATTTTATTTTGCTTTAGTATCACTTTTATTTAGTGCATCAGATAGGTTATACACTTGCTTGAAGCATGCTTGTTAAACAGCATTCTCTAAACAACCTAATCTTATAAGTGGGCATAGACAACCAACCAAGGAGTTGCAGCAAAGATGAACAACTTTCTGGCTCAAGAGGTGTGAGGTCATGCAATTTTACTCTGTGATTACATTTCTTCACAGAGTTCTTTTGTGACTAGGCAAGCATTGTTCAAACCTACAGTTTTACTCTTTTCCATCCTTATATAGGCCATTCTTGGCCTTTCTTGTACATAGGGAGCTTAACATAGGATGCTGTTACAGGTTTACAGGAATGCTGGCTGCTTACAGACACAACTAACGGTTGCTGCGTTTGAATACACAAAGATCTCTAAAACATTTATTATTCTGAGAGAACTGGTTCAGACTGGTGTCTGAAACTAGAACCTTCAGCTGACAAACCTTCTAAATAGAAAATTTTAGTAACTCATTAATTCCTAAGTTGTATGTTGCTATTATTATTATTATTATTAATATTAATTTTTAAAAAATACCCTAATGATCTCAGGCAGATATATTCACTTGTGTTTGAGAATAATTCAGTTACTCTGGTGACAGGCTGGCCATAATGCTCAGAAGGAAGTTAATAATCCTATACCCAGCACATGAGTTCATGTCATCACATACTGAGTGAAGAAGGCAAGGAGAATGAGAACAAAGGGTCAAGGTCCCATGCAAAAATAGAATGTGGTGCAGTTATAAAATCTTGTACTGACTCATGATGTATATTCCCAAAGGGAGGATGAATTAAGTTTTCATGAACAGTGCTAATTCTGCCATTTGCTATTTTTTGAGTTTTAGGTTGTGTCTTTTATATATATTTGAATATATACATTAAGGAAATTTAATTCTGAGACTACATTACAGTGTATGTGTGTGTTCAGCCAGATGTGTGTCCATCTATATTACATAATGCAATGTAGTTCAGAATTACATGGAAAATCTAAACAAAAAACATCCCAAGAACAGTACTGGTTTAATTCTTTTATCTAAAATCTAATTTCCTAACAAATGTTTTCTGATCAAAGAATGTTTTGAAGAGAAAAAAGCGTCAGTCTCTGTATTAAAAAAAAAAAAAAAGTTGTGCAAGGAAGGAAAAGCCCATCCCCCTTTCTTTGGGCTGAGGAGGAAAAAATCTCAGCTGCTAGAGATCCTGAGATTTCCAGCTTATTGAAGCAAGGGAAAAAGGTTTCAGACATGACTCCCCTCCTAACACACCTTATTAATTTTTTTCCAGATGCTTGTAATGGAGAGGAAAAATGAAGAGAGGAAAGATGTAGTTATCTAACTCAGAGAAATGTGGCTAGCTGGTTCCAGATTTTCCTCATTTCTTCTCTTTCACTCTGATAACCCTTGCACATTGATTTGTATTTCACACTTGTAGACCTGTAATAATGATATGTACATTGTGCAGCTGACTGATTTTTTTTTGTGTGAGATGCCTTGTTTGTCCTGCACAAAGTGAACTCTGTTCAAACAAATGTGCGTCTTAAAGTTTTCAAGCTGCACTATGAGTGGTAATGATTTGGACAGAGACCAGCAACTTGAATGAATGCTTAAAATTTCTTGCCTGTCATTGCTATTGTTATTCGAGACCACATTTCCAGAGGTTGGCATTTATTAGTCAAAATATTGAGGACTACATTGTGTTATCAGGAGTAACTTTAATCTGTTGTTGGGGCAGGCTTAGGAGGCACTACTATTTAGAGAGACAGTTGAGAGGTGTTGCGTCTGTGCTCCTTCTAGTAGCAGTAATTGATTGCTGGCCTTTATATAAATGGCTAACTGTACACATATGCTTGGCTATTCTGGCATGCGAGTGAAAAATGGATCCACTGCTTGTCTGTATGCGCCACAAAGGGAATATGGAGCGTAGTCATGTTACAAAACACTCTGCATCTGGAGTTAAGGCAATAGTTGCTCACAAAGGGGTGCAAGTCACACAATAGGCTACGTTCAGTAATTACTCTTGAGTTATTTAGGCCCCAAGTGCATATAAAATGAATTAAAAGAAATAAATTTGAGTTGAAGGTATTATATGCCTCTCCTCTTAATTTCTGTGGAAACCTTTAAAAAATACCAGCACCCTGCTGTTTTGGAGAAACAAACCTAACAGCACTGAGCTAATATACATGAACCAGAAAGAGAGATTGGCTGGTTTCAGTTCAGTCACAGGCTGAAAGCTCTGCAAAAAAGTGGATGAAAATAGTTCCCAAAAGAACATAACTGAGAAGCATGGAAGATTCCAAAATGCTTTCTTATTGTGGCTTTAATAGGTAGGACTGTTCTCTATTTTTTAAAGGAAATCTTCATTTTTATTTTTCTCTAAAAGTACAAAATCCGAAGATCTATGTCTAGAATTTTTTGTCTGCTGCCTTGCTTCTTACATCACATAATCTGTTTAGAGCCTATGCTTTTCATTTAGATTATGAACATTTTAAAACAAGGACCTTGATTTTTATTCATTAGTAAAATGTTCAGTGCCCTGTCAATAATACACATTTAGAAAAAGATTTTGTAAGCAGTGTTTGCTTACTGGACTAAGCATCACACTGACATAACAATATTCTTCTGGATGAGTGATTATAAAATTACAGTTAGAGTTTCATCCTATGGTTCACTTTATGTCTGAAACATATCTAACACCATCACTACAAAGGCAACACATGGAAGTGCAGCCTGACTGGTGAAAGTGAACAGGCACAATCCCAGCAGTGTGGCTTTGCTGTGTGTCTGTGTGTGCACCTCAGCCTGCTCCCCATGATACTTTAGTCATCACACTTTAGACTTACTGAATCAAAACAGATTCCTTAGGGACTGGAAATCAAGTTCGTTTATTTTTTCTGTCTCATAATTTACCGCTAGTGGTGAAGATGCAGAGGTATATACGCCAGCAGGTATTGCTCTTTTGTAAGATCGCACAAAAATGGTCTCAGGGATGGTTAGAGTAGGGAGGCCTTGTTATTCCCCATGGATCATGTGCTTTACACTGACACAAACATTGCCTTGTCCCACAAGTATTTCTGGTTATGTCTCTGTGCATCTTCTGTGTAGCCTATTCCTGTCAGAAACCCATGTTTACTTCTGAGATGTGTATTTTCTTTTGCAAAGCTATTTTTTTCACAAAGCTATATTAAGTGACCAGAGATGGACGAAACCTGTAATTTTTGATGAATGCCTTTTCAGGTGAATACCTCATGTTCTCATTTTCTCCTTTGCCCTTCCTCTGCATTTCTTCTGTATTTTTCTATTCATGAATTATATTTGTCCTGAACTGTCAAACACAAGATTACACAGATTTTCTAGGGATGAATTTTAGCTTTACTCAGCTGTGCAGCGGGCACTGTATTTTTATATGTGCAATATAAACTTGCATTACGATAAAAATTCTATGGCATTTATTCTCACTAGGGCCATAACTTGGTACGAATATGAACTTTTTGGAATGCTGGTATGTATGGTGGAGTGAGAACTCAGACTGCTTGCATGCTGCTCTTTGCTGTGGTCCTGATGTCAGAAATGCTGGCTCGCTGTCTGGCCAGCTGCAGTGGGAGGACAGGGTCCTTTTCTCTCTTGCAGTTTCCATTTCTCTCGCAGAGATTCTTACCTGAAGGAAAATTCTCTACTTAGGCTGCTACGTGGTTAGCCAATTTGTGAAGAGGAGTAGGAAAACTCCTTTTGTTTCTTCTAGGCCTGTTAAAGATTTTTCTGAGGAGTGCTAGAAAAAATTGTGTTACTCTGGACTTTTGTAAATGTTACTTAACAGTACTCCTGTGAAGTACTGCACTCTCTTCCTTTTTCTATGTAAGTGGTATGTGGTGGTTTGTAAGTGATTATATTTTTGGATAGCAGCTATGTGCCCACATTTAGTTCTCCAAAAAGACCATCCAATATAAAAGTTTATAAAAATTATCACTGTATTTTATCCAGTCAGATGTACCTTGCAGGGCAATCATTAGATATACAGCCCATGTAAGTCAACTAATCTTTACCCTATGCTGGTTTTGGAGAGGGTCAGCATGGGCCTTTCTGATCTGTATTCCCTTGGTGCCCTGGAGATCAGTGTTCAGAGACACCTGTGTGGGTCTGCATAGAGTTGGATGAGGTCCAGGTCTGTAAAGGCTTACATATTTAGATTTAATACTACCTTTTCCACAGCTGATAGCAGAAGTGATTTAGATAAATAGAAGGCTCTGACACCTGCGGAGCTGGGGAGCCCTGTGAGGCACTGAAATAGCAAGTTTTCTAAGTGAAGCTCCAGAATCGAGAAGTGGGAAATGCTGCTTTCCATGATGTAATGCATAACAACTGCAAGTCATTATCCATTTACAATGTTTCTCTGTACAGTACTGTGATTTCACAGTATATACTAGAAAGCTAGATTTAGGAAAATAATAACATTGAAGTAACTTTGATTTGATCAGGACAAATCTAAAGGCAAATCTTATGACTATAAAAAAGGAGTTTCAAAGCTTACAGTTAATAATTCTATTTGAATTAGAATCCCCTATGATTTTGTGCAGAGGTGTTTATATACATTAAATATGATTGATGGCTGATGTTCAACAGATTATAAAAGGAGAATGGACTAGTTTCTGTGAGCTCTTTTAAGTAGAAATACGAAATTTAGCACTAGAGAATGGATAGATTTCCACACTATGGGCATCGTGCTTTTGATTTCTGCTTATCCAGGCAGAGCACTTCATGCTGTTGGTAAGACACTTGCCTTAAAACTTCCATGGCAAGTCTCTCACTGTTTTTTCAAACAGAAAAATTGCAGATTCCAGGTGTGGCCTGTGACTAAGGACGTCTTTGTTTCCCAGAAAAAACTGACCAAACAATCCCCTATGAATAATTATACATGAAGCCTCTATTTCCTAGTGAATTACCAGTTTCAGCATACAAATCCAGTTACCAGAACTCAGTTATCCATGTTGTCAAATTGTTAGGCTGATCACAAGCATGGATTTTGCCTGAGCAAACTGGCATTCTCCCAGATAATTTCCAGATAGGAATGCGGAGTTGACTTTACGCAGAAAGCATTTTAGATGCAACCACCTTGATTTGGAGGGTAAGAGAGCCAAATACGGACACAGACCATTCCTCATGCTCAGTGCTCAAAGGTCCCAGGCATGTTTGATTTTGCAGAGATGTCAGTTGAGCTAACGAGAAGAACTTGTCTCCCGTATTGAAGCTGAACTTGGATGTCTTAATGCAGCTCGATATGCCTGAGAGATCACGTCTCCTGATATGCAACTTATGCTATGGCTTTAACTTCAAATAAAAGCATGAATAACAGCTTCACTGCACATCGATTGGGAACTGGAGGTGCCTGAAGTAACAACAACCCTAAACGTTAAATCTACCTTACTTAGTATCCCAAATTGTGAGGCTATATAGTGGTGTTTACACTAGACTAAACTCAGAAATTTTTTTTTGAGGGGGCAATTCCAGGCTTCTTTTTTCACCTGGTATCATCTTAGATATGTCTACATTCATGTTTTAACCATTCCTCATGTCTCTTGTCAAAAGGCTGTTTCTGCACTGTTTCTAGTCAAGGAGTTACTGACACACACTGGTTCACTAGGAAGGCATCACTTACTTTCTAGAGCGCAATTGCAAGAGATTTTTATGCCTCTTACATGAAAGTCACCATATTCAAGAAGTCATGGTAATATTCCTCCTTCTGTGATTTTTTTTTTAATCAACTGTACCCTATAACTTATCACAAGCGAAAGCGTAATGAGTCTGGCGTACTCACTCTGATCACTTTGAAGAACAATATTTGGTTTTCATTTGCCTGATGCTGTCAGGACATCCTTGAATAAAAACCTGCCAACAGAAACACGCAAAATTTGTGCAGAGGTAAAAAAGGCAATGCAGCTGGAGACAGATCTGAATGTTTTGTTTGTTCTACCCCATATAATGTGCAAATTAAAACTTGAAGTCCAAATGCCTCTATACTTTGTCAGAGTATGAAGTGGGTCCTGAACTCTGCTGTTCAGATCTATCTCTAGTTAAGAACACAGTTTATTCAGGGAATGTTGTGTATGAAATCACTCTTGGTATGTGAAACAAAACTCAGAGGAAAATTACATTATTTTAAATACAAACTGAGCAAGAAATAAATTGTTCCTGACCTTTTTCTGTTAAGGAGCTCAAACTTGATTAATTCTTGGCTTGGATGTTCCCTTACCTCCAGCAATTTCATGCCACTATTACAGTGATTATTTTATAAAAGCTAATAAACACTATCTGGAGTTAATATTTGCTCCTGAGGAAAGTTTGCCAAGAGCTTAGAAGAAGTTTACAGAAGATTTTGCCCATTAGGTTTGTGTACAACATTTGAAATGCCAAAATCCTTTTAGCATCATTAATCACAAAAATGCAATGTAAAAACAGTTGTACCTAATAAAGCTGTAATCTGATACAAAAATAGGCAAACCCTCAGGAATTTAACACAATAGGCCAAACATTGTCCATTCCAAATGAGTTCCAGTAGTACCAGTCTTGATTCAGCTTTGAATGGCCTTCTGCTCTTTTAAAACAAATATATATAGATAAAATAGGATTTTATTTTCTGCAGTACAGATGCATCTGTTATTAATAATTTCTTTCACAAAGGATTTTGGCTAGTGCAGTCCAGGAAAGCTCTTTTGACCAGCCTGCCACAACTTCTTACAGCTTCCTCCGTCCTGATGAACTCATTGGGGTTCTCTCTGTCCCTGACTCACGAGTTCCTCATGTGTAGGGCTCACCAGGGGCTGAGTCTGTCTGGCCATGGGGAAAAGGAACTGTCTCTCCCAGTTTCTGACCATGGTATAGGGCAAGTGTTGTGGAGGACTGACTGTTGTCGTGCCGTGGTAGTGCCGGAACAGGGAGCTGGGGTGGTGGAGCGAAGGAGCGGCCTTTTACAGGAAAAGATGTGTTGCCTTCCTGCAGTTTGATCTGTCACTCCCAAAAACCTGGAGCTCCAAATGTCAGAGGAAAAGTGACATTTTAGACAATGCATCACTCCCTTGCCTCACACTGTACTCACCTATTCTATGGCCATCTCAGCTTAACTGAATATTTATTGCCTGCAGTGATCATTTATTATTGTGTATCCTATTTTTCACTTTTATGTGGACTTGCCTATTAACCAAGCACAATTAGATTGGCAATGGGTTAAGCTCTCCAGAAAAAAGTTTTAGAGACATTTACAAAAAGTAAATAAGAAATCAGTTTCTGTTGTAGAATACATGCATAATAAGATGTGTTCTCATTTATTTAATCCCCCTCATCTTAAGCTATGTCTCAACAGACCACTGTTCGCCTTGTGATCTGAATGCCAGCCTTTTTTGGGATCTAGGTTTAAAGGTTGTACAGAAGACTGATGGCCTTCCCTTTCAAGATGACAGTCTGTCTGCCCTTTTCTTCTTCCTTCTCTCTTGCTTTTAAAATTAAATTTCTTTAGGTAGAGAACAATGCATTTTGATAACTCACCTTTTTTTTTTTCTTAGCCAATGGCATCATAATTTTGACAGCTCATAAGCCAAATTTGATTTTAAGAGTTATTTTGGCTTGGCTATCTTTCATTCTCAGATTCTGACCCTCCTTATTCACCTTCTCCAAGTCTTCAGCTGAAGCCTTAATTAGCTCATTTTTTTTCTGGTGAGGATAGTTGAAAAACTACATTAATGAAATTCCATGAAGTAGATATTATAAAAATTACTATTTTTTTTGCAATACTGCTGTTATTCCCACAGTTCAGATATTTGAGATCACACACATCACATTAATACTGTGGAAGATGGACTGTTAACAACATGCATTGTCCAAGCTAATTCCTTCCACGCCTTTTTTTTCTGTCATAAGGATTTTCTGTCATTTTAAAAGACATGGGAAGACAAGATCCCTTTCCTTTTGATGCTGACAAGAACTTGGGAGCTCCATTGCCACGTTCTTGCAAGAGGAACTAAGTGAAAACCTCTTGTCTGGCTGAGAAGACTGATAAAGGCAGCTACAATTCTCATCCTTATTCTTTTTTTTACAGTCACAGTAGAAGATACCCATTCTGGGGAGCTTTATGGCTCTCCTCTCCTGATAAACATGAGAAACTTGATGCATGGGAAAATGGGACTTGATGATAGCTTGACACTTTCACACCTTGAGACTCAAACTTGGATCTGTCAGAGGCGCATGCTATGAATATGCTGATGAAGCATAACCCACACAGAACACATCACAACCTTACTTAAGAGGCTTTATATTTGTCTACTACAAGTTATTCTTTCATCCAGCCTGCACTGAATTGCATCAAAGAGTTCTATAATGAGGTTCTGACCACATCATGAGGACAACACGGAGCAGATGATTTGACACGTGAGAATATGACAGCACCTAAAACCTCCTGCCATGTTGCTGGCCCTGAGACAGCACTTGTGTCTCCCACGGACTTTACCAGCATTTCAGGCTTAATAGTGACAGGTCTTCATTTGCAGCTTTGAGGTTATCATGAAGTCTTTAGCCTACCTGATGTACACACACTTAGCTGTGTGTTCAGCTAGAAAGGCTATCCAGTAGTCCACCGTAATTGATGTTTGCCAGCAGTTATTTAAATTCAACTGTCAGACACAATCAAAAGGAATTGATAGAAAGCTGCTTCATTATAATTCCCCCATTTCTCACATTTAACATTCTTATGTGGAGTTGGATTTTGGTCAGGAACAGTGCAGTAATGTGAGTTGATAGCAAGCTGGGAATGAGCCAGAAAGTGAGTGCTTAACCCAGAACCAGCACCTCTGGGAGCAAAGACTTCAAGAATCAGATGTTTTGCATTTGCATTGCTTCCAACTTCATATTGGAGGAGGGAGAGAGATGATGGAAACCATCAATAAGATCAATTTTAATTTCTTCTGTAACATTTCTCTTTCCACACTTTATCCAGTTGGGAATTTCAACCTAAA
The DNA here is from genome assembly GCA_013397115.1 of Edolisoma coerulescens. Classification (NCBI taxonomy): domain Eukaryota; kingdom Metazoa; phylum Chordata; class Aves; order Passeriformes; family Campephagidae; genus Edolisoma; species Edolisoma coerulescens. The sequence continues at coordinate 521,847 of VWZW01001404.1, read as the reverse complement.
TCTAGGACCGTGTTCCTAGCCTCACAAGCTTCAGACTAAAAAGTTAATGAAATGTAGCTCTAATTTTAGAAATATCAGTTCATTTGGTATCTGTTTGACAGGGACAATGGTGCTAGGAAGCTACAACTGGAACATACCTGAAACAGACAGCAATGATGCTTTCGGTTTTCTGTGTATGTGACTTGAGATTTCAGGGCTGCCAAACTTCACGCATTCCCACATCTTAACAGTCACAGATTGAGCCACGCTTCAGGGATTGATCATGTTGGTCATCAGGAGATTGCCTGGTTCTTGCCCAATTTTGTCTGAGATATGGTTTCTAACATATTTTAATAGCAGCAATCCCTTGGGACACTATTATCTCTGAGATTTTGCTGTCCACATTGTAGGCAACAAACATCTCATAACCTTGCTTAGACATATTTCCTTCCCCCTCTGTAATTTAAACCAGAAATCCTTTGATAATGAAAAAACAAGCTTTCTTTTAGTGCATGAAAACGTAGTAGAGAAAACAGTATTCTTGTTTACATAATACTTTTCTCTATTTGAGTCCCTTGCTCTGTGCAGTTCTGCACATGAAGAAATATTGTACTGTTTGTTATTTGTATTGTTGTGGCACCTAAGAGTGACAGTTCTTGACTCCATTATGCTTCACTGCATGGAGAGAATGGTAAGATGTCTTTCTCTAAGGGCTTGATTGAGAAACCCGGAGAAATGAGAATAACATGATGATTGGAGAAAGAAGGGAGTGTCACAACTTACCCAGAACTTAACTGCTGTTTAGATTTTGGTTTCAAGGAATTTAATGAAGTAATTTTTGGATGTTTACTGGGAGACCCTTTCAAGTTAAACAGAAGTACAAATCAGGCATCAGAACACTTTTGTAATTCCATCATTAAGGTTCAGATTGTTTGTCTAACATGATTATAAGAACTACTTAATGCTTTCTGAAAACCATGGTGTAGCAATGAAGAATCCAGTTTAGAGGTGGTGCAGTTGAATGTAAGAGAATGTTTACACTGCCCACTTGTAGCTCTGTGCCTCATTCTGTGTAGTCAACAGACAAAGGAGAGCTGCTCCAGGGAGACAAAGTACCCATGTTGAATGTGTAAAACCAACTTGAAGTAGAAAGCGTGAATAACACTTGTAAGAACTCATACTAAAGGATATTGATAAATACTGAAATTTTCCACACATTTCTCTTTCAAATCCTTCCAGGAATATCTCACTAGAATATTTATAATACGTTCAGGGGTTTAAAAATAAAGCCATTTCTAAACCAAATTAGACTATTTAGTTTACCTGGAATATACAATAACATAAAGTGATTCCACATGATTTAGCAAAGATCTTAGCAAGTATGTTATTGTACTCATCACTTCTCTTCATAGCTATTTTTTAGGTTGTATCTAGGGGCCTGCTTTCTGCTGTCTTCTTTCAGACATCTATTTTGGCTGATTTAAATGTGGGGATGGAAAAAAACCCCCACTATAGAGATTCCTACAAACAAAACCTTTTTTTGAAAAATGAGGTGTCATGTATAGTTTAATTTAATCTTTGTGTGGTTTTCTTTGGCATGTTGCTCACACTTGGGATTCATATGGTGTATCACAGCAGTTCAGTTTACAAACCCACTTGTTGCTCTACAAATGGTTATAAAAATTCCAAGAAAATGCTGCAAAAGAGCAAGTTTGCAATCTTGAGAGAAGTAAGTGACAAATATGTTCTTCAGAAGAGATAAAGTTGGATTTCTGGAGCACATACACTGTGAAAAGACCTTAGACAGTAATTTCAGTAAATAATAGATTGTCTTTTTTCCTTCTGCCAATACTTTCTCATTTCACTTCTCTGTCTTTTGGTGTCCATCAGCGGAAATATCATGTCACAGTTCATGCATAAGGAAGATGTCACATATCTGAAATTCATATGTATGCTGTCAGCTCCTTTTTCCACCAAGAGCTTGATAATCATATTGCATTGGAGACATGAGGGCTTGTTTTCATGAGGGATTTCAAGCCATACCCCCTGAAATGTATGGCCTTTTGTATATGAAAAAGGCAGTTTACACAGTCGTATAGCAAAGACCATATTTTCTTACATTTAGGAACAAAGACATGTCAGGCTTTATTGAGCACATCGCTAACTATATAACTAGCATTAAACACTCTATTTGCAACTGTTGCTGTGTATTTTGTGTGTGATTATCACCCCTAGATCTGCATCCTATAAAAAGATATTTCTGTTTGCTTAATTATAAAGCTCTTTATGAACAGGCTCATCTGTAAATAGCTTGGTGCAGCTGAAATAGAAATATAATTATAATGAAGGCAGATGTTTCTGAGATACTTCTCATGAAACTTATTCTGAATATACAAAGGAGGAAGGCTTTTCTAGCTGGTGGAGTGTTGGCCAAATGTAGCCTAACCATCCAAATGTGAGGGGGAGTTCACTTTGAAGGAAAAATCTGAATACTAATAGTAATGACAACAGCAGTAACACCAACACTACTAACAACTATATGAATAATATTCCCAAACCCATATACAACTGCCCTGTCCCTTGGTAAACATCTTTCTTCCTGAATCCTGAAGGGGCAAAGAAATAACTTATGTAATTTATCTCTGTGGTCTAGTTGCCAGAAAATGCTGGACTTTTCTTCTATATTACATTTTTAGATTGATGAAACACTCCTGGAGCCACAAAGTTCAGGGTCATTTGTATACAAATATAGCACTTCTGTCTGCCTCGTTGTCTCTGCATGTGCTTTTAAATTTAAATTCTGTCAGTGAAATAATGAGACAATTTAAAAAATTATTATTTTTAAAACCAAGGACTTATAAAACTACTGAATCTTATTTCCCATAGAAATTCTATTTCCAAATCTTTAGAAAATCTCACCTTTCAGTCAAACCACAGGCTTCCTTCCCCCTCCATCCCTTCCTTCACTAACAGTAAATGCTTGTGCTATGGCAGCTGGCTGAGAGCTGTTGATCCAACCCTGCAGTCCTCACTTCAGTGGAGCTGCCATCCTGATCAGCTCCCATTTGTCCCATCTGTAGTGACTCACCGGCAGAGCCGGTCGTTGTCCCAGTCATCTTATCATAAGGGTGCCCAGGCAGCTACAGCCATCTGGCAGGCTTGTGAGTTGGAAACAGCCAATGTAGTCCAGGATGAACTGCTACAAACTAAGTTATGCTGCAGAATAGCACCCTCCAGCCCAGGACAGTCTTGTTTAACTCACAGCGTGTACACAGGAGAGTCACTGGTTAGCACTGCCAGTCTGCCCGTCTTCCTCTTCCTCATCTCAGACTGCATGACTGAACAATGACATAGGGAACTGGGCTGCCTTAAAACAGGAGAGGAGAGTGTGAAGCAGAAAACACTGTTAAGGATGATTTGAACTGAGGCAGTAGCACTCCTGATATCTCAGTTGCGGATATTTTTCAAACATAAACATAGGCCTCTGACTAAAGTTTCCAGAGTATGAGTGTTTGTACCACGAGACATCAGGGATTTGATTTAAAAGGAACATGGTGATTTTAAAGGGTTGTGTATCAAGTTTTGAATGTAACTTTTGGTAGCCTGTAGTAATTCGTTTTACTCCCCTACTTGGGTGGGAAACTTAAGGTAGCCTTATCTGGATGAACAGAATTAGAGAATATATATCTCCATTGCAAGCAATATATCCTCAAGCATAACAGAGCAGAATCCAGCTCATAGCAACTCCTCTTGAGATGTAATATCTTTACTTCCTGCTCTCATTTGTGAACAACTTTACTGTATCAGTCTCAACTACACCTACTATGCCAGGACCTGGCTGGTGTGGTTCTCTTTGAATGGCCCATTGGCACTGCTCTGGGTTTTGGGAGAAGCTTTCATTAATAGTATATATCAAGCATATTTCGGTTTAAGAACACATCACAGTTCTCATTTCAAAAGTTGGATCCCAGGTCGCTCCTCTGCAAAACACAGCCTGGGGAGAGATTTTTTTGTCTGGTTGGATAATTTTGCTCTCTATTTCTGATATTCTTAATGAAGCAACAACGAAATATCTGGTCTTTCAATGTAAGTGCATCACTTCCATTAACAGTAACAAAGATTACGTATGTGCTGAGGATGAGAACGAAGCTCTCAGACTGTACATACTTGTGCCTGAGGCCAGGCCTTGGGGCCTAACAAATCAGCCTGGCTTTCTGGTCTCTCCCGACCCCAAGGGACTCAGTGTAACTTGTCTACGCATATGGGATAGAAAAAGACAGAAATAAAAGGTGTTGCACTTATCTAGAACGGATGTATTCAGCAGTAAGTCAAGTGTAGGAACTGAGATGAAAATTGATGGGGTATCTGATGCTACAAAACACATTCTATTAATGAAATGAACAATTATTTTCAATTTTATGCAGAACAAATGCATTAAGAAGGGTGATGACAAATATTTGTGCATCAGGAATCATACATGCTGTGATAGGAAGAAAATTACCCAATTGTTTCTTTTATGAATGGGAAACTGAGGTAAAGAGAGATGATTTACTAGAGATCTCTCTTTTTCTCTCTTATGCACACAAAGGGAAATGGATGGATTTTTGAATATTTGTGCAAATATTAATTTTTCTGCATTTTCTCCAAATTTGAGAACTGCACTTGTCCTCAGACTCCCATATGTACAAAAATGCCATCCACAGGACTGCTGCTAATAGAAACCATCAAGTCTGAGGCAGACATTTAACCTACCAGCTGTGAGGAGCACCTACAGCATCTCATTGCATCTCCACCCTCACCTTTTGCCTGCTCTTCATTGTCCTTTTCTTCTTCTGAGAACTTCTACTGGAAATTGTGTCTTTATACTATGAAGATGTTAAAAAGCTATTCTGGCTACTAACTAAAAGAAACCATTTAATGACTAACCTTTGTCCTTATTAGGCAATAAGGTAGAAAGCATTCCATTTTAATTTGGCATAGAGGAGAAATATCTGAAAGTGTCTTTCCCTGAAAAAGAAATGTTACCCGTTTTTCACATTCCCCTATAATTGCCTCTCTAAATTGACACTGAGGCATTGCTGTCTTTATTAGCTTGTTCATTCTGTTATATCATTAATATAATTTATTTTAGAATATCTTCTTAGTGAATAAAAATGGAAACATAAAAAACCTTGCTAAAGTTATTTTGTACTTTGCTACAAACTCAGAATTATAGGACAACAAATTAATTTGTCAATTTTGAAGAAAACCTAAGTGTGTCTGACTTAAAACATTTTGCTGTAATTTTTGTTTTCCAGTTTCCTGTTTTGTTTTTTTTCCTTTGTCATATTGATGACTGTATAGAAATGGAAGCATTTCAGAAATGTCTGTCATGAGAATAACAGCCCAGTTTTGCAAATGTGTGGAATGAGGAGATACGATTATTCTTAGAGATTCTGAGATAAGCTTATTCTTATTTATTCCCAGGATGTGCAGAGGGGCATAAAGGCATGGGGTTTGGATTACACTGTCTTATTTAAAAGAAGACATAAATGGTCTTTTACCACTTATAGGGACTGCTGTGCATTAGCAAATCTGTACTTTTAAAAATTAAAAAAAAGCAAGAATCTCTTCAAAATGTTGAAAGGTTATGTTGCTGTATTTCCCCTGAGTCATAGAAAATTGGTTTTTCAGATCTATAAGCTCCCCATGTCTAGAACTACTTAAAGCGATGATTATTTCAGGCATCAGTTTCTCAGTTGACTCCACATAGCCAAATCTATGATCTCGATAAAGTCTAGAGGATGGCATAGACATGCTTGTAAGACTATGGACTGATTAATTTTTCCTTTATCTAAACTGGTGTTCCTGATACCTGTAGCTACTACTGTGGCTCATACATTCCAGTGAATCATCATATGCCCAGCTGGGAACACCATAGCTGGTACCAGTGTTTACTTCACCAACATATGGTTAAGGATCATGAGATGGATGTGGAATACGAGGAAACATGGTAGGACAGCTAAGAGAACTATCAAAGCACCTTTAACAGTGTATATGGAACAGGAAAATTGTGGGTAAAGGTGGAATAGCCCCATTGCTGAAAAACTGAAGACATTATTATGTTGGCTGCTATTTACCTTGGGTATGGCTGTCTTGGACAGATATTGAAGCACAGATCCTTTCTCCATATACTCAATACAGATTATTTGAGTTAGAGGAGTGGTGATCTGAGTTACACATTTTGTCTTGTTTTGCTTTTCCCCCTCTCCTTCTACATAAATAATTGAATCTTTTAGAAGAAGACCGTAACAATTGATATATAGAGAAATCTTCAGTAGTTCTGGAGAAAACTATTTAAGTGAAATAGTATCAAACTGACTTGTGATCCTTTTAACGTGTATTCAAGAGATACCAAAATTGTGTAAACAATGAGCTTATTTTCCTAATATATTTGATAATTTTGTTTGAAAAATCAGTTATCTTTTTCTCGACTTGTAACAATCTGTATCCTAAAAAATTTCCGTATCCCAATATTAAGTTCTGAGGACCTCTAAATTCTCTTTATGCCGGTGTTCCTTTGCATCAGTTTTACAATGTGAAGTTGAAACAAGTTAAGAAGGTTTTGAATATGCTGCTAGAATGGGATAAAAATGTCTGAGGCCTATGTTTGGTAGTCAGCTCTTAAGTAAAGTAAAGGGAGCTTTAGTTTTCTGTGTAGATTTTCCTTTCACTTGCCATATGTAAAAGTAAATTCTAAGGATATTGATTGCATTATGCTATGCTCATTATTAAATTTCATTTATTTATGTGTTATTATACATAATATTCTAATAATATTATACATAATAGTCTAATAATAACATTTTATACTGTCTATATAATATAAAATTAATATAATATTGATATTGTGTTATTCAAAATAGTCTGTATTATAGCATGTAATTATATAGTATTCCAGATGCTGATAAATCTACATGAAGTCAGGTTTTTACCACTGTAAATCTACTGCAGGGGGAAATTTTTTCTGAAATCTGGCTGAAAAGTTATGTCCTATAAAAAAATCTGTGAGCTATAACAGTAAATTTTTGCACTTGTAGGACACTTCAAGGAGATAAGATCTGGACCACAGCCTTCAGTGGTAATGGCAGAGCAGCTGGGAAGGGGACAAATCAAAGAGGTTTTACAGTGTGGGATCAGGAGGATTGCAACAGCTGGGGAGGGTCAGGCAGGTTATGACATTTGGGGGAACTGTTGGGTAGGGAGCTCTTCGGTGAGGAAGGATGAGAGTTATGGCAGCTGGAACTGAGTTGGTGTTGAGACTTATGATCGGGAGGAACTGGGAACAGTATAGCATCTGGAAGCTGATCAGGCAAGGGGCTCATATTATCCGGGGGATCAGGACGTACACAACAGCTGGGAAGGGTCAAACAAATACCCAACACACATGGAATTGAACAGCAGGGCCTGGTGCCACATACGGCTTCTCACGTTCCTTTTTTATGTATTGCCTCTCTCTACCTTTCTGTAAATTTCCCTTAACTCATGTTCAAAATGTGTCTTTGTGCAAAAACAAAGAGGCAGAAATAAATAATATGAAATTTTACTAAGAAAAAAATGTGGATAGCCCTTCTCAGAGAAAAGGTGTCTTGCCAAAGCCCATGTAATTCTAACTATTGGCTGGTAAAATATTTTTTTCTTCAACCCTGTTGCACCCACTGCCCTACCACGTGAAGATTTTTTTGAACCTTTTTTCCAGGAGCTCAATTAGCCAGAAGAGTTCAACTTCCTCCTCCAGTGGGATTTTAACATATGGAGGCTCAATTTTTCGTGATACTGCCCAGTGGTACTGAGGGAACTTCATGACAGATGACCCTGGTGCAGGAAGATTCATGTGTCTTGTTTGGCGTACGCCACTCTGGCTGAACTGGTCTGTTTCTCAAAAATTTCTTTATTTAATGCTTTCCTGATCTCAGGTATTGCACTATTAGATACCACAGGTATAATTGTACATTTGACATTTTTTTCCCAGAGTTTTTACTTCCTATCTGAGGTTTATTATTTCTTACATTCGTGTCCTCCATGTTTTCTGTTGCTGTCCTGTCTTTTTGTCAATTAATTTTAGAAGTGAGGTCTTTATGATCCCATACTGCCACACTCTCCATAGGTTTACATTTCTCTTTTTGTCATTTCTCTCTGACCTTTGCTGCCATTCCTAGATGACCAGCCTTTATCATTATATCTCTTTTCATCTGCACCCAAATGTTTTGTTTCATGCTGCGTTTTGATTGTAAGCTCGTTTTGCAGAGATTTTTAAAATTCATATTTAGATAAGTATCTAGCATGATGAAGTCCTTCAAAACAGGTCTCACAGGTACTAAAAAAAATAATAAATTATAGTAATGGGTTCTGTGAAAGTCCTGTTTTTTTGCAGATCTTTGACAAATTGGGAAATTATGTCATATGTATTAGGCAGTTGTGACAAATGGGCATAGGGTGGATGGTAAATTGTTGTTTTACCTCTGGAAAAATCTGTATTCTCTTGTGTTTTCCATAGCTGCTCATATTATTTTTTTTCTTCTATAGGCTCTTATTGCTTTCCAGACATGCTGTGCCTTGTCTTTGCCAATTGTTGCCATCTGTCCTGATGACATTGTGATGGAGGTTGAGTGCGTTACTGAGCTTCTTAATAATGTCACAGTGTCATTTTGCGTTACTTCTGTCACTCTGCTGCTGTTATGCTAACTTGTCTTCCTTCATCTTTTCTTTTACACAACTCTTATACTCAAGGCAGTCTAAAAAATGCCCTCTGGATATAAGTTCTTCACTTCTTTCCACCATATCCAATATCTCATCTGTTCTCTACAGCTGCTTTTTGTGTTCCGTATTTATTCCAATCATATTCTATATGGTAGAAAGTGCTGCTTGTAGGACAGATTTTTTTAATTTCCTCTTGGCATTCAGTAACACCCTATTAAGTAGCTGTGTTTACACTGCAGTTGTCAGTGATCTTTTCCGGGTCCTCTGCTCATTAAGCAATAAATTCAACTTTCCTGGCTAGCAGTGTTTTGAACATTTCATGTGGCAATATGGAGCCAGTCCCACAGGGAATGGTTTCCTCTTACCAGACTGCTCCCTCCACGTGCTATACTCCCTGTTGGGTTTATCTAACTATGTCATCTCTAGGAAGGATACTTGAAGCAAGCTGTTGCCTCTTTCTTAGTCGCATGCAGGTTGCCAGGGAGCCTGGGGGACCCACCATCTGACATTCATAGCACTCGGCTTCTAACAGAATATGTCTGAGAATCCCACTGAAGTGTGGGATGACAAGTTCCCTCTTTCTTTTTTGGAGAATTGCTTCTCATCCACAATTAAGGTAATAAAATGTTTCTGCCAACCTCTTATTGTGTTAGCATTCAGATTGCTATCATTCACTGCAGAATTATAAAAATGGTCTAGAAATAGTTTTTCAAGGGCATCTCATAAGTGACTTTTTTCACATTTGACTCCAAGATTGCAAAATGTGAAAAGCCCTGTCGACCTGAGTCTCAGAGATGGCACAGAAAAAGCAGTAATTACGTGGGCTTTCCTTTGCTCCTTCTGTATTCTACTTCAACTTGGACACAGGTAGATCACACCCAGGAGTGAGAAAATAATTCATTGCACAATCTGGTGCTTAACCTGCCTACTAAGACTGAGAACGAGGGTGCCAATTAGTGCCAGCTGTAACAGTGCTTGGGAGATGCGGACCTTCCACCAGGAGTTGGACCATGATCACAGTTCATTTCAAAAAGGACACTGAGCAGCCATCAGAATGGTAATAATTTTCAACCACTCTTGAATTAGGACAGATTCAGACTTAATTTGTTAGAACAGACGCCCTTAAGAATACTGAAGATTAACACTGGGCAAAGAATGACATCAGGGAGGTAACACGGAAACAAATACAGGGACAGAAAAAGGTAACAAACCTATAGTCTTTATTTAAAATAAAAAAAAGAAAAAAGAAAAAGAGAAGCTTGACCCACAGAGCCTAACAAAAAAGAGGGAGTGGACTTGCAGTCATGCTGGTGTATGGTAGAAGGGCAGAAAACAATAAGTTATGTTATTTCTTGCTATCCTGGAAGGCAAACAGAGATCCTGCAAGTAGCATAAAGTACCATCATACAAAGTAATATGTTTTAATATGGTAGGATACAAACCCCAGAGCTCAAACACAGTGCTGAACAATGTGGATTATTAATGGTTTATATCACCAAATTCCCTGCCTTATACTCTGTGTTTGACTCTAGTTTCCACTCCTATAACATGCCGATGCCTTTTGCTCTCTACCTCCTTCTACCCATTTACATGCCAACTTAATTTTGTTCTTCCTTCCTTCATAGTCTTTTTCTCTACATTAACTTTCATACTCATGACCCACCTAAGGCCTTAAATATTTGTTGCTTGTTTCAGCTCTTCATTCAACCCCCAGCTTTGGCACAACTCTCCCGCTTGTTAAAGGGCTGTTCACATAACTCAGTCTTCAAGTGTTGTTACCTTTTTGGCCTCTGATCATGTGCAAGGGGCTATTTCAACATTCATTGGCTTGACCCTCTCCTGGTCTTACCTCAGTATGACTCTGCCACCTTTCCACTCACATAATGTAAGTCTGCCTGTCATCGTTTCCGGTGCCATCAGTATTGTTGCCCTCTCTCTGCTTTCAATAAAAGCTAAGTGCAGATCTGTTAGCGTGCTATAGGTAAAGTAAGTTAGAAAGCATGAATTATGAACTGCTCAAGAAATAGCAGCTGTTGAGCTTGTGTGCACAGCGAGGTTTGTTTGCTGCTGATCAATAAAAATCAGAGTCAGTAGCTATGCTACCAGAGAGACCATCTGTGGCTAGAGAGCCAGAAGCTTGCTGACCGGGATAGACACTGCTGGCTTAAAGGAGGACAGGGACAGGTTATATTCATATAACCACCCAAAGAGGGACTTATTTAACTATCAGTGAGTGTTAGCTGGCAATCTGTGTGCAAAAGCACCTTTCTGCCCTGCACTTGCTCTGGGAGGAAGGGGCTGAAAATCAAAAGCAAAGTACTGGGATGTCCCTTTGCTGTGTTGTTAGTGTAATAAAGTAGCGTGGCTAACAAAAAGGGGATTATTACTAAAGAAATTTGGTAGCAAGTGGCCAGAGAGGAATAGAGGGACAGAAATTTCTCTCTTCTCTTGAAGAAACAAAGGTAGTGATGGTTCCTCTCTTATTCTTCTTGTGAACCTTGTGCTAATATCTCCTAATCAAAAAAATTCGCTTGTGTCCCCATTTCCTTTTCCAGTTACTGCACCACTTCGTATTTCGCTCCAGTGTACGCTATATCCTGTCACTCCATTTTTGTTCCCCAAGCCCAGAATGGACTCATCTCATTCAGTTGAAATCACTCTTGTAAAATTTCAAATGCCCTCTTGTTAGCCAAATCTCATACTCAGTACCCTGTGTTATCAATTTTCATCACATGTCATTGGTATAATCAAGTATGCTCTTCTTAAAATCCCATTGTCCACTTGCTCTTGAGGTGTCAACACATGTTGGTTTTCCCTCTTTCAATTCTGATAATTCCTTGAGTGTTTTCCTTTCTAGTTTCTTGTCACTGATTATCTATGAATAAGACTCTTTTTTCTTCTCATTCTTCTTTCCTTCTATATTGTACAGGTGCAAAATCAACTCCTGTTTCTTTGCAGATGACTCACAGACAGAGCTCTCCTTCAGATTTCTGTCCTGTTCTACAAACAGAAAATACTCAGCTATTACACTATATCTTTTTAAAGGTCAGTCTGAGTAAAACATGAGCTCTAACTCCTTAACTGTCCACAATACTTCTTTTCTTCATCACTGTGACATCATCCTGCTTGTCTCTGATATAATTCAGTGCTGTTTCTCACCTGGCCCTCTCTCCATGTTCTGCAATTCTGGGTATTGCTAGGTCTTGTGGATGCTTTCCTGGAACACCTGGAAGGTGTGTAAGCTGTATTCTCTCTCATTGTTCTTCACTGTGAAAACCTTTTAAAAGCGCTTTTCCTTACATCATTATTCCTAATTAATTCCAACATCTTTAATCTCAATTAATGATGTCTTTACTTCAGAGACAGAGTTTTGCCCTTTTGTTTCTATCTTCTCCCTTCTGTTGTAAAGGCACATAGATTCTTGATTTGAATTTAACTGTGCCAAGGAAATTATGTCAATTCAGTGGTTTCCCTTTTTCTTTCAAATAACTTTCTTGATCTTTAAAGCCCTTCCCAGATTCTTCCTGCTTGATTCATATTTGCTGGATAGAAGTTAATTTCTGGCCTTGGCAGTTGATGTCAATCTTTGTATTGTCCTTGTCTGAATTTTTTTGTGTGCTTTTTTTCCTAAAGACTTCTTTGTACATGGAGGAAAAAACCATAATCATCGTCAGTACAATTTCCTTGTCCTCCTCCAAAACTTCTCTGTAAAAAGAAACCACCTTCCTCTGCTGAGAAACCTACAGAAAACATAGGAGTAATTTGGGAGCTTGAGTGGGATACACCTGTGTTGGCGATTGAAACACGGACTTTGCCGCGTGGGGAATCTGGATCGTTTATTCAAAGAGAATGAGTTGGTTTTATACGCTTCTTCAAGACACAGTATTTCCTTACATGGCAATTTTCATTAAGCGACCTATCACACATTGCCACATCATCAATGCACTTTCTGAATGTCCTTCTGTGAGGTGATCACATGCTGTTCACCCCTCTGTCAGCTTCCAGCAGGCTGCTCTCTGCAGGGCTCTGCTGTGTGGCATTTCCTCTCCCCAAGGTCAGGTGGAGACAAGCGTCTTTGTGTTACCATGTGCTTCTTTGTGCTGCCATGTGCCTCTGCAGGCGTGTCTCACAGCCTGCAGCTCAACTCCATCCTGTCTCTTCCCATACACCTGCTCAAATGGGAGTGTTTCTCACATAGAAGCTGCGTCTGAGCTGGTCCCAGCACACTTAGTAGTCAAGTCGGATGGGAATCATGGATTTATCTCATCCTAATGTTCACATGCATCTCTCTATACTGATGGTAAAGAGAAGTAAGCAGATAGTTTCTGTGCAGACATCGTAGATATTTTAAATCCATGAATTATACACAGGATTAGCTTACTATGCTAATTCTTTTTATCCCTCTATTTTCTGTTATTTTAATTCAGATATTAGTATTGTTTTTCCTTGGTTATCAACTCTAGAGTAGGAACTTTTTATTTTTCCATCTTGGTTAAACTCATAATATATCATGGCTTACTTTCATAGTTTTTCATAGTGATAATATACAAAGCAGCCAGAGAGCTCAAATAGGTGACTTGACATGTTCATCCTTCTTACAAAGCACTTGCAGAACTACTCAGTACTTTCAGCTGTTAGACAAATGTTTTCATGGGATAAATATTAATGAAACAAATTGTTGTTACTTCAGAGCATTTCTTTTGGTTTGACTAATGTGATAGGAAATCGTATCTGCTGATTTAATTCTAACCAATAAACAAGTTATGTCAGAAACAAATTAGGCAGGAAAGCTGCTGGATTACTCAGACTACAATACAGTCAATTTCACCAGCCTAGGAAACCTTAGTCAGAAAAGAGATCTTTCCTATATCTGAGTGTGGCACAGAGCCTACTTTTTCACTAGAGTCACAGAAAACTTCCTTAAAATAAAGATGAGATAAGAGAGCGAAGAAGAAAACAAAAAGTAAATAGGACACAGTGAAAGAAAGGAAAATAACTAGTCTTAAGCACAGAACAAGAAATAGCTTGGCAATTTGTTTGCTCTCGTACAGCAATTACTGTGCTAAATTAAGTGCGTTAACCAAATGCCCCGAGTGGCTTATGCCGTGTTGCAGTCAATTCAACATATGTGAGGTCTTCTCAATTGCACCAACATGTTACATTTGCACAAGTCACATTTTGTGTCATTCTCTATTGGAACCTGAGGGCTGGTTTTTTTCAACTCTAAACAGAGATATGAGCAAAATAATTTTACCCACTAGCAGCGTATATGTTCCCAGAAACATAGCATCCATCTGTCTTTCTTGTATTCTCACTGTGTCTGATATCAATTTGGGTAGATAAATAGTTATATTGAAGTGCTTTTCCATAGTCCCAGATGTGTGAATTTTTAATTAGTTCTAATAATTGCCTTTTCTATATTGTTTCTGTGAACCATGATGTATAGCATCTAATCCTTATAAATTACATCTAAAGTGAAAATTTCAAAATCAACCTATTATAGTGGGTTATATTTATTACAAGCTGAATCACATCTTTCTTGCTACAGACAGAAGTGCACTTGGAATATAAAGCTAGACACGGAGTGACTGTCACAGCTAATGTTAAAATAAAAGAGATATTAGGGCTGGAGACCTTTCATAATGATTTGTCTTAGTAGTATCTGTAGCAGCATGGTTGGCACTGCAAATCATACTAATATGGGAACGGTTTCCTCAAAGAAAAAAATGGATGTGTCCCCAGGAAAAAGAATTCTGTCTTTCCACTTTGACCTTTAGCCTTCTCTCTTCGGGTAGTGCTCAATCAAATGCTGTTTCTCACTCCTCTGCTCCAGGCATGTTTGGAAGATGCAGACTGCTGAAAGACTGCTGAAGAATTGCGTCTTCACTGCATGGAGAAGTGCAGAGGTGTTTTTCAGGGACATCATCTATCCAGAGAATAATTTTAAAGTGTTCCCCACATGATGATGTTGGGGAGGAGAAGGTTAGTAGAAGTATGATGATCTTTGTTTTAAAGGGTTCTAAAAACTTTCATTTGAATAATGAATGTTTAGCAAAGGGACCAAGAGTAAGTGTCCTGTAGACACTTACATAGCTGTGCACAGAAAATTAAAAATTTGTCTGGGTAGAAAAAAAATCAATCCCTCTTGTTGTTCTTTCTCCCTTCTGTTTTTCTCCACCAGCTTTGTAAGGAGGGTGACTTATGTCTTCGTCTTTTTAGTTACTTCCAATTATTTCATTTTCCTGCGATGATCTACCTTGATCCATTTATTTTCCATTTTCAATTTTCCCATTCCACTGAAAGCATGCCTTAGAAGATGGAGACATGAGATCCTTTGAGGGTGCAGTGGAATACTGTTTGTTGGTTTGCACTGGCATTACATCTTGGTTCTCTTTTTTCATATTATTACAAAAATATTATTATTTCAGAAGATTACAGCAAAAAGTTGAGGAAAATACATTAATGAAATACTACAATGAAATGCCATTAAAATTAATGTTGAAAATCCAAGGGTTAAGGGAACAATGATAAGGAGGAAATAGCTCCAGGCTGGACCAATGCACCTAATCTGCAGCTAAAACATTGACAGTGTCTCCTTAGCGGTTGCCTGAGTATTCCCATTAGTCAATGAAAGGAGAAATAGATTTTAACCACCTACATGCCCACCACTTGGCAGCTTGGGGAAACTGATATCTTACTGACCTTTTTGGAGACAAAGCTGAAGACCATGATGCTAACTTTTTGTCTTCTAGATGCCTTTGATATTTTAACTTTCTGTGATCCCTGTGACCTCAAAATTTATATCTCATTCAACGATTTGTAAATTTGCATAACGGGAAAAGAGAGTGTGAGGGTTGTACAGGTTCCCTGAGTGGTGCAACTCTAGTTTTTCTTGCTGCCTATGTAGAAATTTGTGTTGATGTACTGTGGCTGCATGACTATGAAAGCTCTACTTACAGAAGGAAAAAGTAACGTACGTGGATTTTACTCTAAGCTAGTACAATGCACAGAAGAATAGGAGGTCCTGCATAGGTTTACATGAATTGACTTGTTCTCCACTCCAAAGAAGTTCTGTTCCAAGCCTCAGTTAAATGAAATAAAAGCAGGAAAGTATTGAAGAAAGCATGAGACAGTCCTTAATGACTTAGAGATTGCTTATGTTTATGAGACCTCAGATTTTTAGCAGATACTTTTATGTAGTAATCAGTGCTTCCATTCTCTACAATAGATTGGGAGAGGAAGGATTGCCAAAAGAGACCCCAAACCAAACCAACAACAGCAACAAAAATCCCAAACTCCACCAAAACAAAACAAAAAAACCAACAAAGGAAAAACCCCAGAAAGTCAGTTTCTGAGGTTTTTTTGGTAAACGTAGTTATTATTATAAAAGCCACTGGTTCCATTAGGTCTCAAGGCATGATTTGCATTTTATGCTTTATTTGACGGGCACCAAAGAATTATTCTAACAAAACAGTGTGCCTACTTGTGTACCACACTCTACTGGACTCAGTGTTTCTTGAATGTAACAGGAAATGTTCAGTCTGTAAAGCCATAGAGGAACAGAGTTTTTGCCTATGGGTTCTGGAAATGATAGTTTTTGCAATTGTAAATTTCAAAGCAAAAGCTCTTCTGAAGTGTTTAACAGTACACAGATCAGGAAACTGATATTGTAGATTTGTTAATGACGCATGTGCACAAAACTAGACCAAAATGCAGGTTGCAAAAACAGATGTTAAGTTTGTTGGTGGGTTGTATGCAACAGCACAGTGGGCATGACATGTTTACACATGTTTTTAATCAATGAATCTGTATCAACTGATTCCAATGAATGCACATCATGTGGAAGATAATGCTTTAGTGCTTCAGTGTTATTTTCAGTAAAACAGAATAAAGTGTTGCCCTCCATCAGACTATACTTTATCTGATCTCTGTTATAAATGGTTTAATGGAAAAAGACTGACAAGGAAATTCTCCTTATACAGAGAATTATTTTGCAGATTCACTTTTATACTAGTCTGAAACAGAAGTTATATTTATTACCAGAAGTTTTATGTGACTGAAGAAACTTGTCTCTATAAAATGGGTGTAACATTTTAGGGCTTTTCATCATGCTTGGCTGGAAATTAGTCCATTCTTTGTGAAACAGCCTTGAACACATGGTGGATTTATTTTTTTTTTTTCCCCCCAAACAGGAAGTTCCACTTCTTGAAGCTATGATTTTGAATGCTTCATATCAGTTATTCACTGCTAACTGTAAACTTGTGGAACAGGAAGTGATTGGTGTTTTTATAGTGCCTATGTATGTGAATGAATCCTGCAGATACTACTGCAATGGAAGTGACAATACAGTGAGATGGAGTCATCCTCATGTGATTGAAGTCCGTTTAAAGCATTTTCAAATTGCATTCAGAAGGCAAGCTCTACACGGGATGTAGCACTACTGTAGAAAATAGCAAACTGGAGACCACTCCTGAGCTTGACAAATGATCACACTTTGGAATACATCCCTTTGGAATGCACACTTACGCTGCTCTAACATTTTATTTTCTTTTCTGCATCAATGTAGCAGTTTAGGAGTCTGGATGTTTGCACACGGGCCTAGAATAAAGGTGTCCAGCTTCTGTCAAAGTTTCTTGATCACAATACAGAAATGATGATTACCAAAGGCAGAAGGAGCATTGTGCAAGACATAACATATTCACAGATTACAGCCAGGTCACTAGTGGGTGTCAAGCCTGGTCAGTTGCTAAATGGCTGGGCTTGCAATTTCCATGTCATTTTCTCTTCTAATCTTTAAGCAAAATTCCATGACATTCCTTGTGCAAATGAACTATATTTTTCTTTTTACAAAGATGAATTACAACATGGAGTTTCAATTGCTGCGTAATGAAGTTGTTCCTTCAACTTCAGAACAGATGACATGAAGACTTTTGAGCAAAACAAAAGGAAAGTTGCTGGGGAAGTGAGAGAAAGAAAGGTATTACCTGGAAGGATTTCAGCTAATTTGTAGAACAGTCCTGTGAAAAAATGCTCTCTTGAAAGAGACAAATCTATCAGTATGACTTAAAACTGAATTACCAAAGACTATAGCTGTTATGGTCTGCAAGACTTTAGAGACGGAAACTGTAAAGGTTTCTTATTTTACTCTAGGAGATGTCAGTTAATCACAAAGTAACACACAATAAAGCTTCATTTTTCATAGAATGATAAAATGATTTGGATTCAGAGGGACCTTAAAGATCATCTAGTTCCAAACCCTCTGCCATGGGCAAGGACACCCTCTACTAGACCAGGTTGCTTAATTTTTGTCTTAATTTGCATGAAAAGTAGGGAAAGTTGCTTAGGAAAATCAATAACAATAATCTACTGTAGTGCCTTTAGTTACCCCTACATCACTTTGGCTTCCAGAAGGAAAAAGTCTTCAGAGTTGCAAACTCTTAGCCACCTGAAGTCCACTGCAATTAAATTAGAGGACAAAATAAAAGAGTGTGGCTTGATCTACGTACACGACTTTTGCTGGAGCCTCCAACATCCCCAAATTAGGGCCATGTTCAGCTTGGGCTAAATGCTGCACAAAACCACAGAAACAGTGGATTAAAAAAAAAAAAAGTTAATAGCAAGTGTCTTGCAATCCTTTCCCACCATTTTCTATTTTATTAACAGTGGCTTGTGGGAGGGGCTATTTTATATAAACTTTCTTTTATGTAAATATCTGATGTTCTGGAACAAGACTGGATGTTGCTACAATTTCTGTGTCTGTACCAGGGCACAAAGCATGACCAGTGCTGGTGTTCCTATTGCTGAACTCTGTAGTCTTGGCTGGACTGTCTCCTGACAATGATCTCTGGCACTAAGCCATGGCTGGGGATTTCCTAAAGGAGTTGCCAGCTAGGCATGGATCAAGCTTGTTCCAGGGATGTGCCAGCACTTAAAATGATGCATGATGTGTTTGGCCCTGTTTCATTTACTGCTGGAGATCTAGCAAAGTGTCTGAAGCATTGCCCTGGTCTGAGTGCACTCCAATGCTGTGTAGGAGAGACACACTCTGTGGTGTTTAAAGTCCTAGACATCTTCTTCCCTGTCGTCCCTTAAGGAAATCTGCTTGTGATGGAAAAGTACTGATGGGAGATTTAGGTAGGAGTTACATCTCTGCCAGTGAAACCTTGGGTATTCCAGCACAGCCAAGTAAGAATATTTAGACAAATGAACACAAGGGTTTAATGGTCTGCTATTGATTGTGTTGCACATGTGGAGTTATATTTACAGTTCTCAGCTCTGAGGGCTGGAGTCATCTTCCCTTTGCACTGTGATTTCCTACCAGGTAGGATCTGTGAGCACACTGTATTCCCTTGCTATCCACACTTGGAGTCTAGGAAAGATGAAATCTGATGGAAAACAGTCATGGTGATCTCTATGCCGATGTTATAATGTGGTCTATGAGGTTATGAGGGCTGCAGGAAACACCATGGGATCCCCGTAGTAAAGACAGAGACTTATTGGCATGGCATCCAGGGATAATTATCTTCCAGTTACCATATACCAGTGGTAATGCATTAGTCTGATATCATTAACGAAATGTGCCAAATTAAATGTTGAGAGGAAGTGGATGTTGTCAGTGCACCAAATTTTCAGCCCTCGGATTTTTTCTAAATGACCCCGAACACTGCTAGAGGGAATCCATGTACTTGCTTTAAAATACTTATACTTAAAAATACTGAGAATCCTGCTGTGTCTTTGTCAACAATAACTGAAAAGATGATCCAAAACCATACCTAAATACCACTTAATTCAATCTAAACCATGTTTTAAGTATGGAAGTCCTAATCAAGCTTAACATAGCTTGAGACTGTTACAGGCAGTGTAGTAGTAAATATTCATAATTTGTTTCCATGATTTGTATAGACTGTTGCGCTGGAAAAGTGGGAATGTGGTTTCAAGCCACATGAGTTCTCCCTTGGAATGCTCTTCATCAGTACCCATCCTCCTTTAGTAGCATAATTTTATCAATACTACAAATTTATTCCTTATTCCTTGTTATGTATAATTTTGTATCTATATATTCTTTTCTTATAATGAGAACGTAGGATATCTAATGAGGAGTCTCAGGTGCAAAAGTAGAAAAATTCACAGTTAAAAAAAATCACAAGAGGCCGTAAAGTTGATTTAGAAGCACATTGTTAAATGAGTTAATACTTTTTTCCACTTTGATATAATTCTGTGGAAGGATCTAGAAATCCCTAGAGAATTCTTCTGAAATATTATTTTTTCCTCTTTTGATGTTTTGCCAGAAGGTTGAGGGAGGTGATCTTTCCCCTCTCCTCAGCCCTGGCAAAACACATCTGGAGTGCTGGGTCCATTGCAGGGCTCCACAGCAAAGAAATGGAAATATTGGAGTGAGTCTAGTAAAGGGCATGAACAGGATGAAGTTGTTGGAGCATCTCATGTATGAAGAGAGACTAAGAGAGCTGGAACCAGACACTTCTCACTGGTATTCTGTTAAAGGATAAGAAGCTGCAGGCACAAACCAAAATAAAGGAAATTCAATTTAAACATTAGAAATAATCTTTTACTATAATGGCTTTTGAGCAGTGAAACAGGTGGCCCAAAGAAGTTGCAGAGTCTCTCTCCTTGGAGTTATTCAAAATTGACTGGACAAGGTCCTGGGCAGCCTGCTCTCTTTGATTCTCCTTGATTAGACTAGTCAATCTCCAAAGAGGCCTTCTGACCTCATCTACTCGCAGATTCTGTAAAACTGATTTGGGTGAGAATTCCAACAGCCAAGGATCTCTTCCTTATTGTTTCAGCCCTGAAAAAAAATACCACACTTCTTGCAGTTCTCATATAGTTTCAGTAATCCTACTAAATGGACTGCTATTGTGGTTTATAATTTGCCTTTTTAGGACTCCACGGTAAACACAGCACATGCATACACAGAGTCTATATCTATGCAAGCAAATCAGTTGTGTGATTCACTGGCACTGAGGCAAACTGGAATGAATTGATTGGAATTCACACTGTTCTACTGTCCTACCTTCCAAACAGGGTGGCCCCATCCCAGCTGCCTACTGGAGTGCTTGGCCCATTCTCGCTCCTACACCATGCCCAGGCATTCTCTTGGATGGGACTAGTAATGTACTGGGATCAGTTCAGCTATTTAGCAGTGTAAGTTACCAGTTGCCAGCCTTTGGGAAGCACTGCATAATTTGTAAGTGTAGAGCCACCCATACAGATCTGTGTTCTGTTTTTTAAACATTGTTGTATTAATTGAAAAATAAAGGATAAAACTGCAAAGCTTTAGTAAAAGAATCTCAGAAAATTTCAGCAAAAAATGCAGTCCTTATCCTCATTTCCCTGCTATAAGCCAACAGTTTCATGATCTGGAACATTCCTCAGGTTTGTGCTCAACTCCTGGAGGCTTTTTATAGATCAGGACCCTTTCTCTGCATGAGTTTTCTACAGAATCAAATAGATTTA
This sequence comes from Edolisoma coerulescens, assembly GCA_013397115.1. Classification (NCBI taxonomy): domain Eukaryota; kingdom Metazoa; phylum Chordata; class Aves; order Passeriformes; family Campephagidae; genus Edolisoma; species Edolisoma coerulescens. The sequence continues at coordinate 500,655 of VWZW01001404.1, read as the reverse complement.
TCTCTGAACCAGGACAACTTGTCTTGAATTTGGCTGGTTCCTCAGTGAACTCAAACTCTCTTCTGACTCCCACTAGGAATGACTGAATTCCCATCTCTTCCTGTCTTCTGCTCAGAAACTTCCTATGTGGGCCCATTCTAAGTATTCCTGCTGGTTCCTTGCGTCTTTGTTTTGCCTCTGGAAATTCTGCACTTTCTGAGGTCTTATTTTTTCCTTGCGAATTAACTAACTTTCTGATTTAGGCTTTCTCCTTTGCATACTAACCATCTAATGAATATAGACATTAATTACCTTATATCGTACCCATCAGTCTGGTGGGGATTTTCTGGAGCAGTGATTCTCAACCTATTTTAATCCATGGAAAATGCAACTGTTCTAAAAAGAATCAAAAGATGTCTTAGCCATTTAAGAAAAAAAAAAGTGCATTAACTTATGCAGTACTACTGTAACAGGTCTTATTTGCAAATAAAAATGAGTCAAGCTAAAATAGATGTCCATTCAATTTTTTTTTAAATTTCTTTTTTTGTCTGGATGAATTAATATATGCATATATTTCTCCTCTCCCCAAACTTAAACACACTATTACTTTGTGAATTGCCTTCTAATATCCCATGGCATTCAATGACCAAAAATTGGAAGAAAACTTTTAGAGAAAAATGAAGAAATACACGAGCTAGGAACACTGAGGTAAATGTTGTACATAAGCACACAACTGGATGTCTAAAGAGATTTTAAACAGTCTAAAAGTACAAATAAAGACCTATGAGACTGTTTAAAAATAAATAAAATAGGAAAAGGGAAAGAGAAAGGCAAGGAAAAGGAAAAGGGAAAAGAAAAAAACTGGGAGATATCATAATACACAATAGTTCTTTTACATGGTCTAGATTGTATCTTTAGTCAATATGTGTGTATATAAAATTGCATTTATATTGGCAAACAAATATTTATGTGCAGAACTGAAAAAATTGATTCGTTTATTTCAGGCAGTTTTTCAAAAATCTGTTTCATCACAGATATCAATAGGAGCTTCCAACAAAATTTACTTCCTTCAGATACTAGTTTAGAATATTCTTGAAAAAAATATTTATCTGCTTACATTATAAGCACTTTTTGATGTTACCATATTTGAAGCCTTTGTGGCAATTTGGATATTTTGGCAAGGTATTAATGGTACTTGAAAATGTCGGTTGTTTCCCATTCTCAGCTTCATATTATCTCACAGGTTTCTATCTCTATTTCTCTCATCTTTTAATTTCCAGGCATTTTGTTCTAGATTAAAAATGTTTGTGGACAACTTTGGGAAAATTAATCTTGATGCTGAAAATGTTTAGCATTTCCCTTAATAAATAAAACATGAGATGTGTCATTTCATTCTTAGAGTTTGATACTCTTGGGACATGGAGGTGCTCACCTACTCCCAGTCAGACAAAAATAGATGATTAATTCATGGGGAGGACGGCTGAGTAGTCAGCAGATTTTCTGAGAGACAGGTTGTGGAAGGTGAATACTCACTATATTTTAATATTCTGTAGGCAGTATTATGTGATATTGCTTCAAGTATGTTCATTGACCTGGTCAGAGAGGTGGGGCTGCTGAATAACCATGGTGTGAATAGCTACAGGAAGCCAGCAGATCAAAGAGCTATCCACTGTTTAAAAAGCTCTTCTCAGGGGAGAAAGGAGTGGAGAATGGGGTCAGTTCTTAGATGTCACTCCTGTTGAGAACAGACAGTGATGGAAGAGAAGGAATCCTCTGGTGAAAGAAACCAAAAGGCTTTTTTTTTTTTTTTGTATTGTAGGGTCTGCTCAACGTTCTTTATTCTCTGCCAAAATCAAAACTTTGTATTGTGTCTTCTCTGTCCTCAGGCCTTATATATCTAAATTATTTCATTTTTTAATTGTTTATTTTGGTACTGTGAAGCTTGGTGTCAATCCATTAGGTGTATAAATTCTAAGGGTGTGCTCCCTCTGGAAGGATGAAGCACAGTGTTTTTGTACAAAGAGTTCCAATGTCTCGCCTCTCTAGGTTCACATATTCTCAGTCTTGTACCTTCTTTTCCTTTGTAGATGGGGGAAAAGGTGTGAGAAAAGAAACTGTGTTAAGTGAGAGAATCTGTTAGTAAATCCCCAGTATAGCTGCACAAAATGATCAGCAGCTGTAACCCAATTAAATGTAGCAATTTCACAGCACACTACTGCTCACCAGAGAGTATATACCGATATTCTCTGAGTATTCAGCCAAACCGTTTTGTACCAGTGCTTGCAAATTTCTCCTCAGGAATATTTACCATTTGGCTAGAGCTCCTCAAACACAAAGGGAAGATATGAGGGGAGAGAAAAAGCAAAGGAACATAGTACAAGGAGAGCCAATTAGTAAGTAAATCCACTCTGTCTCTTGAACGCAAAGTAATCACTTCACAGGTGTGCACAGAAAAATTTGCAGTTATAACATAACTAGAAGGTTAACTATTTGAAAGGTCTTCTCAAAGAACATTTAGATTAGGGAGCCTTTCTTCAGTTCAAAGCTCCTGCTGCTTATTTATGAGTCCAAAGTGAGGAAGCAAGCTATTCCTTGTTTAATGTGATCATTCTAATAGCTAAGCCATTTCTGACTTTGCTTTTATAGATATCATGGCTCCAGTCTCTGCTGATCTGGATGCTTTTTGCATACCCGTATATGTGTGTCATAAAAGTATTTGGCTACCAGTTACTGGGGTGAGGAGAAAACACCCCCAAAATACTCTTGCAAGGCTGAGGTTATACATTTCTCACCAACATGTACAGTATAAGACATACAAAGAGACGTCTTTAGTCTAATAAAAGTTTTACAAAATAATCTAACAAAATTCATATAAACTTCTGATTGTATGAAAGAAAATTTTAAAACCAATTTTGTTTATTAATTTCCTTTTATATTTGAAACTCTATATCTTACCTACATTGATGTACTGTGATTTTTGTCCTACTCATCTGCAAGACAGTATCAGGAAGGCTCATCCAAAGTGTGAAAAGCAGGACTCCTACTTTTGTCAATTAGTGAAAGAGACCAATTAAAGCCATATGTCTTCTGTTCACCTCTCCTGCTGAAATCACTCATTGACAGTCATCTTGCAAACGTGGGACTCAAACAGAGGACCTTATAATATTTGTGCAAATTGCATATATCTTCATAAAGGATATAGATAATATTCTCCTGTGCTTACAGTCCCTTATCATACACTGTCTAGGACAGCAACTCTCTGCAAAGACGGATCTTTAGCCTGAGGTTATGTGGCATGATACCATATATGAAGAAGAAGACAGAAGAAGAAAGCCCAGATCACTGCAGAGCTCTGTTTCTCACTCTAGTTGTCTGAGGCAGATGCAAAGCAGTAACGTCTTAAATCCTGTCAGAGCCTTGATTTCATCAGTGGTACTTGGTTGTTGCTTAATTAACACACTTTACAACATTCTGAACACCACATGGGCCAGGAGCCACAATCTTACCTATGGGGAGACAGGGGTTTCTGTCCTGAATTTTGTTTCTGTAGAGTGTCCTTGTTCCATAATCACTCATTTCTGTAAATAAATCACATAACACTCACTTCCCAATAAACTGGTATTTACCAGCCTGAGGTTATCAACACTATGGTTTTCTCTCATTTCTTTATGTCCATATGGTAAAGTCCTAGTATAAATTTTATTTTATCCTTTACAGACCTCTGTTTCAGTTCATTTTAAGTGACTAATTTGCCTAAATAGCCTTCAGTTTGCCTTGGAACTTTTTCAGCTAAACATGGTAAGAAAATAAAAGAATGTATATGATCTATTTAAATAATTGCCCCTTAACATCTCCAAAACTATGCAGAATATTTTTCTAAGCAGCAATAATGCCCAGTACTCATTTTCTGCCTATTTTTGTCCTTTGTCCTCATTTCTGTAACTGAGCCCACTGTCATCTGGTAGAAATATTTACCAGTTGGATCTCAATCGGCCTGGTAACAGTGAGAACACATCTGGAGTCTAGACTCAGCGGCTCTATGGGCAGGGTCATATCTCTGTGCTCCATCAGCCCCAGCGCCTATTTCTGTTTACATAGGTGGTGTGCGGCATCATCTGTTTCAGTTGTCAGACACTGCCAGCCCCCCACC
>VWZW01001404.1:333665-496442 GCA_013397115.1 Edolisoma coerulescens | reverse complement strand
CCCCTTCTCCCTGACCCTCCACCATCCCACTACTATCAGCTGGAGACAGGAAGCAGGAGACCACTGGCACACACTACAGGAGAAGAGGGGGAAGAAAATCCCTGGATCTTATAAAATCCAGCATTATCTCTGTGTCTGAGCTACGCTTCAGCTCCACAGGATTCAGTTGAGAGCAGTATCTTTGTCTGATACTGCAGGAGGCTGCATCAAATATGCAAGGGAAAGAATAATTTCTTGGTACATAAGGGAGTATGCTCTAAAGTCTTTAAAAACTCTTTTGTTTTGTTTTTTTTCCTCCTCCTAATTGAAATTGTCTGCTTCAACCTCTTGGACTTCAAAACTAGAAAGTGTTGTAACATTTTCTGGATACTACTGTTTACCTGAAGAAAGGGACTAAAATAAGCTTAGAAATTGTGTCATGCCAAAAAATATAGTCAAAAAAGTTTGCTGTGACAAGAATTGTGTCTCATAACACTTAAAGTTCTGTAATGTGTGAAGTAGCTTGTGTGTGTTTGAGGATAAGAAATATGCAATACTTCGTTAATGATTCTTTAAACTGTATGATAGGATTTTCTTTTCATCACTCATTGAAAAATGACTCAGTCCCAAAGAGTAGGAACTATCTCATCAAAATGTTAGTACGTTGTGGATGGTTGACTTTGGCTGGATGCCAGGTGTACATCAAGCTGCTCTGTTGCTTCCCTCCTCAGCAGCATGAGGGTGGGGTGAGAAAATAAGACGAACAAAACTTGTGGGTCGAGATAAAGGCAGTTTAATAAACCAAAAGCAAAGGGCATGCACAGAAGCTAAGGAAAACAAATGATTTATTCTCTACTTCTGTGTTCACTTCCATTTCCTGAGAAGTAGGGCTTGCTCTGGAATACAAATGCTGTCATAGTGAATGCTTCACACCCCTCCTTTCTTCCCAGGGTTAACTTATGATTTTCTCTACCTCCTCCATCCCAGTGGCGCAGGAGGATGGGGAATGGGGACTGTGGTCACTTTGTCACACATTGTCTCTGACACTCCTTCCTCCTCAGTGGGAGGACTCCTCACACCCTTTTCCTGCTCCAGCGTGGAGTCCTCCCACAGGAGACAGTTCTCTACAAACTTCTCCAACATGAGTCCTTCCCATGGGCTACAGTTCTTCATGAACTGCTCCAATGTGAGTCCCTTCCATGAGGTGCAGTCCTCTAGGAACTGGCTGCCCCAGTGTGGATCCCCCATGGAGTCCTCACTGGGCAAACATGCTGCAGTGTGGACTTCTCTCTCCAAAGGGACACAGGTCCTGCCAGGACCCTGTTCTAGTGTGGGCTTCCCACAGGGTCACAGCCCCTTTTGGGCATTCCCCTGCTCCAGTGTGGGATCCTCCACAGGCTGCAGATGCATGTCTGCTCCTCTACGAACCTCTATGGGGACATGAGGGGCACAGCTGTCTCACCAATGGCTGCAGGGGAATCTCTGCTCTGGTACCTGGAGCAACTGCTCCTCCTCCTCCTTCACCAACCTTGATGTCCACAGAGCTGTTTGTCTCACATACTCTCACTCCTCTCTCTGGCTGTTGTTAAGTACATTATCCCAGAGGTGCCACCGTCATCGCTGATGGGCTTGGCCTTGGTGGATCTGTATTGGAGCTGGTGGGTATTGGCTCTGTTCAGATAATCATTTATGAAAAAGACATAACTCGTAAAAAGACGATCATATATTAATGTGATGCCGACTTCTAGAGTCTGGTAGAGAAGTTGCACAACACACCTTTGGGGCTTTGTCACAAGGAGGTATGCACAGCTTGAGCTAAAAGCTCAGACTGCTGGTGAGAGTAAGGTAACAATTTAAATCTTACGCGAATTGGCACAGTATGGCCCTCATAACACACTCTTAAGTATAGTACTGTTGCTCTGAAAACAATGAGTAAATATTTATAAGCACAAGATGATGTGTGCCTCTGTTTCATTCCATGATTTGTAAGCAGGTCCTCCTATTGTTAAGGGGAATTCTATTCACAGAGAGAAATAACAGACAAATTTCTACAATCACACTTCTATCAGTAAACATTATCTCTTCTCTGAATACTTGGAGCTAATCTGCTTGAATGGGAACACAGAGTTTTGTTAGAGGGGTGTGTGAGATACTCTGCTGTTTTTTGCATCAACACAATGATGTTAAAGCTTCGTTTTAGTTGCTGGGATAGATTCTGTCATCATCACTAAGAGTTGTACAATCTTCTTCAGCATAATAGGGCTGCATAAAGTTAATGAGTTGAAAAAGTGCTTGCAAAGTATTTTGGTATTGGTGATGTGGCAAAAGTCAGAAATAATCCTACTTGACTCAGTCTGCAGAGCAGTTGGCAGACCAGGCAATATTTATTTTTCTTTTTTCAAAAGTACTTTTTTATCTCATAAACTCTGAATAAACTTTAGAAAAGTGAGACTTGCCGGCTCTATTCGGCACATGTTGGAGGCGGTGTTAATACGTCTTTTGACTTTATTTGGAGCGGAGCTTAGCTAATGCCAAGTATTTTTGAGATGTCTCAACATCACTTTAAAAGTATCCCTTATGAAAACATTTATTTCCAACAAAACAGTTTTGTGTTCAAAGCTGAGGGCCAAACATTATCAAGTCTACGAAAGAATGGTGTATTAGGTTTGAATTTTCCTTTCAAACACATTGGTTTGGAGAAACTGACAAAACAAAGCTATTTGGACCCTCCATAAAAGAGAAAACTTAATTCAGCTCTTATATCATAGATCTTGGATGTAATATTTTCCTGTATAAAAAGGTAAAAATTGCTCCCTTTATGATACAAGAGATTAGTTTACAAAAATATAATACCCAGAAATTACTTGAGCATTTTTTTACCATACATCATATCATCACAATATTTCCATGGATTTCTATGATAATTCCACTTGGGTGTGTTAGGAAGGCACTCAAAAAATTACAGAAAGTAAAAGAAGAATAGTTAAAAAGTATTTTTATTTTTTAGTTTATGCTTATATTACTGTAATTGATATAATATCATGTATAGCTGAAGGAATATGATTCAGTTCACAAAACTTAATTGTGATAAAGATTTCAAATTATTGTGAAATGCTGCGAGATGCTCATTCCCTAAGATAGTTTTATTGTTACCGAAAACACTGCCAGACTAGGGTAGAAAATAATTGGCTGCCAACAGAAAACAAAGCAGGATGTATTTGAAATTGATCTTTTCACTCAGTCCTCTATATTCATCTGGTCACTGCAGATGGTGTTAATAGCATTGCAGGTAACGTGATTAACTGGGGCTTGGCTATGAGGGCTCTGTGGATGTAGAGCTATCAATCTGCTCATTCTCATTGTCTTTTTCTGTCCATTGTTTTTGATAGTGGCAATGAGGTGAAAGTCCTATGTGAAGAAGCTGAACGAGCTGGGGTTGTTTGGCCTGGAGAAAAGGAGGCTCAGGGGGGGCCTTATGACTCCCTACAACTGCCTGAAAGGAAGGTGTAGCCAGGTGGGGATTGATCTCTTCTCCCAAAAAGTGACAGGACACGAGGAAATGGCCTGAGGTTCCACAGAGGAGGTTTAGATTGGGTATTAGGAAAATATCTTTGCTGAAAAGGTGGTTAGCCATTAGAACAAAGTACCCAGAGAAGTTGTGGAATCACTATCCCTGGAAGTGTTTGAAAAACATGAGGATATGGCTTTTGGGTACACTCTTTGTGGTGAATGATTGGACTCATTGGCCTTAAGAGTCTTTCTTAATCTAAATAATTTTATCATAGAATCATAGAATTCATTCCTCTTCTAGCATAGAAATTATGATTCTATGATTCTAAGTATTAGAAGCTCTCAGGGTCAAAACCAGCTCTTTTACCTTTGAGTGAATGAAGGAGGACTTCCTTCCTGTTTCCACAGTGTCACAAATGTTATTTTCTCTTGAAAGCACAAAATTTTGACTCTTTATTTTCCTCCCCCTTGTCCTGTGATAAACTCAGAGAAATAAGAAACATGCTGTGCTTTTTGAACACACATTGAATGGAGGCGTTAGAAGATCATATATATATATATATATACACACATATATATGCAGCATGTCTCAAAATCTTCCCAGGGAGGTGAAAATATACTTTGCAATGTGTGAAGGTAAATTTTTCAAAAGATCCCATGGTCAGATTTTTTTGCTTGATTCTGAAAAAAGGCCAACATTTCTGAAGTACTCATGGAACTTTGCAATACTCATTGCAACATCTGTGGGCAGGTTTTTTTAAAATGATTGGCACCTAGGGTGCAATTAATGCCCCAGAGTCTGGCAATCTGTTTTGGCATTAAAAAGAAAACTGAGAAGTTTAGAAATCACTAAGGAATGAAAGAAACCCTGAGAAACTGCTAGAAAGTGTAGACTGTTTATTTTTGAGTAGCAATGAAAAGTTACCTTGATTGCCTTGCTGCTTCCCAGAAAAAGGCTGGCTATAAAAAAATGGAGTTAAAATTATCCTGTAGAAGTAGAGGTGGCATGAAACTACTAAAATTAAAAGCCTAAACCAGGAAATAGTAAGTAACATTTCATCAGGAATAACCCCTTGGTGGTGGAGCTGCTCAGTTACAACATTGGAACCTCTGTGGTGTGTCTTTGAAAAGTGAGCTCAGGTAATATGTTTGCAGGTCTCAAATGCTTGGAAAACGTTCAGGGGACACAAAGTGTGGGGACAAAGAATATGGTCAGAGTGTCAGGTGTTTTGCTGATGCAGCTGACCACCTTCAGTCAAGTTATTCCATCAAAGACTTTGTCCTGACATCCTAACCTCCGCTTCAAATCTCTGTGTATTTTTTCACATGAGCAGCACGTATGAACAGTCCTGGAGTGAGGCACACAAGGGCAGAGGTCAGAGGGAAGGGCCTGTCATTGTTTAGCTTTCAGGAAAAGAGGATTAGAATAAAATTTTGACAAAACTGAGAGCTTTGAAAAGAATAGCCATGAGCAGTCAGATTGCAAAACTTTTAGTGGTCTCATTTGATCAAAGTCAAAAGAATCCAAAACAATTACAATGAATGGTGGGAGAAGGAAACAGTAACTTTCTAACTTGATGGTCTCGGCATAGCAGGCATCCTTATTTCTAGGCCATCATTGCAAATCTGGCTCAGTTAACAAGGGCAGGAAATCATAGCCGTGTAAAAACTGTTTATTCTCAGAAATTACATGAAGCGAGTCAGAGACCTCAGTCACATTTCTGTGGGCAAATCCCCCTGCATTTAAACATACCCCCACAGTGGACAGCACATGGCACTTGGCACACACTGCACAGTCCAAGTGGGGTACAGGGACAATATTGGTATGGTAACTCCTAGAAGTAATCATATATTCCCGATTTTTCCTTAGTCTGGTAAAAGTGGTAAGGAGTTTGAAGTCAAAGCACCAAAAGGAAGGAACTTCCCCAAAGACTTCAAATTACACTGTTTCTCTGGCAATTTTTACGTGGATAAATTCATGAAACGGAGAGGGGGTCGTGAAGATAGTGGATGTGGCCATAATTTTGGCCGGCTATGGAAAGTGTGGAACCAGATGTGGAAGTTAATGTAGAAAATGAACATTGAAGTAGTATAAACAGATGGCAAATAAAATAAGACCTTTCTGTCTCATATTTATGAAGAAGTCATATGTAAGAAAATGAACTTCTAAGAACCCACTGTGAGCAATGAAATAGGAGAGTCTGGAAGAAAGAATCTGGGACTGATCCTATTAAATAAACTCCAGTGTCAAAGAGCATCGTGGGATGTACTGCTCAAGAACAATAAATCCTATCACAAAGATTTCTGCCGCCAAGATTTAGTATCTACAGTATGATGCATATACTGCTGGATTAGCTCTAGCCTGCAGACCAGCTGATAGTTCTGTGAAAAAAGGAATTTTTTTGGTCATCATATTGACTGAAAAGTCTTGCTTTCCATCAAAAACATTTGAAGTTCAGTAGTTTTCAACCAACCCAACACTTTACTGTGTACAGTTTTCCCTTAGGATTTTCTTTCCTTTACATGGTAAAGGGTCCTGGTCCAGAGTTCTTGCTCTCTAATTAAATAATCACCTACTTTAACTTAATTCAGATGAGAAAAATATTAGTTTATTATGAATTAAAAGGCGATATAGTGTTTCTACCCCAATTTCATTAAAAACCTAAAAATTCATGAAATTCAATGATGATTCAAATCATGAGGGAGGCCTTATTTTAATATTTACATGCATCTGGATGCTGCTGTAGGGACTGAAAATCTACTTTTGTAACTTGAAGGCCAAAATGAACCCACAGCATTTTAAGCTTAACTGATAAGAGAAGAGAGACATTTACATTGCATTTCTTTACTCATATGTGACTCCTTTAACTGTAGATATTCTGATAGAAGAAAAATACATGTTGTAGAAATTCTTTGTTGAAATGGCATGTCAATTATTACAAAGTTATAAATGCTTTAGAAATGAATTACTGTCTAACATATGTTCACTCAAGGGTCTGAGTTGAAAAAGGTAGTAAATATGCTGCATGAGGAATGATCATGAAAATAAAGAAAGAAAGATCTGGACATAATTACGTAGTTCAATTTTGACTTTCCTTGGTAACTAAACACAAAACATCTCAATTTACATAATCCACAGGTTTTGCTATGTTTGTACAAAGTTGTAACAATTAAAAAAATATCTAAATCCTGCAACATATGTAAAACACAAGCAAGTAATAGAAGACATGTTACAGTAATGTTGACACCTGAACCCTTAGTGGAATTTTACATTTGAAATTCTACCATATCTTTTAATTTTTTACTTATTGAACACAATGAGCTCTTCATGGTTTCTAGAATTTGTCCAGAAATGAATTAACTATTAATGTCTCTTAGAATCTTACAGAAAAAGATAATACTGACACTTAAAATTTTAAAAACCAGCAGATTTACAGGGAGGAGAGGAACTCAAAATGAGCAAGGGATGAAATGTTTTGTTTTATCTTTAAAAAGAGGGAAATGTTATACCTCACAGAAGGCCATTCAAATATAGAAGAGGTGGAAATGCTGACTACTGAGAAAATTTCCTGGTTTGGAAAGTATTCTTGCAACAGCAAGTGAGAATCAAGATTATGTCGTTTCTCTCTTTTGTATATGTAAAACCTCTTTTGATGACAAAAATTTGGCCAGCTGGAGGACAATGAAGTTGCTCCTTTCAAAACTGTTCTTATTCCTGTTAGGGTAAGAAAGCTATGTCAGATCTTAAGTGCAATGAATGCAGTTTTATGCAGTTTTAACCTCAAGGTTTATCTAGGCTGAAGAATACCTTCTTCGTTGTTTGAGTCTCGTAACACCAAATACCCTAAAACCTGACCTTGCTTCAGAGAAGGTAAAGGGTAAAAGCTTTGTCAGTAGAGTTTAGTTAGTGACAGAAATGGGCTTCAGCTGTCTCAGAGCAAAGGAGGACAACGGTCTGGATGGAAATAACTTCACAGTACTTCTTAACTCTTGGGCCTGGTGTGTGTCCAGCACATATTATTGCTCTGTGCTGGAAGAAGGCAAAGGGAAGGATCATGTCACATACAGAATCATAGAATCACAGAATGGTTGAGGTTGGAAGAAACTTCTGGAGGTCATCTGGTGACTTGGACCTACAGCTTGTTTCCCAGGACCATGTCCACATGGCTTCTGAATATCTCCTGGGATAGACATTCCACAACGTCTCTGGACAACCTGTTCCAGAGCCCAGTCGCTCTCCCAATAAAAAGATGTTACTTTGTGTTCAGACAACACCTCCATGTTTCACTTTGTGCCTGTTTCCTCTTATCACTGGGACTGGAGTGTGGCTCAAAAACAGGAAAGAGGTTTTTGACCAGAGAATCCACCTGCAGAACAGTCAGGTAGGGCTGCAAATCAAGCCTCGGTGAGCATGGGGAGCCATATCCATGCTTGTGGTGGAAGTCTTGCTCATCCTAATCCATAGCAATGGATCCTGAACAGCTCTTAATGCACAGATAGAGACTCTGTGAAGGCACAGAAGACAGCAGTGCTGTCATGGCACTGTCAATGCACTGCTCTCCCTATGTTCATATGTTTCTCAACTGAGCGATAGACTGGGAGGCACCAACGTGGCCTTGACTGGTCAGCAACTTTTATTTCTTTTTTCAGAAAAAGAATTTCCTAAGAAAAATATTCTTTCTTTCTTGCTTGCTTTCTTGCTTTCTCGCTTTCTTGCTTTCTTGCTTTTTTGCTTTCTTGCTTTCTCTCTCTCTCTTTCTCTCTCTCTCTTTCTCTCTCTTTCCTTCTTTTCCCATTCTTCATTTCTCCATGCTATCTATAGGACAACATTCCATCCAAAATTTAGTTTTAAGATGTTAAAGTACATCACTGTTCTTCTTGATGTCCCCCCCACAGACGTCTTCTCCAGGGATTTTTTAGCTCCTACTAAGCCTCCACAATACTGCTCCAGTTGGGGTCAAGGGATGGGATTTACTCAGAAGCAGAGGGTAGCAGTGGGCCTGTGACAGGCTACAGTACAGACAGCATAAGGTGAAGAATTGAGCATTTTGGTCAGTGACTTGAAAGACAAAATAATAAATAAAATATTAAAAAAAAATTGAATTTGATTCAAGGGGGCCTTTATGTGACAAAAACTCAGAAAGTCTTTGCAAGGACCTAGCTATTGAATTTACAAATAGTTAATGAACATTAGACATATAAACATTTGTTTTTAAGAGAATTGGGAAGCTCTAAAAATTGATACTTTAGGACTTTTATCACTGGACTTTTACACAGGGTCATTTGGTAGCATACGCATGAATGAGTAATAATTTTTCATAATTTTTTTTATTACAATATAAATATTAGGAATATTTCCTTTAATTAAGCAAGTAGTTTTAAAATAAACTGTTTGATCCACTTGTAGGTCAGAAGTCCTGTTTCCCAATGATAAAGTGGTAAATGACAACATGAATGTAGAAAGAGCAGTCTTATCTTTATGAAACATCAGAGGACACAAATACTGAACTTGCTGTGTTGGTTAATATATATTTTAATTACAGTTTATTTCTTTCTCCTTATATTCTTCAGTAAAAGTTCTTTATAAATACAACTTTTCACTTTAAAAACTTTGATTTGGCCCTTTTTTTTCCCCCTAATACTAGAAAGGTTAATGTCTTAAGCAGTGTTTGTCTATGTATGGCTATATGGCATTGGGAAACCAGGGAGATATTTTGTCTCGAGTCATGATATTCTTCAATATGTGTGCTTCTGGGTAAGCTTCCTTCTAAACTCATTGTGAACAAACAGCAGTGCTTCAGTAAGTCTTACACTTGCTCTTTTCTTCGGCTATTTGGCTAACACTTTCTCCCATCCATGACAAGTGCTGCTTGGCTAATCTGGTGGAACCAGGCACTCAGAGTTCAGGATCTACAGCAACTTGCCATTGTTCACCAAGTTCAAATCTGGGCAGCTAAAAACCGTTCTAGAGGCAGATTATTCTCTCACAATGCTTCCTCTGTCTTCCTCCTTTCTACAGAGTAATTGTCATTGTTATCAGTGAACTAATCTTTTGTTGACTCACATAATTTCGCGATTGAAAATGTAATAAAAATAAATATTATGCAGATATAACAGACCCCTGATCTTAAGAATAGCTTATAACTATATACAAATATATTTATTTTAAAATATATTGTGTAATACACTTCACAGAGGATCATAAGTCTCTGAATTAGAATATTGAATATTTCTTTTAGAGATAAATGGCAAATACCCTAAACTATGTACCTCAGACCTCCAAATAGTCCTACATTTTCATGTGTTCTACAATGTTTTGTTAACATTTTCCCATTCTTCTAGTTTTTATAAGCTTCTGCACTCCTGGTTTCTGTCTGAGACTAGAAAAGCAAGTACCCAAATACCACAACAAAGACAGTGCTCGAGATATTTCAGGTTTGATTTAGAGCAGGAAATATTTAGATTCTTTTAAGATTTCCAGTTAAATTTTCAAATACAAGAATATTCAGATAAGCACCCAAGCTGACTGCTCTTCTGAACTGAACACAAATGTGAAAACTTCAGAATTTACCCCCTTACAGCCAATAAGGAGAGCTGTTTATGGGACAAATCTGTATTGGTATCGTGTAATGGATTGTTGGATTGCATAATTTCTAAGCATTGCTTGTGTGTAGCACACTTTATATTGGCTTACAGAAAATACAGAATGCATACTGAAGAAATTTAAGAAATACATTTATGAGATTATTGGAAAAAGATTTGTCATATGTATACACAAGCATCTATGATTGGATTGGGCCCTTAAAAAAACACACTTCAGCATTCAACATTTGTGGTAGAACAAGATTATGCTGTTTTGGATCATTATTGCATATTTTTTTTCTAAGAAAGAAACAAATACCTTTTTCAAAGAAAGGAAATGATCATAAACATTGGCTGTTTATCACACTATGGTATTTGCCTTCCTTATGGCATTTGCATCATTTCCTAAGCAAAGAATGGCAAACATTGCAAGAAGTACAGTGAAATAAACATAAGCACCTTGTTTAAGTACTTATCTGAACATGACCTGCATGGCTTAGCATTTTTTATGCAGCTTTAGGTCCCACTCAAATCAAATCAGTCTCTTACTGTACTTTTAGTATTTTGATTTTAAATGGTTAGAGTTTATGTTTCAGGAAGTAGCTGAAATAAGGCATATCTAAGCTAAACAGGTGTTTTGGCAAACACATGCAATAATATTGTTTTTTGAACCAAGATAGTTCCCTTGACAGAAAAAGTGTATGTGGAGGAGAAAGGGATTAAGTGGTGATTGTATAATGTGGCCTGAATCCAGAATTCACCAGCTCACTGGGTCAAAACTTTGGAAGAGATTTTTGAGACATTTAGACAAGGACAGTGCTTAACTACCTGGAAAGACAGTTAAGAAAGGCTGGAAAGAATATCCTGATGCTTGTAAGTGGTTAATTTCTCTCTGTATGTATGGAAGGAGAAAAGCTCTTGTGTCCAAACAGATCATAAGGCAGCTGAATTTTGTTTATAATATTTTGCCTTTATCTTCATGTGGAATTCAACTTCTAATGCTGAAACAGAAAATCTGCAACTGCCACATGAAATGCTAAATGGAAAGGAATTAATAAACACATGCAGATTCTGTTAGCAGTGTAGAAAACAATTCTCTGCTTTTTTGATGCAAGAATGTTAAATATAAAATTCACATAGCAGAGCTTCAAAATTGTCAGAATTTTAAAGCAATTACGAGACACTGAGAAGTTACTCTAGATGATGGAGAAGACTAAGGAAAAAGACAGTTCCCCACTGGGATATCTATGCAGCTCATTTATTTACCCTGAAAACATGCCAGATATCTCAGAACAGGCTGTAAGTTAACTAGCTCAAGAAATTTTGGCTACTCAACTGCTAAGCCTCACATTTTGAAGAGATTAAGTTATAAAATGAAATAACTGATCTTTGAAGATGAGTGGGATCCTATGAGGATGCCTTGAAGAGCAAAGGAACCATTAAAAGCTTGATGACCTATCTATATCATTTCCTCGAAACACAAGAACAATCCACCCTGCTGTAAAATAAACCAGCTTGACTGAATGGGGAACTTAAACTGAATTCAAAAGCAGACTTGAAGAGGTGGAAAGTGGAGAAGGGCAACTGAAGAGGAATGTAGTGTCACCCAAACACTTTGGGACAGTTAGGAAAGCCAGACCTTGGCTAAGTGGAAACTGGTGAGGGAT
Organism: Edolisoma coerulescens; assembly: GCA_013397115.1. Classification (NCBI taxonomy): domain Eukaryota; kingdom Metazoa; phylum Chordata; class Aves; order Passeriformes; family Campephagidae; genus Edolisoma; species Edolisoma coerulescens. The sequence continues at coordinate 484,704 of VWZW01001404.1, read as the reverse complement.
GCAAAGGTCAACATGAATGGCCTCTACAGAGCTTCCTATCAGTGAAGGAAACACTGGGGCAGATGTAGAGCTGCTCGTGAATAGTGCAGGCAAGCTCGTGAGGGCAGGGAAATGAATGAGGTGCTCAGAGCCTTCACAGAAAAGGTCTTTCCTCAGGCCTCTTGAGTCTGCATGCCAAGTGACAAAATTTGTGGAGGATAGAAACAGGTTGAAGCTTTGGAGAGGGTCACCTTAGGGATACTTAGGTGAACTGATCACACACATACATAAGCCCAAAGGATCTGACAGGATGCAAATGAGCGTGTTGAGGGAGCTTAAAGGCTAATGTCATTTTGTGTTTGATAGAGGGGCTGGTAAAGTCTTCATACAGATAGCATGTGTGAGGGCAACACCAGGCCAGGGGAGTGAGACTGATAACTGGAGGACAGGACTGAGATGGTCCATGCAGACAGACCTCAGGAGGCTCCAAGTGCAGGAACCTTGGGAAGTTCAACAGAAACAAGCATTAAGTTCTGCATTTGGGAAAAAGCCTAATGCTATGCACCAGTACCAACTGACTGACTGTTCATCAGCACTACAAAAACAGTACCTGAGAATCCTTGTGGACACCAGATTAAACCAGTCCAATTCTATAATCTTGCAATGATGAAAACTAAATCCAGCCTGGTATATATCAGCGATAACTTGGTAATCCATCACTAGCACTGACATAAACATATTGTCATACTTATTACTTATTGTGATTACTTACTTCAAAACTTTTAGGACATTACTTGCTTCTCTGAAGATATATTTAGTTATTGTATCAGATCACATATTCACAGATAACAATCTGCATGTGGTTCAGAAAACAGATTAATTAAGGAGTTTCAATATGTTCCCATCAGTGATGATCCTGCTTCAGCTTGGCGCCCTGATTAAATGTTAAACCACTTGATGAAGCATCCGTTTGTGCTCCCAAAAAGTGGTTTTCTGTTCTGTCCCTCTGTATAGAACAGCCTGTGCAAATGAAGGGGCTTCTAGAACTGCTCGTACATATCGACTATACATTATCTGATGAAAGAAGCAGACAGACTGGGGCTTAAGTCCTTTCCAAGGAAATCCATATTAATAAAATGGTTGATGTTTCTGTTTTCTCTCAAGGATGTCATGCTCACAAAGGAGAATCAAAGGTAAATACTTTCAACCATTGAAGAGGCTTAATTTACAATCTGCTATGACAAAACACTTATGAAAACTCTTGGTCTCTTTGTTCTGATCAAAACCAAGTTATCAAATAAAAATGTACATTTATTTCTGTAAAAAATCCCAAGCAACCAACCAACCAACCAAACAAAAAAAAAAAAAAAAACTCCAAAAAAAAAAAAGCAGTGGCAGAATCAATACTTTTGAAAAGGGTTTCTTTCATTCAGAAGCATATAAAAAATTCTGTGTACAGTTTCAGTACCAGCACAAGACTTAGAATGGTAATCATTTATATGAAAGTACGATATACAAGACATCCAGTATAGATCAATGTATAGAAAATGGGCTACATTACCTAAGAGAGTAACTCTGGTCTGGTTTTGTTCCTCAAATTCTTTCAAAATTATTGAGACACTAAGAACAGTAATGTTGAGCAAAGTGCCTAAGTAGAGCTATACCTTTTTCTAAGGAAGCTTTATTTATTAGCAGAATGAAACAATGAGAACTGCTCTGCATGGGAAGTCACAGACATTAGCTTTTTCAAACAGCAAAGGGTTTTTAAAGCAGGAAAATAACTGAAAGTGTTGAAGCTACTGCAGCTATTCTCATGCTGAAATTAGGCACTTATTTAAGCTTTTTACTGGCTTCATCCTATTGAATGCGATTATTCAGTTACATATTCAAAGAAACTGAAAGCAGAGATGAAAAATTGTCCTTTATGTTGCTAAATATAAGAAAAGAACTAAGAGAGCCTACTCCTAAACAGATGTTAATTGGCTGTTCTTTTCACAAGAGTTAAACTTGAGCAAATACCAAATTTCCAAATCCAGCTGAAAGGCAAAAGAAACAAGAAATGTTATGACAGACATAGAAAACTGCTGTCCAGGCTGGTAGCCAGGCCACCTGAGACCAAACAGGAACAGCTGGAAGCCGGTAAAAATCATTACTGGCTCAGTAGTGTCACAGTCATGTATTGCAGAAATGGAGAATGAATGGTGCTGGAGGAATCAGTGAGATATACTTGAATTACTGGAGAAACCTCAGATAGCTCTTGAAAGTGGAGAAAAAGTTGAAAATGTGAATTTTTTTTTTTTAATGGTGCAAGTATAAAGCATGCTATATCTTTTCCAGAAGCATCATTATAAATACCAGGAGCACTGAAATTACAAGTACAAATTGCTTCCAGCTGAGATTGCAACCTACCCAGCCCTTTCATTTCTGAGTCATGACTATCCTAACAAGATATGCAGTGAATTTAAATTGCATCTTGATGGCAAAAAATTATCATCTCAGAAGTATATTGATCCCTTAGATGAGTTCTGTCATAATAACAAAATGTTGCTATCTAAAATCATTTAAGTTATCAGAATGGAATTGAAAAGGTTACATTTTAATGCTGATGTTACCATACTACTGGTGCTACCAAGACTTTGATCATAGCAATGTAGAATGAACATGTTTCATAACTCAGCAAAGTGATTGTGCATTTAATGAAAGGAATTCTTCCATTTTTACTTTTAAAAATAATGGAATAAAAAACTGTTGGCCACTACTGCTATAGATTGAGGTCAGTTGGACTCTGCCTAACACCGCTTTAAGACTATAGGGAGAGAATTGATTTCACTGAATGCTGGACATCCACACTTGCTTTTGAGGACTGACTCCACACTCCCCTTCTAATGAAAGAAAAACACAGGACAGTTTGTCTACTGTGTTTAGTACATATTTTTATTTGCTTGTAATAGCATCTTTCTTTTTCTACTAACTTGCTGCTTGTTTGCCTATCTCTCTGAGTCGTAGATTCGGTCATATTGATGTGTTATCGTGATAAATCTGCTTCCACTGGGTTTAGACAAGCAGCTCTTATGCTTATTGGACATTATAGATGCTTACATTTGGGGAGATAGATACCACTACAGATGCTGAAATCTTAATGAGAAATTCAGATTGTTTCATATAATTCACATAATTCAATTATCAGTTACCCTAGGGCACCAAAGCCAGTGTTTATTTCTTCCTCTGTTCAAGGACCTAAGCAGATGCATCTACATTTTTCTCTTTGTATAGTCTTTTTTATTTACCACATGTACATATTTTATTGTCTTGGAAGAAAACGATGACAGCAGAGAAATATATTGTTGCCTGTCAAAGCCTCTTAATCTAAATGAAAGAGCTCTTGGTGCTGTAGCCAATGGACATGGGATTGTGGGAATAAGGTCAATCCTTTTTCACTCTTGTATTCCTGCTGAAATGTCCATTGTATTTCACTGAAAGTAAAAATGGCATGCTGCAAAGGCATGGATTGTCCCATGAAATACAGCAATCCAAAGATTGTTAACGCAATTTTTTTCCTTTTCATATTGCCCCAAACTGCAAGAAAAAACCATTGTTTTCAAAAAAATAATACTAAACCATTCTCAGTAGTTTCTAAGTAATGGAGTCTCCTTACATTTCAGGCTTTTAATTCTGTTTTGTTTCTTCCATTGAAGAGATGGAAAAAACCCTAGATCAATTCAAACTCATTTTTCAAAAGCACTCACTTCCCGAGCAGAAACAAATTACCACCATCTCTCTGAGATTTAATTGCTTTCACTCCAGAAAAACACCCCTTCTGCACAGAGGAATGAAGCAAAAGAGAAATGATAGATGCACTAGTAAAGAATGAGTGGGTTTGAGTTGTTTTTTCCTTCTCTTAAATTAAGTTAGGTTTACTTGTCCATTAATATGTAGTAATTTTCACATAATGAAAATTTGGTGCTTCCCTTGTAAAAATTAGGAGCTGAAATATCTGTCCACCTATACAGTTCTAAAAGGAGTTGTTTTTGCAGAAAAAAAAAAAAGGAAAAGATAGAAAAAGAAGCAGAAAAAAAGAGAAGGGGAGAGAGGAGAGTGAGAATGAGAGAGATACAGGGAAAAGAAGCCAGGCAGAAAGCAAGAAAGTGAGAAACTGTGCCTGTGTGAGAGAAAGTGAGAAGGAGGGCAAGAAGTAACGCAGGAAAGCAAACAAGCAAAAAAGAAATTAGATCTAAGTTGCAGTATTTCTGAAGCGGTGGGTCTAGCATGAAATAATGGTCCAAACGTGTAACATAAAGAAGCTCAAAGTAATAAAGTTTGGTAAGGTCAGAGTAATGATTTCTATTTTTTCGTGTGAGATATCATTCTTGAAAGTGATGCTGAACTATAGTATGCAATGGTAGGAAAGGAAACATCTTGTTTACAAATGTCAGCCAGCAATTAGCATCATTTGAAGAGTGGAACCACAACGGCTGTTTTTTGTTAGCTTTGAAAACCCATCTCTTTCTTGTGGCCACGTTTTAAGAGGCAAAGTAGACAGCAAGACTCTGAAACCAGTTCATAAATAGTTGATTTCATATTTTAAAATCTTGCCTATAACTGTCACCCCCCTCGCGTGGATCACAGATGGTGAAGAACTAATTTGTTACTGTTTGATAACGGCTTTTATGTATCAAAGCGCTTATTTACTACTCTGTGGGGGGAAATGACAGACTAAAAGCAATTATGTGTTTTTCTTTCAGTTTTTCTTTAACCACTCTGCTCTTTGGCTTTTTTTTTTCCACTCCCGACATGTTTCTTATTTGAAATATAGCATTGTGAATCTTTTACATATGTTGGTTCTCATTTAACCCTCTTTCTGGGTTTTCAAGAATGCATCTGGCCGGGCAGATCAACTGTAATCTTTCATGATTGTTTATAATGGCCCAGTGATAAGTAATAACACTCAGGGGTGTCTCCCGGTAACAGCGTATTACATTTCAGTATTAAAAATGCAAATTGGGACTTTGCTTTTGAAGATTGTCAGGAAAATGTTTCAAGAAGGTAGAATAGCTACCAGGACGCCTGTAAGTGAAATCACCCCCTCTCCCCCCACCATGTGGGGCCTCCTGCCTGCAGGTTTTCTGAAGGAGCCCCTCACCCCCTCCTCCTTCCCCCAAAATAAATAAATAAGTGAAGAGACTTTCCTCTGTACATGGTATTGAGTAACTGATGTTAAATCTCTGGCCCTGGAATGCCGTGAACTCCTGCATCTTTCCATTTTTTCCCCCTCACTGGTGATATGCAAACCGTTCACTTGGTGTTGCCACCAAAAACGATTTTGCTGTGGGTTGTGCTTTCTGGTGTTGCATGGCAGCAGAGCTGATGGGGCTGAGGGAATAGTTTCTGCACGTATATTTATATTGAATAAACAAAAAAGATTCCAATTTGGTGATGACTAGGGCTCATTTGTGAGTGAGTTTCCTTGAAGTAAGTGGACCTGCTTGTGTGACTAAAGTTGAGGGAGTGCATGAACACCATGGTGAATTTAGTCATTAGTGCAGAATTTTTCCTACTGAATTAAGAGTTAAATTTAAAGGCAAAAAATTATATTATAGATGGAAATTTCAATATGGCAATGCAATATCATAATAATGGTTATAGGCTGAAAGAAACATTGTCTATTGCTGCTGAAATCAATTGGAATTTTCCCACTGAATTAAATGAAAGGAGGAATAAGTCACCATGGAAAAACTCATGGAAAAATTACAAGATTTTTTTTGTCTCATTGCATCCTTTAAATTACCTCCTGGCTCTCTTTGCCTATTTCACCCTCCTTTTCTTCTTCCATATTATGGCCACACTGGCATTAGGAGATGCCTGTTAATGTCAGTGGGACTTCTTGGAGAGCAATAAACTCAACATGAGAAGGGACAGAAAGTTTTTGCCAAATAAGAATATACAGAGCATACACTTCCTTACTCCCGAAGCCTGCCTTATCACCAAAGCTTAGACTACCAAGAAGAAAAATCAAGGAAATGGAGGAGAACAGAAAAGGAGAATAAAAGAACAATGTAATTTAGGAAGCTAGCTTAAAGCCTAGCCTCTTTAAAGATGAAATATCATATATCTCCCTTATTACAACCAAAATATGGCAGTAGTACTTATTTCAATGCTTTAATACCAGAAAGCTGCAATAGAACCCATAAATCACTTCCACATGTTTTTGAATAAACCTCTGTCCTGCATTGTACAAATTGCTTTCTCAAGACAGTTTGAGTAAGGTCAGCAATCCTTCCCTCCTCTTGTTTGACTTTCACAGGGTGAAATTCACCCCTGGCAGTTGTCAAGAAAAAGACCCGTGTCGCTGAACTCCTGCCTAAGCCAATTGATTTCCAGTGAGAGCTATATTTAGGCTAATCAGGTCCACTGTGTCTGGATGTGGCAATGAAATAGCTGAAGCATGCTCTATCAGGCCCCATTTGAAAATGCTGGCCCAAGTGTGCCTGTCATTCCTGCTGTATTTCAGACTCTCCATCATTTTGATAATTATACAGCTTGGAAACTTTTTTCTTTTTATAGTCTTTGAAACTATAATGAAGTCTTTGGTGCTGCCAACCCAAACCATCCAAAAATCTTGAATCAGGCTTGAAATAATCATGAGATTGGCCTGAAAATCATACAACTGAATGTACTTGGCTTCTTTTATTTGCCTTCTGGTTTTGAGTGTTTAGGGTGCAATGGGGTCACATTTGCAGGGCTTCCTCTGCCTCTGTGTGGGCCAGAAATGCAACCTTTTTATAAGACAACTGAAATTCCTTGGGTATTCACATGACTCCAGAAGCTAGGAGTTAATGGGGGTGTGTGGAGGAAATCCACTGTGTTTGGGCTTGTGATAAAATTGGAAGTCTTGGCATTACAAAGCATCTCACATTCAAAGTTTGTTTATAAGGGGAATATAGTTCTATGGAGAGAGAGAACAGAGTTTCCTTCTGTTCTCTTCTGACTTGAGAGAAATTCCTCCCAAAGGGTGAACTTCACTTCTCAGAGCCAGCACAAGGCCTATTCAGCATCTGAAGTGATGCATAGACCTGGCTGTGGCTCTCTTTGCTTAAATTTACTTCATGCTACATTAAGAGAAGCTGCAGAAGTTATTGTAGCTGAGATGGTTTAATGTTCACAAGGAAAACAGAAATTCGTTCTAAAACTGCCTATTATCAAGGATTTGGAGACAATGCTCAACATGATGGGGTACAGAACTAAAAGCTCTAGTGAAAGAGGATGGAGGAGGCCCTTGAAGCAGGGAGGGAGCTGGGGATGGAAGTGTATGAGCTTTATAATATTTGGTATAATTAAAGATAGGAATCCAATCTTAGGACAAGTGTTTGTGGAGTAGGAGGCATTGTTAGAGATGCAGGTAGGAGCAACACCTGGAAGCTTTGCATGTAGGACAAAGATGTTAAAGGTGGGATTCTTTGTATCAGTTATAAATATCTAAACCCTGGGAAATTTATCATGAGATTCACCTTATCCACCATCTACACATATGCTAGCTCTTTGGTAAGCAATGAAAATTATTAGATATTTCTGGAGTGCTGTTCATCTCATCCTTATACAGATATCTAGAACAGATTGGATAAACTGCACCATAAAAATGCCTTCTTATTACCATTGGCTACGTGGGAAACTCAAATTGATGGATTTTAAGAGGATTAGTTTTTATGCAGACTATTGGCAGTGTGGAAGCCTAAAGTTAAGCATTTTTTCTATGTTTTGCTTAAGAATAATCTTAGCTGACACTTTTTGAGCAATTCAGGATATGGCTGTAAATGTTCTCGGTGCAGCAACGTGTGTATGCGTATGTGCTCATGCACAGGGTGTTTGGACAATTTTTGCTCATGTTAATGTCTAAATGGGGAGTTAGCAAGGGTTGGGAGTCTAGTGCTGCTCCTGGAGAAGACTGCATTGAGCAAGACTAAACTGCATGAAGAGGGAGGTGAAGATATGGCTTGGAGCCATTTCTGCTGCATGATAAATGTCAAGATAAAGCACAGTGGTCATACTCTGGGATCCTCCAGTACAAACCAGTCGCAATGTCCTAATGTCTCAGACCAATCTGTAATGCTTTAAAATAGTTTGTCTAGTTTTGTTTTTCTTTTGTGACTAGTAACACCTTTAAGTAATGCACCATTAGTGTCTCTTAATCCCAGTTGTGTATGCCTTAAAAATTGGCAGAATGTTTTCAGTCAAAAGGTATCACATTCAATTTAAGTACAGGATTTACACTGTGCCAAGCCAAGTACTCTTTGCCAGCAATTTGACATCCTGAACAAATAAGGTTTGAATTCCTGCTCTGAAACAGGAAAAGGATCATTTAGTCTGTTTGAATATCATTTAGAGTAGGATAGCTTTATTTTTTTGATGCAGCAGTAGTGTCAAATGTGGATTCTGACAGATTTATTGAATTGATGCTTGCATGTTAAACATACAGCTTTAGACACAGTTTAAATATATATTCAATCTTTCTATGAAATTTAAGTTATGAAAATACCCTGTGATAGGTAGATTATAAATGCAACATAAAATTAATGATAACCAAAGTTTCTCAGGGTAGTTTTTCCAGCACAGCTATGACTGAGGTTGTGAACAAGGACAGGAGAGATCGCACATGAAGGAATAGATCCACAGAAAGATGCAGGAATTTATTTGCCAATTTTGTCATAGAAGTCAAACCTCATATTCTCAGACCCTGCCTTTCTTCCCTCTGTTGCAGCTATTGCCCATCTTTTGAGACACAGTGTTTCAGTCAGTAAAATTTCATGAGTGCATTAATTTCTGCTGCAGAGAGAATAAAATATTGAAAGTTCTTACTGCTCTAAATAACCCTAACCTTAGCATGTGTCTGTGGACAAACAGGACAGGAGATAGGCGGTGAAATGAGAGTATGTTCTTGAACCTGTAAGTAGTGTAATTTTATTAATGTGACAATCTGAGGTAATTAGAGCTGCCTCTAAAACAGGGTCATCAACTTTAAGTAGGGCACCCCACCAACTGACCTTATTTTTTCTGTTCTGAGGGTTGGCTTAGTTACAGCTGCCTTGGGTAGCTCTGTCAGGAACTTTATTAGGAAGAGGTATGTGGATGCTCTTAGTGTCCAACAACCAGGTGAGAGAAAAAATAGAGGAATTAGGGGATGAGTGCAGGGGACAGCACATGGTGAGTCAGGCTCCTCTCCTAATGCTCTGCACCTTCGAGTGCCAGCTATGGGCTGACTGGTATGTAGCACTGTTTACATGGCGCTACAAACTTAAATGTGCTGCTTACATGGCTGGAGGGGGAGGTGTTACCATCAACAGTGTTGTGCAGCAAGGTGAAGTGATGAGAGAGGAATTCAGACAGACAAGAGAGAATTTTGCTAATGTACATGGATACAAAACTGTGTCCCATCTGTTATGCCCCTGTCCACTCAGCAGGTTAAGGGGAAGGTTGTTTGATTCACTCTGGGTGGTACATGGGAGAAACAACAAAATTCTCAAAAGGTTCTATAATGAACTTTTACTCACAAATTTTAGAACATTGAGGTAGAATAAGGTACTTGCCAAATTTTACAACAACATCCAGGCAAAGTAAGGCACTTCATAAACTTTAACTTATCAATCTTAAAACGTCGCAAACTTTAACTTATCCAGGCACTTAGTAAGGCATTGATTGGAATTCTTTAGTCGGGGTTACAATATATTTTAGACATTGGGAGAAGAAAGAGAGAAAGAAAGAGAAAGCAAGGATAAGATAGGCTAAAAAGAAGGATATTTGTGTCAAAGGAGGTTTAGTTTGGATATTAGAACAAGGCTCTTTACCCAGAGGGTGGTTGGGCACTGGAACAGGCTCCCCAGGGAAGTGGTCACAGCACCAGCCTGACAGAGCTCAAGAAGCATTTGGACAATACTCTTGGGCACGTGGTGTGACTCTTGGGGATGACGCTATGCAGGGCCAGGAGCTGGACATGATGATCCTTGTGGATCCCTTCCAATTCAGCATATTCTGTGGTATTACCACCCGCTGATCCAGAAAAAAGACTTGATTGCTGCAATTTCAGTGTCTGCTGATCTAAGGGATGGTCACAGTCTTGATCTGTTGGGGATGAGGGAAAGCCCACGAAACACAAAGTTCAATGGTTTAATATATGCTTAGGTTTGTGTAGGAACACCCCTGTACCTCCCCTGGCCGGGGGAGTTTTACACTATGTGAGGTAACACTGTGGAGCAGGTGCAGTCCTCTAGTGGAAGTCTTCAGAAGTGTGTCTGAGGGTTTTTTGTGGATCTATAATGGTTTATGAGTCCTTCTAAGACATGACAGCCCCCTCTCACCTCAGCATAGCTGAGCCAGTCTTGCCCCATCAGAAGGGATGAACACCTTCAGGCCCATGTTTGAATGTCTCAATACCTCCCCTGGAGCAGAGTTTTCACACCTGAGCCAGTTGTGCAAGGGAGGACATTGACATGATAAAAAGCACTATCCCAACTTGAAGGATTTGCTTCTTATGAGCCTCTTCCCTTACTTGGCTCAAAACCCAGGTTCTTGCTAAACAAAAGTTGATTTGTTGTGGTCATCCTCTGGTGCTCACGCCCCCTGCTCCTGGGCTGTTACCTTTCACATTGTCAGCAAAGCAGCACTGCTTTTGCAAATGGCTGGTGGTTTGAGCCATTAATCATTAACATCACACCATCCTCTTCCTCCTACTCTTAATTTAGACTTCAAAATGATTTACAGAAGTCCTGGTGGGGCATAATAACATTTTCTAAATCTCATTTGGCAGACCTTAAGCATTTTTCATTCATGGTCATGCTGTACCATTGTTCAGAAAAATATTGTAGCATTTTCTGTCTCATGGCTGTTGCAGCACAACCTTTATAGTTTTATCTTGTCGTCTCTTTTTACTAAGCACTTGTAAAAATAATAATAGCATTAAGAACTCTAATAATCAGCCCTTTCTGTTTGAGGCTCCTTGATTTATATCACTCCCTCAATGAGGCTGAGACTGCTTTGAGAGAACATTTACCTGTGTCTAACTATGCATCAACTGAGGTGAATGCAAGCTAAGGGAAGTCAGTGTGGAAGACTTTGAAACACCCCAACAGGAAACACTAATTTACTTTGAAGAAAGGCTAAAAATTATATTTGGGATTTAGGTGAAGAAGCATCTGATTGTTTTTTTAACATTTTTGTTAATTAAACTTATGATTAAGTCAAATTTGATTTAATTAAATATGATCATGCAATGGAAATTGACAGTACACTAAGACAAAATCATTTAAATGCTCTCACATTTTTTAAAGAATCCATAGAAAATTTCCTTAATTTTCATTTAGCCTGAAAACAGCTAAGAACAAAATATTAGCAGAAGTTACTATATGTTTACTAGCAAAGATAACCTGAAATACCATTCTTAGCAGAAACACTGTGTAACCCATGTTATATCAAGAAAATAAACACTAATCCCTCAAATTTACCCTTCTTTCATTGTACTTACAATGTCCTGGTTCTTTAGCAATGTGGATTTAGTCATTGAGACAAAATACATTCAAGATAGTCCTTGTGAAATAAAAAAAGTAATTTATTGCTTCTTATTTGTAATCATATGCAAAAATATAAAAAAAATCACTCAGGCAAAAAAGAAACAAATGCACTTATGTTATTGTTGTGCTTTTAACAATTGTTAATTTGAAAAATAAATGTTAATTTGACAAATAAGTGGATCTATCTCTGGCTTTTGCTGCTATGGATCTGCTGTACCATATGCTATTATTCAGGCTAGTGTTGGTGACACAGAGCTCGTTTTCTGTTTACTGATCAGTGTAACTTTCTGAGCTTGTTCTGCACTACTGATAAAAATATAATTTTATTTTGGGCTCTCTAGAAATTAAAGGTGATCTCAGATATTGCCATTCTGCATTGCTGCTTGGTGTTTATTTGCTCTATCACCAGCACAACAAAGGAAAGGCAGCTTTAATTTGCTGTATGTTGTGTAATGCAAACGTGAGTTACTGTATATCCCTTAACAGCCCGTCATTAATTTCCCTTGCATGCCGTTTCCAGGTTTCATATATTGCTGGCTGTTGTGATAGTATGTAAAGCATCAGCTGCTGTTTCACAGCTTGGATTTTAAGGGGTCCACAAGGAGAGATCAAAAGCTGAAATTCTAATATTGCCTCTAATGGAAGAACTATTATCCAAACAAGCAGGATGTAGATTTCTTTCCTAGCAGAATGGTGCTATGGCATTCTCTCACTAATGGCTCTGCAGCATTCAGGACTCTGGCAATGTATGGTTTCCAGTGCTGAGAAACAATTATTTTATACTTATTCTTTTGTCCAAGGAAAAAGAATAGTCTAACTAGTTTAGAAGCAAATTTATTTGTATAAATTCTTACAATGTGCTCATAATCTTAATGTGTGGGTGTAGTACAAAAACCAACATTATTACACTGGACATTTGTGGCAAACAGAGATTAAGCTTAAAGCCGGAACTGTATGGCTGTGAGAATCTGATTTGTATAGAGACCTAGAATCTGGTAATTAGTAAAGTTATAGATCAGGACCAGTTTTTATACCAATTCTAATGTTCTTCATAAACAGCAGAGAATCTTCAGTAGTTGTCTTGGAGGCAATGTGACTCATTTGACTCAGATTTGAACTCTGCTTTCTTTACTGAAAATTCAAAAAATATTAAATAGTCCAAGTGAAATTAGGGGAACTGACATATAATGACAGTCTAACCATTTATTCTCTATAAATGCACTTTGTAAAGAAAGCGACAAGATGTTTGTTTTCTAAAAGAAAAGCAAAGGGAAGTATTGAGAGGAGATTATTATTTTTTAAACATGGAAGAATCTCCATTCTCAAAAATAAGGAGAGAATGTATTGCTATGCTTTGATCAAAACAAAATCTCATTTGTTTTGTTTCTTGATTGAAGATAAAAGCTCTAGTTCTTGAAGGAATGCCTGAGATTTTTTAATTCAATCATGACTCTTCTCATTCTGAGCCAAACACAGAGACAGACATAAGACTGCTGCTGTGAGATCCCTCAAGTAAAATTTGATTCCATGTTTAGGCATGTGGTGTCTTTTAAGAAAAGACCACATGGAGCTTCATGTATGGGATTAAAATTGCTATTCTGTGTACCTATTTCTGAAAAATCTGTTAAGAATCAGAGCTCATCCTTTAGGGGGAAACTGTCATGAACAACTGATTGCCAACAAGGTGGGTTAGCATCTTCTGGAAAGACATGTTTCAGAAGGTAGATGACAAGTACAGTCACACATGAAGTAGAAGGAAAGAAATCACAACAGAAGCCTAGAGGAAAGATTGTTAGTGGAAAATTGTAGGTGTAGGACAGTTAAAAGAGGCGTTCTGTACAATCAGTGTATAAATATTGCTCTGTTCTGCTAAGTTATTGCCTCATCTGCTGTCGCAGCTTGAATTTGCTTTAAATCTTTTTACCTTGTTGAACTCAGTCTCAAAGTCTCTGTCTATTCTGGAACAGTGCAACTGGAGTGTAATGGGCTTTTAATTTCATCATGATAAAGCCTAGAGAAATTAAGGAGCTTGACACTAAAGTAAAGATCTCTCTCACATTAGATATGTAGGTAGCTGGTTTTCTTTGTCTATAACACAGAATTTCTCTTAACATTTTTCCATAGAGGCCCTGTTTGTAAAATGTAACTTTTTCCTTTGCTACAAAATGACTCATTTTCAAAAAAAATCAGAAAGTTGAAAAGAAAAAGTCAAAGTTGCAAATTTCATGCAAAACTCTGTGTCTTTTTAGCTTTTAAACTTGATGCACAGGGGAACGTATGTGAAGGGATAGAAATCTGGGTCACAGCATGAAATTCCTGTTTTTGTATTCATAAAAAACAAACTCTATATATCAAAGGAAGGAGGTGTGAAGTAGTAAAAAAGAAAAGGAGAAAAGCAGTCTAAAATATTCTCAGCTCTTGATATTTCTCAAAAACATACTCGTTCTTTTAAGACATTATATGATTTCCTCAGACAATTATTGAAACAAAAATGTTACTTGCTCTGCTAATAACTGCTCTGAATTTCTCTTCTGGAGAATTAATGAAACATTTTCCATTTTCCAGTACTTCTTTTTCTATCAAAATATAGTCCTAGGCTCTGTGGTCTTGAGAAATGCTCAGGTGCTCCAATTTATATAGAAAAGCAGGACACAGGCACTGAATACAGCCTTCTCTACCTATATGTGGTCAAGAGTTGCAGGGATGATGGTAAGCAAAGAAATAATTTCTAGTGTCATAATACTATCCTGACAACAAATCCTTGAGGTGCAGAGTGTCTCATGTAAGTATAGTGCCTTGGGAAAGAAATCATTAGGAGCACACCTTTTTAAACAAACTGGTAATCTCTATGTCTCCTGCATTACAGACCAAATTGTGGACCAATTACATTGCAAGCTGAATCTCCAGAGTGGACTGTTGGAATGATTTTAGTTCACAAACTAATGATGACTACCAGGTTCAGGATCACACTATAGAGTCATATAATTTGCTGAGTTGGAAGAGAGTCACAGGAATCATTGAGTCCAACTTCTGGCCCAGGACACCCCAAGAATCACACCATGTGCCTGAAAACATTGTCCAAATGCTTCTTGAACTTAGCAGGCTGTGGGATAAACCCTTACTTTCTAAACGAGCCTACATGTTATAGATGGAGATAAAAATGTCAGTTTGACACTTCTGAGGAGGGTCAGTAAATGAGAAATAGTTCTTAAAGAAATCATACTTCTAGCATGGTATTTGTAGTGGTAAAAATTGGGGATTTTTTAGACAGCTTCAGTGAGATCAATTTTTCTAATGCAATTCTGTCACAGAAAGACAAGGAAATATAAGTGTTGTTTGAAGAAGAACATGCCAGTAATTACATTAAGTGCTGTTCTGCTGCTCTGGGATTTTATTTTCTATTATAAAATTACTTGAGAATAACCTAAAAATAACCTAATAATGAGTGAAAAAGTATAGTTTTAAGTTGCTTATAAGAGAAAAAGAAACAAAGAGAAGTAGTTGCCACTAAATTACATTTTTCTTTTTGAAAATCTTGCTCAGCTCACTAATGCTTTTTGACAAGAAGTTCTACTACTGAATTTACATCCAAGAAGTGAGTAACATAAGAGAAGGTACATGACTATATCAATCTCCTAGTGACTTTACTTGTGCTGTTTGCTTGCTAGTAATTATATTTCTTATGCACTCATTTGCTGTGGGAGAACGCAAGTGATATCAGCCATCACAGCACAAATCAAACAGGTTTCCATGGACCAAGAGAAGGGATGGGTTCTTTCTGCTTGGTCCTGGTAAAGATTCCCAGGGGTCAGCTAATTTAGGACCTTGAACCTCTACTTGTTCTCTTTCAAAACTTCCCCACACCCTTGAAAATTACTGTGTGTGGTCAGTGACAGAAAGGAAGCATCATCCCTGTATAGTGATCATAGGTATTTTTATCTACAGAAGAGATAGATCAGCTTCCTTCACATTCTCCCAAAGATACACAACTCCTCAGAAGGAGCTAATGCCATTCTTTAATAATATTAAATAGAAATAGTATTTCTGGGAATTCATTAAAGAATTATATCTTCATAAACCTTTTGGGCACGCTTCTCCTTTTGGGCTGAGGCTGTGCCCTAGTTGGCATAATTGCATCCTTGTTTTCATGTTATAAAATCTGTCAATAATGAAACATCAGTAGAATTCCAGATGCATGTTCTAGTCCCTAAGAGACACGAGTCCTCTCTGCTATGAGTCAGACAGAAAAAAACCATCATTGCTAAAAGTCACAAGTTTGCCCAGTGGAAAAATAGTTAGATGGTGATACCAGTTCACAAAAGTGGTGTATGATGATCTACAAATTAATTACACACTTGGATTGCCAGAGACAGAGTGTCAACATTTGTTAGGATTTGCATGAATGCTGATTTAGGCTTCAAAACAGCACTTATGCTCAGGCTAAACTTCAAGCACATCCTCTAGTCCCAAGAAAAAAAGTCAGGACCTAAATTATATTGTGTATTTAATTTGAAGCTAATAAAATGTAAGTACAAAAAGGGAACATTCGACTCAGTTTATTAGACAGTATTTGACCCTATCTACCCTATTAAAACTTCACATTCTTTCTCCAGTGGTGCCGTATGGGAACACAAGATTGCAATTGTGCCCCAAGAGCATGACAGCAGTCCTCATAATAGTTTCTTCAGTCTTTTTTTACATTGCTTTCTAAAATGATGCTGCCATATGTGCTGTTATATTTAAGCAGCAGATGCTGTGAACTCACAAAGTTGAAGAATGCTGAAGTATGATGCCATTTGAAAACAGGTTTTCTAAGGAAAGCTGACTTCTTGCAAGGCTTTGGATTTATTTCAGGCATTTCATTACTAATTACAAAAGGCCATATAGAATGCATTTACACCACTTATTGGTTCTGTCTCGGGGCACCTAATATATGGGCTATCTAGCTTTTACACTATATTGCTGTTTCCACAGCTACAAAGCAGCTATAAGCTCTGTTTGCAACAGAGTTAATGCTTTAATTTTGAAAAGGAGCTGGGAATGGCTCTTCATTTTCACTCCTTTACTTAACCAGAGTTTGAGCTAAGGATGATACTGCACTGTAAACCAGGCTCATAGTATTAGGGCATGCATTAGCTAAAAAGGGTATTATGAATATAATGTTAGAAAATTCAAATTGCTTCAGTTTTCATTGGTAACTGACTTTCTCGCCATTTTCATGTTTGAAAATTAAGCAAGCAAATTCATAGCCTACTCTGAAGTAGATTGAGATTGGCAGACCTGCTGGATTCATAGGGAGTCAAATCAGTTCCAATAGAACACACATCAGATACTGGACCAGGAGTTGAAAGAGGATGAAGTAGAGATATGGAAAAAAAAGGTGAAGGAGGGAAACATTTCTAATATAGAGGTTGCTTCATGGAAATTGATTTGGGAAAATGACAGGATCTGGCAGCTGAGGTAAATACAAACATTTTTCTAGCACTGATGACTTGAGTCAATTTAATTTCATGTGTAACTTCACTGGACTTATGAGACTGAAATATCAGGCTCTGTAAGGCAGGCAGTTCTTTTTTACACATGGCCAGCTCTGAGCAAGTTCTGGGTTCTGCTCCTGGGATGGGGCAACCCTGGATGTATGTACAGACTATGGAATGAGATGCTGCAGGGAAGTGCTTAGGAAAGGGCCCTGGGGGTCCTGGTCAGTGGCAAGTGGAACCTCAGTCAGCAGTGCCCTGGCAGCCAGGAGGGCCAACCCTGTCCTGGGGGCATCAGGCACAGCATCGCCAGCTGGGCAAGGGAGGGGATTGTCCCACTCTGCTCTGCACTGGGGTAGCCTCACCTCCGAGTGCTGGGGTGGTTCTGGGTGCCACAATATAAGAAAGACCTTAAGCTATTATAAAGCATCCAAAAAAGGGCAACAAAGATGGTGAAGGGCCTTGAGGGGAAGCTGTATGAGGAGCAGCTGAAGTCACTTGGGCTGTTCAGCCTGGAGAAGAGGAGACTGAGGGGAGACCTCATCGTGGTCTACAGCTTCCTTACAAGGGGAAAGGAGGGGCAGGCACTGATCTGTTCTCTGTGGTGACCAGTGACAGGACCTGAGGGAATGGCCTGAAGCCGCANCAAGGGAGGGGATTGTCCCACTCTGCTCTGCACTGGGGTAGCCTCACCTCCGAGTGCTGGGGTGGTTCTGGGTGCCACAATATAAGAAAGACCTTAAGCTATTATAAAGCATCCAAAAAAGGGCAACAAAGATGGTGAAGGGCCTTGAGGGGAAGCTGTATGAGGAGCAGCTGAAGTCACTTGGGCTGTTCAGCCTGGAGAAGAGGAGACTGAGGGGAGACCTCATCGTGGTCTACAGCTTCCTTACAAGGGGAAAGGAGGGGCAGGCACTGATCTGTTCTCTGTGGTGACCAGTGACAGGACCTGAGGGAATGGCCTGAAGCCGCATCAGGGGAGATTTAGGTTGGGTATTAGAAAAAGGTTCTTCGCCCAGAGGGGGGTTGGGCACTGGAACAGGCTCCCCAGGGAAGTGGTCACAGCACCAGCCTGACACAGAGGTCAAGAAGGATTTGGACAATGCTCTTGGGCACATGATGTGACTCTTGGGGCTGTCCTGTGCAGGGCCAGGAGTTGGACTTTGATGATCCTTGGGGGTGCTTTCCAACTTAGCATATTCTATGATTTTATGAACTGCAAATAGGCCAAGTTGCCATCATGTCTTGTATTAATCAATAATAATTGCACCTTAGGAGATGGAGACTCTGATTTGGAACAAAAGAAATTATCCATTGAGATTTCTGAAAGCTGGAAGGTCCTGCACCTTCTTTGCATCCTTCCACACGTAGATAAAGTATAGACTAGCTTGGGTCTTCTCTTACTTGTGACACTGATTGACACTCCCATCAAAAGTATCAGTGAAAGTATAGATCTGACTTTCTCATAAATATATTTGGTATGAACAGCAAAGTTTTGACAGTGGAGAGGGCTGCAGGGGTGGCCTTTGGGGGAAGAAACGTGGGACTGACTGACTTTTGTCAGATACAACCAGTATCTCCAAAGCAGACCTACCACAGGGCGCAGCTGATCCTATCAGCTGAATTGGTGGCACCTTTGTGAACACATATATTAGAAAGGGCAGGAAACACCAGAGGTAAAGGGGAAAAAAGAATGAGAAACAAGAGGGAACAACAGAGGAGGGGTAGCAGGTACAAACTGAGGGGACTGTGGCCTGAGGAAAACCCACAGAGGAGCATAGGTAAAGGGTGATAAACAGAGAAACTACTGTGTGATTGACCCCCATCTCTGGTGCTGCTGGAGTAGGACTGAGGGTAACCTGTGTCAATAATGAGGGTGCAGAGGAGTCTGAAGTGATTGAGTAAAGTGGAAGCAAGGAAGGAGGAAGGACAGGAGTCTTCCTTTCCTGGGAAAGTCGAAGAAAAGATGATTTTTCCCTAAGAGCTTAATGCTTGTCTCATTTTATTTGACAATGCTCTAATCAGTAATTAAATAGTTATGCAATTTGGCAATAAATTAAATACCTCAAGTTGAGGTTTTTTTTGCCCATGACAGTACTTAGAAAGTAAGTTTTCTGCCTTCATCTTCACCCATAGACTCTCTCAATCTCATTCTTTCTTCTCCCACATCCAGCTGTGGGGGAGAGAAAGGATGAAGTGAGCAAGCGCCTGGTTGGTTCTTGGATGGTAGCTGAGGTGAATTCACCATAGCAAGGGATTTTATTTTAATTTTTCTCTCTCCTTCCTTCCTCTCTTCACTCTATTTTTTTTTCTTTTCAGATTTCACCCTTTGGACTTATTTTCTTTCCCTTTATGACAGTTTGAATGGGAGAAGTGTATCAAATATAGTTGACACTAAGGCAAGTTATTGTTCTTGCAATTAGTTCTTGCTACTATCAGTTCTGCAATAAAAAAAAATAGTATGAAACTGTTCCTACTGTAGATGCTTCCAACAGTATGGTATTGGCATCCAGATCACGTTGTGCAAAGGGATATTCTAACTACACTGCCAGCACTAGAATGAAAAATGTAATTGTTCTGAGGAGCTGTTATGCCATACTCCATATGGTTGCCACCCAGAAGTCATGTACCTGGGTTTGTATTTTATACCTTTTTCCACTTCCTCTCTCATTGTGTTTCTCTCTTTCTCATTCATCTGCTGGTTTTGGGGTGACATGTTCATTTTTATTAAGTGTCCATTGACTTACCCTTCTTTTCTTTCTAGTCTCTGCAGCTCTACTAAAATATTGCCAATCCAACATCACTGGAAGAAGTATTGATTCCAGTAACAGGAATGTTTAACTAGAGCTCTTGGCTAACATGACTACTAGAAAGATTTGGATCTTTCTGTCTCTAGATCCCCTTGATGTGTGCTGACCCTTCTCATAGTTAAGAGCTCTGTGTGATGCCCCCTTTCTGCTTGAAAAAAAGAATGAAAGGCAAGTGGTAATGAAACTCTTTTTCCCCTTGGAAGGGATCCTGCAGCATGGCTGCAGCGCACTGGTAGGACATAATAAAGAGGTAATTTCCAGCTGATCTACTTGAGGTTCACAGTATCTTAAAGGAGAGGGAGTATTGCAATGCGGAGGAGATCCTAGACTGCTCTCTGGAGCTCCAGACTCCCTCATGCATAAGAATAATATGTTAATTATTCAGGCCATAAAGTTTTGCATCTCAGCTGCAGTCTTATAGTAAGCTGACAGGCAAAGAGAGGAAATGGTCTGAGACCACAAACTCTAAGGCGCCCTTGAATTGAGAATATCACTGGCCAGCAGTGGAACTGAAAGAATGGTGTAAATGAAGCTGAGGGAGAGGAAGGCAAAGTGTTAAACAGGCATATGTGGTCTGCTAGATTGAGCTGTTTGGAGAAGAAGGATGAAGCTATAAAATCAAGATTTAGATTTTTACACATTCAAGGGAGGATGGCTACCATTTGCAGTTCAGCTTTGAGCCTCTTTAGTAAAAAAAAAAAAAAATTGGCTTAGACTGAAGTTAGTGGAGTTTAGTTAACACTGTAAGGACATTTTGCAAAGAATCCTTCACTCAAAACCTGTTCACTTATCCACCAAATAGATTATATGAGGAAAATTGTAAAAGTATTGGGTTTTTCAGTATTTCTGGTTTCTGAGCAGAGTATCCGAAGCAGCTGAAACATTTGTATGGTTTTGCTTTTCTTTCCAAACCTAACAAGGGTGCAGCTCTAGTAAATGACAAAATCCAGATAGAGTGTGGGAGCAGCAGGATCCCAAATTAAACAACTGGGAGGTTGATAAATGCTTCCAGTAGCAGATTTAACTACAGATGGAATCGTTTGACCGTTCGACACGCCACAGTCCGCTTGTTGGGGGCTTCCGACCATCTCTCTGCAACATTAACTTCATAAAAACTTCCATCAAAGAGCCCCCACCAGAGTCACAGTGCCTTTTTCAGAGCGTTTTCAAACAGCAGAAATAAACATTAAAAGATTCTGCCCTTCCTTTCTTGCCATTTTTCTGACAGCAAATTGGAATCAGATGGAAGGTGTTATTATTTCCACAAAGATCATAATGCAAATGAATTCCTTTACAATAACTTAAAAAAAATCCCAAACAACCTAAACTCAAACATTTAAAAAAATATGTATGCATTTGGCCAATAAATTAAGAGACATAGAGAAATTTTGTTCAAGGCTCCTGTATCTCAATTTGTATTCCTGTCCTTGGCTATAGGATGTTCTTCACTAACCAGCACTTTTTACAAGCAGTTTATTTATTATCTTGCACAACTGATAATTTTGTTCTTCAGGTGTTTTTCCTCCTTTCCAAGTTGGTAAACTGCTTGGGGTTTTTTTTGTTATGTTTTTGTTTTGGTTAATTTTTTTTTAAAGTACTGATTTTCTGCACTTTGAAATGACAAAATAATTGCATACCTGGCATTAGGAAAATAAACCTGCCGCAAATTAGAGTATTTTCTTTCCAAGGATCTCTAAGAATTGGAGATGATATAATTTTAAAATGACAGTTTTTGAAAAGCAGAGTTTCAAACACAAGCAGGTGGTTCCCCTGCCTTCATGCTGGTGAACACTATGCAAAAGACTGTCAGTGCTCTCCAGAGAATCTGTTCACTGAGAAGGTGCTGAACCAGGATATTGGTTTTGTGAACTGGAAATTCAAGAGAGATCTGAGATTGAATAAATGTGGTTGAGTGTAAATAGAGATACAAAAGAGGACTGAGCTGTGCACAGTTTTGGAGGATGACATTAGTTTATTAGTATTGAATAAGTGATTCCCCAATATAATTTAGAAAAGTTTATGACAATTTTCTGGGCTACCTAAATGATATAATTGCTAAAGAAGACAGCATTATACCTTTATCTTGTAATGTTTGTGTTCTCCACAGTATTGGAGCTAGGGACATCCACTGCTTTTTGTGTTTTGTTGTTTTGGTTTTTTTTCCAAACACCCCTGGCAAAGTGCAGGATGATGACCCAGAAAGTGTTTGTGTTTCCTTCTGAGTTATTAGTTGTTCTAGTTATTCTTGCTTTACTGTGGGCAATAGCTACTTTTTTAGAGTGATGAAAATCAGATCTACTTTGGCTCTTTGTTGATGTTTTTTTGGAAATATTCTCAGGATCGCGTAACATTGTTATTGCATTAAAATTCTAGTTGGCAGATTACTTCATAATTATAACGGTCTGGAGTTACAACTAAGTAGCTAAGTGTAGAGCTATTAGTTATTCTTTGTGTTTATACGCTGTAGTATTCGCAACACACTATCCAGCATTCACCCATGCCTTGTACCCACAGAGAAAATCTCGGTGGGTACAGACTCAGAAATGCTCACGATCTAAATCCAAAACCAGGTACTCAAAGGTCCTTCAAATTTTAACTAATTTCTAAATTCTTATATTCACATTATTCACTTATTTTTTTTTATATATATATATATATTTAACTGTAAATATCTTTCTGAATGTTCTAGCTAGGACATAAAACGGAATTATTTGTTAGGATTATAAGCCTGGTCCCATGTCACCACCTATTCATATTGAATACATCATCCAGGTGTTCGGTCTTGTTTTCTAAACTATACTGAAGTAAAAACTCTCTATTTTCCTGTAGTGAAGATACCTCTTGGTACTTTGCCTGCTCACAGCTGGCCCTCTAAGGTGTACATTTCAGGCTTCTATTCCCCTTCAGGCTGCAAGTCAGGTCTTTATTGCTCTCAGTGGCTGCTGTGGGTGCAAAGGTGTAAGTGTAGTGCTCCTGCTGAAGAGCCAGGCCAGGCATTCAGCCATACACATCTCACATTTGCTGCATAGGGCATGTTCAGATCAACTATTATACATGTTTTAGCAAATTTTGGCACCGTTCAACTGAAAATAAGTGGTAGTAAAAAATGCAATTGTACTGTTTCACCAGTTTCATGAAGGTGGTAATATCACACAGTTACTGCTCTCCTTTAGTGTAAGGCTCCCAGTATTCATTGTGAATATCTATAAATCAGTTATCACACTTACAGGCTTGCTGGGATGCTCATTTTGCAAACACCAAACAAGAAATACCCAAAGGTAGTGGTTGATTCATTTACAGATGATTTAAGAACCAAATTCAATTTGAAATTGAATGACATTTCAACTCATAAACATCCACTTAGGTTCTTGTTCTATTCTGAAAGGCTCAAGATCATGAGCGCCAGGTTGCCTGTGGTAGAAGTAAGAGAAGTATCCAGACCTTATGTTTCCAATCCGTAGAACCATAGGATGGTTTGGTTTGGAAGGAACCTTGAAGATTACCTAGTTCCAACCCCCTGCCATGGGCAGGGACCATTCCACCAGACCAGGTTGCTCAGAGCCGCACCCAGTTTGGTCTTAAATACCTCCATGGGGGAAGATTACACAACCTCTCTGGGCAGCCTGTTCCAGTGCCTCACCACCCTCTAAACTTACTGTCCTTCAGCTTAAGACCATTACACCGTGTCCTATCATTACAACCTTATCCTTTGGCCACAAGAAATAATCTTCTCACCTACATTTATCCAGCACTGAGGTAAAACCTTGCTTCCTTCATTAAAAAAAAGTAAACCAGGAACATCTATCCAAGACATGAAAACGTTCTGAACAACTTTCTGTTTATTATGTATTTGAATGTCCTTCTGATGGGTGACTATGCCTTTGCTAGTGGCACTCAAAGATCCAAAAGAAACATATGTTGTGAAAAGTACCTTTAGCAAAACAGACAGATGGATAGGTAACACTTTAAAACAGGGTGGCCAATGATTAGCAATTCATTTGGTATTCATTGCGATAACATTAATTGTTATGAATAAATTACATTTAGCAACACTTGGAATTTTGTGAAAAGAACATTTGCCTTTTGAGGACTTTGTGAAAAGGAAAAAATGTACCGCTTTTTTATTTTTTCTTTTTTTTTTTTTATTTTTCCCATCTCAGAAAATTGGTTTATTGCAAGATCTTCAAGAAAACTACGAGCTGTGTACCAATGTTTTAGAATTTTAAAGGCTTCTGACACTAATATGATCTCTAAGTAGGTTTTCACTCAGATCATGTTTTTAAGCTTTCCATTTTTTACAGCAGTTGAAAAATTTCTAAACTGCTCAATCCTTTCTGCTGTTTAATCTCTCTCCTACTCAGTTAAATACACCACAGAAGTGAAAAACATACCTATTGCTTGTAAGCTGTAAACAGTCAGTAGATTGTGTTCTGATGATTACAGACAGTTTATATTGGCTGGACCAAGATTTAGCTGTCAGCACATAAAGAGAGAAATGGACAAAAGAGGCTCTGAGAGCAGATGTTGACACTGGAAGCTCAAATTCAGGGATCCTCAGCCTGTGGCTGTGGAAGCCCAGCTGGGAGAAAGAGACAGGCTGCATTCATAGAGCCTCTCTGGGATCCCTGCCCCATGCAGGTACTCAGCCATTGAGAGACAGGAAGATGAAAGGCTGCTTCACAGATGTCACCTGCTGAGGGTTCAGCAGCCTGTCCAGAAATGTCATGTTTGGCAGCTGGTGGAGGATCCCTCCCACCAGCTCTGGCGCACAGATTCTCACAGTATTCTGGGAAAGATGCTTACACGGGGGCTTCCTAATGAGACAACATTAAGGAGAATTTTTGGCTTCTGCCTGTAACAGCACGTTGACATTAACCTAGCTGTCCATTCATTACACAGTTCTCCTGAAGATCGGTCACTCTAACAAAATGAATTTTAGGCATAAGCATCAAGCCAAATTACCCTGGAACATTGTCGAGATGGCTATCTCTTCTCATTCTGTTAAACTGATTCTGCATTCCTTTGTTTCCGCGTATGTTTCTGAAATTCTATTGATATAGGCTCAGTCGAGGCACTTGGCTCAAAAAGCAGTACAAACTGCAAAGTCCTGGAGGATATAGGACACTCAAATATGGCATACTGAAGCTCCTGGGTCCTATTATCTGCTTGGATAGTAATATATGACCTCATCTGAACACACGTTTTGAGCAGAAAAGATCAGAGAATATTTCTGAGAAGGTAAAAAAGAAGGACAATAAGAATTTGGCAGAGGGAAGTTAAGATCTGAGCAGAAAGGTGCTAAAGTGAATTGGAGAAAAGTTATTGCTTAAATTGGTTGGGAGAGGTTAGTGTTTGCCCTTTTTTTCCTCTACAGCCCTCGGGTTAAGGCAAATGCTTTGTCTTTTGCCTTTTGGGCTACTTCTGATGCACATAGAAAGAACAAAGGGTCCTTTTCCATACTGCATACAGGCTCAGGGAACTGACAGGACTTGATTCTTGTAAATCAATTACATTCCCAGAAATATTACTTAAATGCATGGGATCTAAAATTGGCATGGGATCTAAAATTGCATTTAAAATTACTCAGAATGGTAAAGTTTCTCATTCAATATTTTGAAGCTTTGCAATCTTCACCTATTTTTGCTCTCATCTTTCTGTATTCAATGTGCTAATAAGAATAGCTGTGCTTTTAACAAGTGAGATTATTGCTATAAAATCTACCTAGTGGTGCATTGCCTCTTAATAGCATTCAGAAGCATCAAAATTCCACTCTGTCCCAGGGAAGGACTATGATCATCTACATTTTTTCACGACTGTAGTTTAGGTTATTGTTATGGTTCTTCCCAAGGAGGCTGCTTGCATACCAGGCTAGAATAGGCAATGCTCCTCAGAACCTTTGGCAGGAAAGGTTTGCCTGAGCATGTCAAGCAGAAGCACTAAAAAGAAATTTGTTCATTAGTCACATAAAATGGTTGAAACTAAAATCACGTTTAGCTCTACTACTGTTTTTTGACTGTGGTGACTGAAACTTTAGAGCATTAGGGTCATCTTGACACTTTAGTCATTGTTTTGCAAAAGGGGAGGAGAAAAATAATGAGTGAAAAACTAGAGGAGGGCCTAACAGAAGGAAGCAAAAACACTGAAAAACATGATTTTAAATAAATTCACAGCATTGACCAATTGGAGAAGCATATAGTGTCAAGATTTGAGCTTGGATCAGAGCATTTACAGTGACAAAGCCGTATTGATTAAAATTACTGACACCTCTCAGCTATTTCCATCTTTTAAGAGGAAACGGGAGGATATTTCAATCTGTGGCAGTCCAAATTGAGCTATCTTTGAAAAAAAATCTATTTTTGAAAAGGTACAATGTTTAGCATTTTTGAAAATTGGTTATTTAATGTGAAAATCTGACTAAGAGAAAACTTCAGTTCCATTGGCGTGCATATAATTAGGACATCTAAAGAAGAATAAAATCATAAAATAAAGAATGTCTTAGACAAAACCAGAAAAGATCCCCTTAGGCTCTGGCCCTTTTTAGTGTTTTCATTGCATTCCCTGCCCTCTATATTTGTGAGAGAACCTTAGCGAATGTTGGAATTTTCTCTTTAGGAGGGATTGATGAGTTGAAGTCTGGAACACTAAATATACATATCAATGAGTTTTTATATTTATAAAAGTAATATTTTATTTTAAATACAGTACTATCTTCTCCACCATCAGGTTAGACTTCTGTCTAGTTGAGAAGGAGTTTTTTAATTAAAGAACATAAAATTTAAACAGTTCAGAAAATGTCAACATGGGTTCCTATTTTCAGCCCAACACAGATGATAGAACGAGAGGGCATAAATGAAAATTAAAGAAAAACAAATTCAGAACAGATGTCAGGAAGCATTTTTTTCAAGCAGCGAATCATAAATGTGTGGAATGGCTTACTAGGCAAGATAGTTAAGGCAAAAACACGGAGGTCATTAAAGAATCAATTAGAAGACATCATGGTGTAGATGGAAAAGGGAATGAAGCACGATGAGCCAAACCGCCTCTGCTCACTACAAGAGTGTCTCATGTTCTCAGGAAATCTGGACACTGGTAGATGTTTTATGGACTCTAGGGTAGATGCTAGCTAGAAATCCATACAACTCTCTCCCTCTCCTCTCTTACTCTCTCCCTTGCTTTCCACAGGTACCCAACACAACTTTCAGGAATAATATCAAAGCAGTTTTAATAATGGGAAAATTTGCAATAAATATGCATTAGAGGTGCCAGTGAAATCTTTGAAACATGTCCTGTTAGAAAGTGATTTTATTATCATAAAACAAGTTTGCCAGTGTAGAACAACAGGCAACTTCAATTAGTAAAGTTGTCTTCTACTAGGAAGATTTTAATATCCTTTTTTTTTTTTGGTGAGTATTACCATTATAAAGAAACATTCAATACCATATGTAAATGCTGCCAAAGATGGTGTGGTAGAAATACTTAAAAGAGAAAGCCAAGTCTTATGAATAAGTCAGGACAGTGCACCTGGAAAGTTTTACAGCAGAAACAAAGACTCAGATCTTGCTGTTCTGTCAGAATGGGGCAACCAGAAGATCTGGCTTAGGTGAGGATAGATAGTGAAGAAGAGTTTGGTTTACTATAAATCACCTACATCTATGAATGAAAAAGAGGACAAACAAATAACCTCTGTTGCTCAAGATTATTTTGAAATGAAAAAGGAATCTGAAGTGATAATTATATCTCAAAAGCGACAGATGTTAAAACAACAAGATGCTTTAAAAACAAGTACAGGCTAGAAAAGAACTAAAATAAAATTATTGCACTAAGCCAGCTGACCGCAATTATTTCCAGCATATGCTATTTCAATAACCTGTAAAATTCTAAATACATGGGAACTAAGAGTCGTATTTTTACTCTGCAAGTCTAGAAAGAACTCTTTAAAGGGCTAGTGCATTAGGAGGGTAGGATGATTTTTTAATCACTTAAAACATTTGGAGAACCAGCTCATTCTTGGTGAAAAATTTGTTCTTGTGTTTATCTGTGTATTAGAAACAGAAAACTACATCTTGCAATGTTCGTGATACAAATAAACGGATACAAAATTATATTAGGCAATAACAGATAACAGGTTGGATTTGGTCAATGGGCAATGCAGCCTAAATTGCAATTTAGTCCATGAAGTGCAGAACACCATTCAGCTCACCCTAAAGTAAATAGTCAGGTCTGGTGAGATGAATGTCTGGTTAGGAATAGCAGCAACTTAAATCACAGTATTTGAGAAAATCCTTTGTGTGGCTACTATTTTCACTTGCCTGAATTTCTTTAGGAAGTGATTAAATATGAGACACATTGATCTTTTCCCACGATCACCAGATCATTGGATGAAATGTTCTTATCTGTGTTTAAGATTGCTGATTTAGCCACCATAAGCTTCCTTGTCATCAAAAGAGAGAAATTGGCAGCTACAAAGGCCAAGGTTTCATCTCAGTCTAAAGGACATCAGATCAATCACATTATGAAAGAGCCCATTTTTCTCTACTAAGGGGATACAAAGGGAGCTTAATGTGACTAGGTTGGTGTCGAAATCTAATTAATTCCAGTCATAATGTTGAGTTCTCACCTTGCAACAAACACTCTTCTCATGGAATCATGGAATTGTTAAGGTTGGGAAAGGCCTCCCACATCATCAGTTCCAACCTTTGACCACCATGGTCACTAAACCACCTCATGAAGTACCACATCTACCCATTTTTTGAACACTTCCAAGGTTAGTGACTCCACCACTTCCCTGGGGAGCCAGTTCTAAGGCTCCAAGTTTGATCAATTTGCACTTTTAAGATCCTTAAAGTTATAAGGAACTTATGCTTATAGGTTCCTTAAAAAATGCTCTTTGCTCTTGCATCTTGGGAGAAAGTAGAAGAATAAAGAACAAAAGTCTCAATGGAGGCTAGGGAGCAATTACTTCTTCCCATCGAGGGAGTGAGTAGGGCTAAGAGAGGCCAACAAGCAGGTCTTACCTCTGGCTGTGTGGAGTCCAACAAATATTTCAACAAAACTTATTTCTGTAAAGAACATCCACAGAAAAGTAAAAAACAGTACGTTTCTGCTGATCTGCAGAATTTACCCATAGCTGTTCTCCTTAAATTGTATACGGTGTTTGAACATATTTGAAATTACATCATGAAATGTAGGGTTTCATAGTTTCTTCAATCTCTCCATATTTACAGACAGAAAATTAATCTGAAATTGCAAAACTGAGCTGTTATTTGCAAGTCAATAGCATGCAGGGACGGGATGCCTCCCAGGTGATTCACGCTATCTGAAAAGTCTGTTTATTTGTAAGGCAGTGCTTAGACTGAATCAATGTTCAGCAGAGAGAGATAAGCCACCTCAGGGTATATGACCCTCTTTGACAATTAAGTTTTGGCAGGACAAATTGCCTCCTAGAGGTGTCTACATCAGTCTGCTGAATATACAGGAAAACCAGAAAATCCGCTCATGTTTGAAACTTAACTTTCAGATAACTGCAAGTAAATGAGGGTGAATTGTGGCTACAAGGGAAAGTTCTCTATAGCCGCCTGCGCATTAGGAGTGATCACAGGCAGGGACATGAGAAACACACAAACCACAAAATAATGCTCAAACTTTTAGAAGGGGAGCAGACGCATCTACATATGCAGGCAGACTCACGTCTTAATTGGGCTCAGGCATGTATGTTACGTGTGTTGCCAAATTTCACATCATTACATATGATTTGCAGTAAAACAGAAATGCCTCAGACAGCAGAATTAGCAATAGAAGCTTACATTTCTGTTTGGGTGGGTAAGGAAATGCTCACCAAGGTTCATAACATGAAGTGCCAGACCTACTGTGACTTAGTGATTCTAAACACTGTGGAAGTTTAATAAAACAGGGAGTAAATTGGCTTATGCCATTGGAGCTGTGCTTTTGGCTACATGACTGAGCATTTGTTTTGGAAGCTGGAGACTCTGGTTTTGGTCCCAATGTTAATTAATTGTACCAGGCATTAGCAGTGCAGTCCACCAAGGAAGGTGTAAGACAATGTCTGGCTGTGGATTATTTAAACATTACTGGCTCATCCAAAGGGCTTTAGTGGTCAGGTAATGACCAGCTGGAGCAGTTAAGGCCTGTGGGTGAAGCCAATTGTTCTGCATTTGTGAAGGACCTCCAAGTGACTCTGTATTGGACAGATAATTTTGGTCTTTTTTTTTTTTAAATTTCATTTTGTAATTTAATTTATTTTTTAAATGTTTTAAAAAACTAACTCTTAATGTCATTATACTGCTGCTCTGCTCTGCCAGAACACTCTGTTCAGTGGCCACAGTCTGCTCATCCTTGCTTTATCTTAATGGGAAATCATTCTGTTTGAAGCAATGCAAAAGCAAAGTATTATGTGCAAATTATCTTAAAATTAAATGTTTCTCTGTGGAAGGAAGATGTCAGCTCTCCCTCCAAATGATAAATTGAGAAAAATAGTTTCTGAATGGAAAGCCAGAAAAAGCCCATCTCTTCAAACAATTGCCAGGTAGCTATTTTGATTTGTGGAGCTATCAGTGCCTCTTCACATTCTGCTTTAGGACTTCACTGACTTTCTAGAGCAGGTAAGTCACTACACTCAGCACCACTGGTGCCTCACAGCTTGTACAGACTGGAAGGTGGTCCATATGAGGAACAGAGATTCCCTCTGAGCACATGGAGCAGGACCAGGGCTGTGCTGAAGTGCAGAACGTGGTCTGCATCCAGCTGTACTGGCAAGCCACTGGTAATGGTGGTGTCAAGGCCACTGCATTTCCCACTTTGAAAGGGGATTTAGCAGGTCTGTAGCTGGATTTATTCCAGTATGACTGGAGCCATGGCAAGGGGTAGACAGTAGAGTAGTATATAGTCATTTTAGTCCTTTGGGTGGGTATGTGCCACCTTTGGGTGGGTATATGCCACCTAACACTTTAGGTTTCAAAACTATTCCTCGTCTGTTGTTATGAGTGTTAAATAGAAGATTGTTGTTGGGATTCTGTTGAATAGAAGAGCCTTGGAGAGCAAACTGTTGGTGAGATCTATTTAAAAAAAGCATGAACCTACGAAAGGCAAAGCAGTGGAAAGCTCTTCTGTGGGGCCTCGGATGTCTTCCATGGAATGACAAAGAGTTGATAGAGACCTCCTTCAGGTGCCTAGCTGTCTCAGGCTGCCTGCACAGTCATGGCATCTTTTGGAACACCAAACTGTCTAGTCTGGCTTCTACTTGGAATGTGACTCCATCTGGTGAGAGCTTGCCAATCTCCACAGACTGCATAGAGAGCTTAAGGTTCTTCCACAGATCAATTCCATTTTAAACTTGTGCTTAAACCCAGTGGAAGCAAGTCCAGCTGAAAGCTGAGTATGTACTCACTTGCTGTGACATTCACAGAGAGACAAAGGGAAAATATCTACAGGGAAAAAGGAAAAGATCAGAATCAAAAGACTTAGAAAGAAGGAAGGAAAGAAAATGATAGAGAAACACGATATAAGAAGGGAATGACATTGGAGCTGCAGATGGAGAGGCAAGTGTCTTAACACAGAACATTTTAAAAAACCCCTTCAGTTATTGTTTTGATGCTAGTTTCCCATTTCTTCATAAAGTAGAGGATTCAGTGAAC
Source organism: Edolisoma coerulescens (assembly GCA_013397115.1). Taxonomy (NCBI): domain Eukaryota; kingdom Metazoa; phylum Chordata; class Aves; order Passeriformes; family Campephagidae; genus Edolisoma; species Edolisoma coerulescens. The sequence continues at coordinate 453,232 of VWZW01001404.1, read as the reverse complement.
CAGAACTGAGGAGCATTTCCTCTATTTCTTGCTTCTCTCTTGAGTTTCAACTTCTACTAGTGGTAAGAAGCAAATAGGTAACTAGTACTTTTGTTCTGGCATATCTTTCCTCTAGAATAAATTCCCATATGTTAAAAGATTTGTTTTGATTTTATATGCTTTAAAGATATTTTCCATCAATACTGTTCACATTTTAATTACAATAATTAACATAGTTTCCCAATATTTTTTTGTGCCTTTGATTATATGCCTAAAAATGTTGCAGCTGTGTTTACCTATATCCTTTTTGTCTCAGGCTTCATCTGAAATGAGAATATCATTTTATATATAGCTTTCTACTGGCTTTGTGAACTGTTTTTCACAATACCCCAGTTTAGCTTCATATACATTTATACAAAGGAAAGTACTCAGCTCTCTCAATTTGAATGATTCTGGAACAGAAATCAGGATAGGCAGAAATTCCCAGAGTAAATTGTATGACTTTTCAAGAAACAGCAAAATATGTTTTCTGTTTGAACAACACAAAAATATGTATTACCAGAGAAAGCTGCACAAAAAAAAAGAACAGTGGTGGAAAGATACACCTTTGCCTGTCATTATTCAACAGAGGAGGAGATATTAGAAAAAAACTGTTGATTAGAAACTGAATTTTTATCCTTGTTTCGAGTAGTATATGCAATGACCAAATACTCTTCTGCCATCCTTTTTGCAGGGATATTATTTTATCTTCCATGTAGCTGACCTATTTATGGGAAAGAGGCAAGGTATATAATTAAGTTTTGTACAGTTGATGTGGACAAGAGATCTCTCACTCATTATTGAAGCATCCACTACCATATGTGGTCTGTAGAGCAGCCAGACCTTTGTGGTCCAGCAGCTGCTAAGGATTTCTGGTGGATTAGGCTTAGAAGTCTCTTCATTGGGAATTGGAAAGGCCCATGGACTTTCCACAGTGGCTATTGGAATTCCCTTCCTGCATGAAAGAATCCAAAAGAGCATATCTGAAAGCAATTGTTTCATCTAGGTTGCTCTGCTGCCAGCCCCTGGAGGCAGCTAGCAGGAAGAGAGGAGTTGCTGTTGGGGTGGAGGATTTCAAAAGAATTCACCAAAGGACTTGAGAATTGCTCTCTATGAAAAGATAAGAATGGAAAGCAAAGGTAAGTGAGGAAGAAGAGGACAAGATCTGGACAAGGAAGGAAGAATGAACAAAAAAATAAAGAGATGAATAACAAAAGGTGAGTGATCAGGATCTCTAGGCCCTAAGGCAGATGTAAAGGAAGCTTCCACATTTCCTGATACTATTTTTTCATTGAAAAAAGTTTGCCAGAACTGGATGTTTTGAGCATGCATTACCTTCTCCAGTTACTCCTGAAACACATGGGTTTCATGAGCCACTGAACAGACAAATAATAAACTGAGGGATGGAGGCAAAGTATTTAAGCAGCTTTGTCTTCTCTGTCGCTTATATAGCATAGCGGAAGCTTTCTTCTGGAAAGCCAGTGGGCTGTGGAGCAGCATCACCTTCCTCTATGTTGTGCCTATTGAGTAGGTGATCCTTCTTTCACAAACGTGCCTAACAGACTATTTATAATGAGATTGTGCATTTTGCTACATTTTTGTAAGGGACTTCCACAGTATTTTCCAGGTAAAAAATGTTATCAGAGGCTGGGATCATGAAATATTATCAACCTTAAGCACTTAAAAATTATGAGGTTTTTTAAAAATTATTTTCTGATTTGTGTTTCTGTGGTGCGATTAAACTTTTGCCACAAATGCGAGGGCTAGAAAGCTGCTGTTTTTTTATGAGACATTGAGATTTCCACTCAAGCAATGCCACTTCAGGAGCTACTTTTTCAAGAGAAATGACAAATATTTCAGTATTCATACTAAATTCATGAATTGCACAGCATTCTCTTGACTTTTGAAGACAACTCAAATTGCTGCATATGTTTTGTGGACAGCCCCTTATTAACTGATCATTCTCTGTGACAACTGCAGTTTTTATTTCTTGGACAGATTTCCCTCTACACTTTGTAACCTAAATAGTGATTTGGCAGTTTACTTTCTTAAAGCAAAAGGAATTAAATGCTTCCTTCAGGCAACTTAAGTGAAGCTGATTTTAACATTAAAACCAATGAAGTTACTTTAGTCATAAAATGCAATCAAAGCATCCAGAATGTCATAAGGTATCTCATATTCCATATAAAGGCACATCCCAACATTAGATATAGCCTGAGATAATTAATATTGTGCTGTAATTCTGAAAGGCTCTTTAATTTGCAGGATTTTTTTTTTAAATTGGGCTTTGATTCTGGAACATATATATTTGGTTTATTTCACAAAACACTAGGAAGCAGTCAAATGGGAAGAAATCATTCCTACATTTTATCACTGTGTTCACTGAATGGGATCAAGTCAATTTACTCCAATGGAGATTTCTGATATACTGTGTATTGGGTCAGAAGCATTGCCTGCACAAGGAGCAAGTCAAGCCCTCTTGTCTAAGGTGTGAATTTTCCTCTTTCAGGAGAGCCTTATACAATCATAGAATTATTTATGTTGGAAAAGACCTCTAAAATCATTGTGTCCAGCCATTAACTTAACACTTCCATGTCCTCATCCTTATATGGTCTTTGATTTTCTGAAATAATTTGAACTTTTGGCTCTTATAGCAAAAGACACGACTTGATGTCTAAGCTCAGAGACCAATAGAAGTGCTGTAACTGATGAAGAACTTGTAATGATAAAAATGTCCAACAGTTTGGGAGTCTTCCATTTCAGGACTCCAAAGGTTGAAATTGTATGTTTTGCATTATTTTGGGGTTTTTATAAGAGGTATATATGAGGAAGGACAGTCACCGACTATGTGTATCAAGAGGTACTTGGATATCTGATGGAGAATTTGGACTCCTGACAATAAAGTGGAAATCCCACACAACTCATGTGTGTGTTCAGATAGGCTTGGTGCTCACTGTAGGACAGAGAACTGAGTCAGCATTGACAGCTGATGGGTCTGAACACTAAACACCTCATGTAAACTTGCTTGCTGCATTTTCACTCCTCAGGACCTGAGACAGGATTATTTTAGGTTTTAATCTTGGGTGCTTTATGTGATTCACCTCAGTAAAAATTAAGTTACCTAAAGGTCTCGCTATAGAGAAAGACACTTAATTTTAAGCAGCTGAAATTGGAAAAGTTGACCTTGTGCCTTCCTCTAGAGAGCCATCTGTCCTGGGGGGCATCAGGCACAGCATGGCCAGCTGGACAAGGGAGGGGATTGTCCCACTCTGCTCTGCACTGGGGCAGCCTCATCTCGAGTGCTGGGGGCAGTTTTGGGTGACACAATATAAGAAAGACATTAAACTGTTAGAGAGCATCCAAAGGTGGGCCATAGAGATGTACTAGGACCTTGAGGGGAAGCCGTGGGAGGAGAGACTGAGGTCACTTGGTCTGTTCAGCCTGGAGAAGAGGAGACTGAGGGGAGACCTCATTGTAGTCTACAACTTTCTCATGAGGGGAAAGGAAAGGGCAGACACTGATCTCTTCCCTCTGGTGACAAGTGGCAGGACCTGAGGGAACTGCCTGAAGTTGAGTCAAGCGGGGTTTATGTTGGATTTTAGAAAAAGGTTCTTCACCCAGGGGGTGGTTGGGCACTAGGACAGGCTTCCCAGGTAAGTGGCCACAGCACCAGCCTGACAGAGCTCAAGAAGGATTTGAACAATGCTCTCGGGCACATGGTGTGATTCCTAGGGCTGTCCTGTGCTATGTAGGGCCAAGACTTGGACTCAATGATCCTTGTAGGTCCCTTCCAACTCATCTTATTCTGTGATTCTGTGATTTTGTGATTCTGTAAAAGCGGGTTGTTCAGCTCTATGTGTTTCAGCACTCTTTTCATTCACTACTCCTGAGAGACAGTTATGTCAGACTTGTAAGGGTGCTGTTCAAAAGCTTTCTTAGGAGTGACTGTAATAATCAGTGAGCATATAGGCATAAATTGCCAATATTGCATCTTGATGGTCTTGAAATATTTATATTCATTAAATATACTAGGTTCACAAGTAGAATGTATTTTTATAACTATAGTACTATGAACTGTCTGTGGGATCCAGGATGCTGGTGTCTTCAGCTGGATCAAAGGTATTCAGAAGCTACATTGTGTCATCAGTGGCAATGCTACAGCCTCAGTGTTTTCAGTAAGTTTTATGGGGCAGGCAGAAGAAATGAAACTTCAGCTGGATCAGAAGGACGAAGAGGAGTGAAAACCCTTGAAACCTTATTTTCACTGAGAAACTAAGCAGAGAATGTTCTAAAAAGATGCAGGCAGAAAACTTGCTAAGTTGTAATTTAGGATTTGGCGTCATACCTCGTACAATTTAAAACAGTTGTAAAGCTTGAAACAGAATTTTTCACTTTTTTAACCACAAAGCTACTGTTCAACCTTCAACATTTCTGGTGAACCAGGAAGTATTTTGGCCAACTGTTGGACATTCCTTTTGGCCACCACATATCCTATTGGTTTGTGCTTTTACTGAACACAAAGGTGACATAATGACTGATTATTATACTCCACTAGACTTCTGCTGATCGTTAACACAACCTCATGGCCTGCTGATGGTACACAGAGCACAGCTTGGCAGCCATAGGAACAGAAATGAAGCCATTGTCTGACAGAGGAAGAGGGATAGGACTTTGTGGAGCAAGCATCTGCATCCAGGTTGTTGTTCTAAAAGGCTGTGAGAGGTGAGAGATGTTCTCATCTTCTTGTAGCTTCAGCAGTCTCTTTCAGCAGCACACAGCAGCATACAGCAAGTCACAAAGCAGGCAACTATGATACTGTTTGCTTTCCTTTTTTAATCACATTTCCACCTCCTCTTGTGTCATTCACAAGTTGTCTTGCTCTCTTGGTGCTGAATATGGGAGAATTTGATTCAGGCAAATATTTGAACCTCTGTAGACTGTAATGCTCCTTTTCAAGTGTCAAAAAAAGAGGAAAAACATCAAGGGAAACCAGGAGACCATCCCGAAGGAGGGGTCATGGGCAGCATCTACACCCAAAGTAATTACTTTCTATTCTACAAGGAAGTGGGAGTTGAAGATTTTTTTCAGTTCCTACTTCTGTGACAACGAGCCAAACACCTTCCACAAAGAACACTTCAGTCCATTCCGGAGATCTATGCCATTGTAAAGATCAGTCTTCAACCAATCTGTGTAAGCAAAGAAACTCTTCAAACACTGAAGTCACTAGTGACCAGGAGTAGCCTATCTGCTTGATTTTAAGTTTAGAAAACTGATAGAAGAAGCAAACTAGTGTTAAGGAGCAAAAAGTGTATTAGCAACAAAGAAGCAAAGTGGTCAGGAGAAGGACGTTCCAAGGTCTTCACCTTCTCCTGACAGCTGTGGGATTCACATAGAAATATTATGTACTAATGGTGTTAACAAAAACCAGACAGTGTCTTGTAATACCAGGACAGCTCTGCTCCTGAAAACCTAGAGGTTTATGGAGGTTATGTTTGGAGCACTGTGTGAAATCTCAATCAAATTAAAAATAGTATTCCCAAACAAGAGTCAGGGTAGAGAACTCCGAATTAGCAAAAGAATGTTGTAGAAGAAAGCAATAAGATTTAAGTCAGGGTAAAGAAGATTAATGGGCCTTGACCTATCCTGGTTTCTGAGAGTAAAATATTGCCATCCTTCCTGATGGAGGAGGAGGAAACCATGGCAGAGCCCTGAGTTGCTCTTACACCTGAGTGTCAGAGGGCTCCCACAGGCCTCCAGCACCCAAGTGGCCCTGGCTTTCAGCTGCTTGGCTCACAAAGGCAGAAAGGACAAAATTAGGGCTCAGGCCAGTTTATTGTCAAGGATGGACATGCCTACAGAGTTCCTCTTGCTTAGCTTTAAGCTTTCAGAGAGTCCACATTTGAAGTAGTCAGGCTCATTTTCGGTCAAAAAGGAGCTTTTTCCTTTCAAAAAGGAAAGGTGGACACATTTTTAGGATTCAGTCAACCTTAGCTATTTTAGACATTTACTTTTGTGATGAATTACAGCCCAGAAACTCCCTTTGTTGGTTCACAAGAAGCTAACTCAGATTTTAGATGTTTAAGTTGGTCAGATGAATCCTGACCCCAAGACAGAACTGGCCATTATGAGTATTTGTCATTTGGAATGTGCATCATACATGTTGTATGGTCTTTTCAAAGTCCTTCTATGTGCTTCTTGCCCTTGAAGATCACCCACCATGAAAATTTCTGTCCCGCATTTTTCAGCTTTTCTCCTGTGTTCTCTTACTTTTCTTTCCCCAAAACACTCATGTGCTTCCACCCTTGACTACTTTTGTTTAACAACACTGTCCTTATTCTCCCCCTTCCGAAGTAAATTGAATGATCTATATGCAGGGGTGAAAGGAGAAGGTTTTCTTTTGATCCAGCAATCGTCTCCTCTAGTTTCTTCTCTTGTATCTGGCTGCATGGGTCAGAGGCACATGATTTGCTTTGTGTTTCCATAGTGCCTGGTACAATGGAGCCTGCTCCGTGGCCAGAGCTCTAAGGCACAATGGTTGTACAAAGAACAGGGGAATAATGAATAGTAAATGAAGTAAGAGCTAAGTAAATAGAGAACTATATTGAGGGAGAGAGGGGCGCAGGGGCAGTGATATGAGAGAAGGCCAGAAACAATGGGAAGGGGAGAAAAAACCAGAAGATCCAGTGAGAAGCATTGGAGGCTGAGGGTTAAAAGTCCAGTGGCACAGGAGTGGAAGTGAAATGGAAAATAAAAATCAAATTTGAAAAAGGATACTATATGAAAATAATAATGAAAGGTGAATTGTGACAGCACAGACTCTTTACCGTGAGAATTTTTCTCTTCTTCTCCCCGTGTTCTATAAACAAAGATAAGGTTTGGATGTTATTGAAACTGTCTCTGGAATGATGGAATATTCAACCTGGCCTATCGGCCTAGGGGGAGGTTTTGAATTGACCCAATCTGGAGGAACTTTCAAAAGTCTATATAAGTTTTAGAATTAAATAATAAAATCAGAATTCCGCCTCACCTGATTCAGCCTGGTTCTTACACGCGGCTAGCGGCTCCACAGCGACAGTGAATGACATGAGAGTAGTACAGAAATCCCAGGAAGGATTAAAAAAACCCTTAAATACTAAGGAGAAAATGGAAGTGAGAGGGGTGGGAGTCAAAAAACCAGAGGCAAACAGGACAAAAAAAGGCGTGGTATGCGTTGGGATAAACTAATTGAGTCCAGTCCCTTAAGAACACAATGTTCTAAGCTTATTTCTTTTTTGTTTTTCTTTTTTTTACATTTATTCAAAGCTTCTTGCAACAGTACCTTTATCAGCTTATTTTCCTAAGGTGATAGAATATCCCCTTTTTCCACCTGGTTGCTCTGCAGTTTGTATTCAGAAATGACTGAGTGTAAGTGGGCAAAGATAAAATCCACACGATGAATTTTGCAGCCTGAGAGTGACAATGTTCTGTCCTGCCACGTCAGCCAGAGCCTGCCCTTGGATGCACAGCTCTGGCTGAGCTACACGTGTACAGTTGAGGGCAGGGCTTAGTACTGCTCTCCAGCATACAATTAACACAGAAAGTCTATACATTATCTCATCTTGCATTTTTATTATTTGCAGCTTATTGTTCAACTGAGCATGTATCATTGGTTAATTAATGCTGCCAACACTCTGCTCCACTAAATGATTGTTTAGCCTAGAGTGGAATAAAATACTACAATGACTAATACAGTATCATTATGTAACAGAAAATTAAAAATCTGATAATTTGATTGGAAGTCTCAGGTGAGTTTTTTGTATAAAAGTGTTAACCTCAAGTAGCTATAAACAGGTAAATGTTTTATTCAGCTGACTGATAAGGAATAAATGCTTATGATATAAATTACGTATAATTAATACTCCTGGGATAAAAAAATGTATGCTAATAGGTTGTCAGTTAATTAGGAAAGGAATATGAGGTAAACAAAGGTGATTAGAATATACCCTGGGACTATAAACAGAAATTGTGCCTTAAATAATCTGTAAAAAACCTCACACATTAAACAGCAAATACTTCAGTTTCAGTTCAGAGCAAAACCATAATGCTTTATGGAGAAAGGCACAGAGGAGATGTTAAATGAAGAAGCAGCTTATGATAAAAGATCTAGAGGCTGCAGAGTAACTCACCTTCCCTGTTCTGCTTTACCTTGGTTTGTGTATTGTCTTGGTCTATCCTCAGGTAAAAGAAGGCTAAAATAAGCTTTGTAAGAAATATGGCAAATAATGTGCTGGAGGACCAATTTTAGCTCATAAAAATGACAGCTCTTAATGGTTGGTCTTAAATCTGCAACATGGAAAATGTTCCCCAAATCAGTTTATCCTTCTTACCTGCCCTTTGACTCACTGATCCTCCTTGCTTCTGCCAGTATCTTTACGTGATAAATGAGACCATCCTCTTTCCTGCCATTCTGTAATTTCATTTGCAGTAGACATTTGAAATACTTTCTCAAGAAACAGGACTGAAGTAGAGAAAGACATGACAGAGATGAATGCTCATTACAATCTCAGCCAAGTCTTTCCTTTGTGTTAGAAGGGGACAGATCTGCATTGCCTTCCAAAAACAGCCATCCTGGACAAAAATGAAGATTCATCTCCCCTGTGCTTTGCTTAGGACAGCAACAAAAAGCAGCTATCAAGGGAAAAGTTTAAGAATGAGACAAGTATATATGACACTTTTAGTACTCTCCTAGCCTTCAAACACTTACAGCTTGTGGGCTTCCTGACCTGGATATATGCTAGTCTCCAATGAATTTATTCTTCACTATTGGCCATTCCTCCTTTCAGTGTATGTAAACATTAGCTATTCCTGAGAATGGTGAGACCACCAGTAAACCCACCAGCAAATGCTCAGTGGAGTCAGTGCAAGACACTCCTTGCAATGGCATGCAAACTAGAGTGCCATTGCCTGGAGAAACATAGCCTTATTATGGGTTGCAGAGGGAAGGGAATTTTTGGATGGTTTAAAACAACTTGAAGTTGGACTGGCTAGTGGGTAGGAGAGGTCTCAGTGCCAGCCACTGGAATGAGAGGCTGTCAGCCTAAGGGGCTCACAGGTCCCCATTCCAGTGATTGTCTGAGAACAGCTACTGGGGAAACCCAAACTGGGGGTTACATACTCCGCCAGTGGATTTCAATCCAGATAGCTGGAGAAGGTGAACAGGACTGAGCCTCCGTGCTGTTCATGTGTGTTGAGTGGAGTGCGTGCTTGCATGGGTGTTGTTAAAGGCACTGTTCTCTGTGCTGATCCATGGGGCCAGCCATGTGTATATATGTATATAAGGCATGCCTGTGTGCCTTCTGGGAATATGTATCCCACTGCCTTGCCACTGCCTGGACCTGGAGACTTGCTACTGTGGCAGCCTTGCATCCATAGGGACAGGAGTGACCCTGGGGCAAGAGAGATCCCCATGGGGGCCAAAGCCACTGCATTCGGTTATCTCTAAAAGTACACAGCTGCAATCTACAACAGAACACATTCATGCCCCAAGGAGTTGCGCAGGTCAGGCACACACTGCTGGCTGCTATTTTTCCTGAATCGCACTCCTCCTACCTTATTTGACAACCTCAGGTCCGTTTCTCAGAGGAGACAGTGAAAGTTGGCACCCACCTCCTCTCTATGTGCTTCTCATGAAAGTTCATGCAAGCAGTGCTCTGAGAAAGCTATCAAAGTGTGGAGGGATCACCACAAAACAGAGCCCTCTGGGAGTCACCACCTGCTTTCTGCAGCAAACTGCAATTACAGTAGTGGCTGTGGTACAGACAGATACAGCTTTCCTCCTGCAAAACACCGTCCCTTTGGAAAATGAGTTGAGTTGCCATAAGAACTGCTTTTTGAAGCTTTTTAAAATGACTGTAGGGGGTCTAAGACTGCCACATTCCTAACTATATTCTTTAGGTCTCATGAGATGGACTGAATCAGGTCAATGTTGTTTTCCTAAGGTGCAAAAAAGAACATTCTTCTGTCCCTCACACAATTTAGTCATAAAACTGACAAGAAGCCTTTTGCAAACATGTTCATCCTGCAGGGTGCGTCATCACCAGTTTCTCAGTGAATTAAAAATATAACGTTTAAAAAAATCATTGTAGAAATCAGCGCCTAATTTCCCACGAAACTCATCTCCATAGAGTGGTGTAATTCTTGGTGGAGTGGCTTGGTAAGTTTGGTATGTTTTCTTGTACTTAGGATCAGTTCAGGAAATGCATAAATTAAATCTCCATTGTATATTGTACAGGTATGTGAGGGAGCAGCATGGGCTGGAGTTGTAGGGCCAGACCTGAGGGTGACCCAGCACTGGCTGTGCCCTCACCCACAGGATGCAGTTCCAAGGTGATGGTAACAGGGTCTATTGACACACCCCAACACAGCAAGTGATGAATCAGGGCCAGAGCACAGGCAGGGCCTCCAACCAGGGCTAAAAGGAGATGGAGGCAGAGATGGGGCTGGAGATCAGCACTGCTGCACCATTACTGGGACAGGGACTGAAGGCCCTGGGGGGCTGCAATGTGGAGCAGGTTGGAGTGAGGTCCCAGAGAGGTTGGGATGGGACACTGCTGTTTGTGCCCTCAGGGCCCTGACAGATATATATTGGATGATTGCTTAAATTATGTGAGATAAAGAAGTGCCATAAATGTATTATTAGTAGTAATATTTATATCCCTGTACCTCCTACACAGACTAACAGACAATGACCTTTCCCAAGAGTAGTAGGAGAAGTGATATCTGAATGACGAAGGGTAGAAGACAACAAAATATACGCATTTTCCCTGAGATTTTATCCACACAAGAATAAAACCAAGCTAATGTTGGCTTGGGTCAGGATATTTTTCAAGATATTGACTGTTGTCTTTAGACATGGTAACTTCACAATTATACAGAAATCCACAGAATATGATACAGAAAAATATACCTAAAACAAAAGAGAATCTCATGAAGGCAGCTAGCTTTGCTGCATGGTGCAGATGTGGCCAAATACTTGCATACATTTGGGCTATCTGAAAGTGGTATTTGATTTCACCCAGGTATCAAGCTACCACGTAAAGTATTTGAAATAAAAAGTCTTTCAAGCGTAGTATATGAGCCCTTCAGCTCCTTTTAATGTGTGGAAGACAGGAAAATACTTTCAGAAGGAAACTTTTTAAGTCATAAGACTTGTAAACATAGCTCAAAATATAAAAGAAGATATCTGACACCTGGATCTGTTCAAGTTCACATTTTGAATTATCTCAGCACCACAAATTAATTGTGCATTTCCAAGATTGCTTTTGCACAGTTTATATGCCAGTGACTAAGACCATATTATTTTCTTCCTCCAAAGGCTAAGCTGAAGATGGGAAGCACAAAACATTTTGCCAACCTTAAATATGGAGGTTTAAAATTACCAAATGTAAAGCTCCAGCAGTGGGCTTTTAATTTGGCTCAAGCTTTCAGAGTCTGGCAGGCTGATGAAGTGCAATTGCCATGGGTGAAAGCAGAGCATCAATTAACAGACACATGCAAGGTTGGCACCTACCAAAAATTCACCCTGAAAGATTTAAAGACAAATAACTCAGTGATCAGACACACCTGGAAATCTTGGAACAAACTTCACAGAGTTATGAAAATTAAACCCACTAAAAACTTCCAGTTGAGTATCTGGAACAATGCTATGTGGAGGCCAAGGAGGGAAATGATACTGTGCGTTACTTATTGTAAATAGCAGATTATTTATGGAGCAGATTTCAAATAAATTTCTAGTGATACAAAAGACAGTCAGTGTTACAGGTAAAGAGCACAATAGCCAGTCTGTTCCAAAAAAGGTTCTCTGAAGACCCAAAGGGTCTGAATCAAAGATATTGATTTCTGTAAAAGTTTTTTCCATTTACTTCAAAGTGCTTGGAATCAGACTAACAGCTTGAGAAGTCCGACTAAAGCCTTCACAGATGTACAGGGGTCTCTGGCTTCCCAGATGAGTTCAGCCTATATTTCAAGGCATTTTACCATTGAGTAAAAGGTAAAAGTAAAAACAAACACTTACAAATACTTGGTGTTTGCCTTAAGATGATTCAGGATGTAAATCTGTTTAAAAACACTACATCAACACTGACTTTTTTTTGAATATTTGAAGTGTCTTGGGAAGGCTTTGGGGTCACAAATAAAATTCCTTAGTTAGAAATAGGCCAAATCTGAGAAGTGTGGAAATAGTCCTCAGTGAACTGAATAACTGCTCCCCAGCACTAGCTCTTGTGCATTTTAGTCATATCTTTTAGATAGTACATTAGGAAAACTCTAAGAAATTAAAATGTACTTTCAAAGAACATTTTTATATGATCAACTTTCTTGCTATCAAAAGAAAGTTTATGTGGATGAATTCTTGAAAGGCAAGACCAAATGTAGAAATTGTCTATTCATGATGAAAATGTTACCAGACTATTGATCGTTCCTTTGATGAAAATGCAGAAACTTCTTCATTATGAAAGACAATGCAATCTGTTACAGACACTGATATTTTTCAGAGTTTTTAAAATTGCTTTCTAATTGAGTCAGTATTGCTTGGGCCTCAGTTCAATAAAGCACTTCAGATTGTGTCAACCTTTAAGTTTGGCAGGGTTCATGCGCCAGTGACTTGATCTTGATCATTAGCCACTAAATAAATGCTTAAATGCTTTGCTGAACAGTGCTGTTTTTAAAACATATTACACTGAAAGGAGCCCCAACAATGCATCCTTTTCAAAATGGTCTTCTCCCCTTCTCGCTCTTGCTGAAAAACTCCTCTGTTTTTCTTTTGTCAGTCTCCTTTTTAGATTGGCTGTATTCATCAGTTCTCAGAGACCCCAAAAGGTTTTGAGGGATTCTGCACTAAAAACATCAGGGCTTCTACTGTATTCCTTGAGTTGCAGTGCTGTGACGTTTATTCCTTCCCAGCGTTTTCACTGGCTTACAAACCAGTTCACATAAGTAACTAAATAACACACTATTTTTATGCTGTATCGAATATAGTGTATACAGGTGCTTTTGTCTGTGCTACAAGTTGTAAATTCGAGTTTAGGAAGAGCTACTCAGAGCTGAACCCACCAGGAATATGTAATGTAAAAAATAATTGGGACTGTTGTTTTAGTAACAATTTTAACCTAGTAATGCTATGTATATGATACTGAAGATGGAATTCACTCTATTAAATCTCTAGCAAATTCTGGACTGGCAGCATTGTTTGAAGTTTCTCAGAAAAACACATTATGGTTGAGATGGTTTGAATGCTCTTTAAATGAATTGTTCTGAGCAGAGTCTCTTGGGGAAACTGAAGATGACAATTTAAGAGACATTTCAGACACAGATAAATCTGTCAGTTTCAAAGTAATTTTTGAGAGGGCCAGAGAGTTGTGGAAGGCTGGTGTGTTATAGCTGAGAGTATGGAAGAGCAGATCCCAGGTAGGCACAAACAGGTGCAGCTTTCTTGAAGTCAGGAAAAATATTCTGATTTGAACCTGATGAGATCTTGCTATCTGTAGTTTGGCTTAGGAGACACAATTTGTTCTGGCCCAGAGATTCAATTCTGNGGAGTAGAAACCAGGTGTTATTTCAAAAAGAGCTTTGGATTTCATCTGTACTTGGTCATGCTGTATTTTAGAATATCTCTCTACCCTTTTCTTGGATAGGTCTAGTAATTAATACTCCAAAATAAGAGGTGGTTTTTAATTCTTCTGTTTCTTTAGCTGCATAGGTATGGTATGATCTATGTCTGTCTTTTATTCGTAGGTCTGCTTCAGGAGAAAGGAGAAATGAAAGGAAGAATAAACATGGGGTAGGAGCAACAAAATAAAAGAATATTTAAATGATTTCAAATGGATTGTAAAGTGTTGAATCATAAAGGATTGGCAAAAAAGCCCTCTCCTCATGAGGTCTGGCTAATATTAGGAATTATTGCCTCAAACGCTGCAGGTGTGGATCCATTTCTTTCATTGCTAGCAAATGGGGTTGCAACTGCCTTTGACAATGTAAAAGCTGCACAATCCCCGTGCCCCAGGGCAGACAATGATGTTGGTGAGATGCTGATTTTAGGATAGAAAATTACAATGGTTATATAGTAAACAGCACCTGGAAGTTTACTAATGATTTTTTCAATTTACAGCAGCACTATGGTCTGATTATTCATGCATGCTTTCTATGAAAGGAAAGAAAAGAGGCCGATGTTGAAAAAACTCACCAGTTGAGGGATATTTTTAATTTTTTTTGTAACTGGAGGTAGAGCCTTCTTCCTGTTGTCACTACTTCTGATAATGATATGCCAAAAGTAGTGAATTACAAGTTTTTAAAAAAATTTAAAATGTTTGGACTGTTCTACTCTCCCATTAACTCCAAATACTCGCACGAAATGTGCATGAAAATGGACAAGTATGTGTATATGTGTGTATGAACCTTTACACCGACTTTATTCTCTGCCTGTGGCTTGATATGTAGTTTTGGCATCCAAGTAAGAAAAAATAAAATAACCCGACCAAAAACTGCATGGCCATGCAGTTCTTCAGCTTTAACTACTGGATCTTCTATGATAACAATGGCTGGATCTCTCCCCTTAGAAGTCCACCAGGTGTGCACCTGCCAGGTTAGTTATTTTAGAGTGCTGAGATTCAAAAACACTCCACCATCTGCAGCATAAATTTAAAAGTACAGTAAGGCATACTGGTACCTCATATATTTTCTCTCTCTCTCTAGTCATCATTTATTTTCACAGCTGTTCTCGACCCACTGCCAAGCAAAGACCTCTTCAATTTCTTTTCTATCATATTGAGGCTTAGTCAGTATCTTAACAAAGAATGAGTGAGGCAATGTTCATAAAATACAAGCTCTCTTTTCCTTTAACCCTTTGTAAATTGCCACAACTAAGTCTTTTGGAAGTCTCTGAACTGTTCTCATCTTTTCTCTGCAATAGGCTGTTGCATGTTATTCTTACAGCACTTCTAGCCTTATATTGCCAACCCAAGAAATTAGAGCAAGAAATTATTAGGAAACTTCGGATATTCACACTGATGTGTCAGGACTCAGCTCTCCTGGGGTTTGTTGGTCACTGATCTTGTGTTTTTAAGGGCAGGTAAACCCATGCATGTTTAGTTCTTATCTCTGGTCAGGCAGCTTATAAAAAAGTTGTGAAAGACCTTGCCATGGGGTGAAGTGGATAATATAGTAAATGTGAACTTGTATAAATTCATTCTCTGAACCAAGGCCAGGGCTGGACGCACTGTGTGCTGCTGTCTGTACAGACTCCTGGTTTGTCACAGATTAAAATTTCTATGCTGCTTTTCTGGTTAGTGTCCAGGAGAAGCAAGTGAGACTGAAGTTAAACTTTTTAGTACTTGGCTAAGTGATTGCTGGGTATTTCAAACATCTTTGCTATCTTCTGAGATATCTGCAATTCTGGGTTACTGCTTCCAGTCTTGGAAACTAAGTTGTCTTGGACCTATCCAAAACCTAGCTGAGAGAGATGTCAGGCACAAGCCAAGGAATCACAGCAAACACTGGACCAGAACAGGCTGATGAGCTGCAAGGCAGGATTCACTCCCGTCACCCTGATGAAAGAGCAGCAGGGATGAAATGTTGTCCTGCTGAGCAGGACATGGGTCTAACCTGACACAGGACCTTGCTGTGTTCTGAATGTCCTTGGCTGGGCAGTCATCTCTAAGTGCTGTAATTCAGCCCAGGCAAGGGCTGATCTCATGCAGGTAACACTATGCTTTTTCTTCATGTTTTTGCATATAGATAGGAAAATATTTTTTTAGATTTCTTCATCTCCTTACTTTAATGGACGTTTTGGCTCCCTAATTACTCTGGACTCCCTTGGGCTTTTCATTTCTTGTTCAAATTGGGACACTTCACATTTCCAGGTTTAACTTTCACGTGTGTTTGGAACATACAAATATACACTTATATATGTAATCTATTATCTGTCTATCTAAACCTACTCAGGGGCAATCTGAGAATACAAATGCCTGTCTGAGAGATGTTGTCTATCAGATGAGCATGTCTGACATTGTTAATGAAGTCAGCTGTAATAGTTCAGGGACACAAGTCCAGTCACTTGACAGGTCCTTTCTCAGTTAAGTTTGGGTGCTGTTCTGGCCAAAAGTGTCATGCTTTTATGAGTTGCATATAATACACATTGTGTCTGTCCAAGTACACAGTGCAGCACAAAAAAAGGTTGAATAATATTAACATAAAGACATTGAAACGTCTAGATACCTAGACTTTCATTTACATAATCCAGTTAAACTGGAGATATGAGCACATGTGTATATAGTATGGATAAAAAGAGTAATGGCTCAAACTTTATTGGCTCAAAATTCAAATAAGACAAATGAAGCCACATAGATTTCAAGGCAGTTGTCTGAGTTCAGTGAACTGCCTCCTGGACTTTGGACAAAGGACCTTGTTTGTGCAGGGGCAGATGTACAACGGGACAAGGTGGTTGAGAGAAGCTGGACTCCATCCCACTCCAGCCATCCACATGATACGGTTGGCACCTTTTGTAGTCAGGTGAAGAGAAGGTGGCAATGTGGCTCTGTGGTCTCTCCCATGTCCAATTTTCCCCACGTCAAGTGCTGGTTCCTCGCCAAACCAAGTACTTTCTCTGTCTTGTGAATCCCACTTGAATCCCTCAATTTTAAAGCCTTTGAAATGCTGGATTTTCAAAATAATTTGTAATTGCTCTTTACCAAGTTGGATAAGGTATGTAATTGTTATCAAGATATCAGATAAAAGATGATTAATTGCAAATATCATAGCAAATGAGACCTTTGAGACAAATTATTCTGTCTCTCAGGTTCCTATGTCAAACCAAGTATTTAGCAAGAGTACCACACACACTGCACAAATTATTTTGTATTCCTGATGAGCATTACTTGGAATCGTCCTGGTATGCCCAGAAAACTGTGGCTGACTTGGATTTTCTGACTTGTCATTGTTTTGCAGTTTTTTCTCAAGGGAAGATCCTGCAGTCAAAAAGCTAATCTGAAGGAAGACAGTCTGCAATTTAAATAAAGCAGAAATAGGATATTGGATCTGCTAGGCATGGAGAGACATCAAAGACGAAGCAAGCTATTTTGCTCTTACACTACAGTGAATTAAGTTCATCAACATACTGATTCAATTGTGAGCTCCACAGAGGGTATGAACAGTGTGGCCTGTCTCTCTGGGGAAAGCTGTCTATGGTTGGTGCAGAAAAATCAGGGGTACTCTTTGGTGCTATTTTGAGGATCAACTCAGAGTCTTGTAACTGGTGAAGAGAAAAGGGTATAAAAAAGGAAATTTTAATAACCTCAATTAAGCCTTTCTTATGGTGCTACACGTAGTATTTGGAGTGTAAGAACACACTTTGCTACCTGCTACGCTGGATTTTTTGTATCTTGATCAATCAAACCAGGACAATGTTCTCTGGCCGTGAAAGGCACGGACCGTTTGGGAGCAGCTGTGCGTGATGTTGACATAGAATAAATGTAAGGCCGGTAAGAGTGCAACTGCCTGTGCTTATATTTGCTGCCCTTGTGAATACTGTCGAAGTGTCTTTAAATTATTTTGTTTCAGCTTGGGGCCTAATCCTGCCAAGCACATTTTTAGC
Source organism: Edolisoma coerulescens (assembly GCA_013397115.1). Lineage (NCBI taxonomy): Eukaryota > Metazoa > Chordata > Aves > Passeriformes > Campephagidae > Edolisoma > Edolisoma coerulescens. The sequence continues at coordinate 435,591 of VWZW01001404.1, read as the reverse complement.
AAGTAATCATATGCCATCAGTGGGAATAAACCAAAATAAACAGAATCTGAGTGTGCTCAGTGCCTCTGGAAACTGGACTATTTATTAACATATGGGGTTTTAGTTCAGTAGCATTTGAAAATTATGCTCGCTTTTTAATTTCCTTTGGGTTTTTTGCCGCTGTTTTGGAAATTCTTACATCACAATATGCAAACAAACTATAATATACCTGAACCATGGAAAGGGAACCAGTAAGAGCCAAATTCTCACTTTTATACCCCAAAGAACTGGAGACGTCAGGAAGATAGTATTTGGACTGACAAAACAGATATTAAAATGTTACACTAAATAGAAAAAACTCTTCTGACTAAAACTATAATTGCAAAACTATTTTAAGGTCTTTACTGACAAATGCAAGTGATTAAAATTACTAGAATGCTATACTTTCTGCTTTTGTGCTTCTGGTCATAATTATGTTCTCTCATGTCAAGAGTAGATTCCGCTTCACTGTCCTTGGTTAGTTCAACATTCATTGTCAGCCAGTACCCATTGACAGATTTACCCAGCAGAAAATACCAAATGGGAACAATGACAGCTGATCCAAATACATTTAAAAAGAAATAGCAATTTTCCTGTGTTCTGCGCTACCTGACAAACAGCACTTTGCTGAGCTGTGGAGTGGGAGAAAACCATGGAGAGCAAAGTACGAAAGAAGAAGGTGGTAGTGATGCTGTTGGTGTCACTCTTCTTCTGAGTCAGATCTGAACTTATGCCCCAGCCTTGTGTTAGGTAGTATGGTGCTGCTGAGATTGCTGTGTTTCAGCTGAGATATCAAATAAAGGTCCCGACCCTGTTCTCATTAGAGATCCCTGGGTACTTGTTCTCATTAAAGATCTCCTGGCACTTTTCAAAAGGGAAAAAGTGTTAGCCCCAGTGTCTTGGCCAAATTCCAGATTGGGTAATTACGTTCTGCCTACCTAAATTCCCTTGGCTGTTTCAATTCAATGTTATGTTTAATTTCTTCCCTAAACCTGTGTGTAGTATTATCATGTTTTGGGAGAAAACTTCCTCTGGCACCCTAGATTTGTTTGCATTTTTGAGGTAGAATTGAAATTCGTATATAATATTAATAATTTTTTAAGTCTACAGAGGACTAAAAGTCTTATCATTTAATGATAATTATAATTTATAACGAAAATCATTTTTAGAATGTAATCTAAGTCTTTCATGTCTTGCAATGATCAATTTTACATGATTATTTCTACTAAGAAAATACTTTTTCAGAGGGATAGTTTGAAGGTACTGTTTACATTATTTTAGTTGGTACTTCTTAAATCAAATGATGTAGTGTGTATTGAATATCAACACCCACAGAATATTGGAAGACACGTTCATCAGAAACCATTTGTTTATTCATTTTGTTTTGAGCATGAAGAGACAGAACACAGAAGATGGGTGTGGAGAGAAGGGTACTGACATAGTGTGCTTTGAACGACCTGTTTGCAGAAAACCATTTTACAGAAAGAACATGAGCCCACCAAATACAGAAGATGTTAGTCCCATCACTTACAATCTTAATGGAAGATTCTCTGTAGTGGTAGAGGAAATGGAACAAGAACCCACAGAGAATAAAACAGCATTAATCAAATATAAAAGGTGAAAGTCCTCTCTGAGGTTCCAGACTGTTAGGATATCAGAGATAAACCCAAGCTAGACTATTGAATAAAGTGTATACCTTCAAGTACACGCTCAAATACACATTTCACAAGGTTCAGAAGAGCTGGGTTGGTATGGCCTTTCATGGGCAGAAGTCACTCACAGTTAAAAGTTAAATTTGCTCAGTGATCCATCTTGAGATAACACAATCCCCAAAGGCTGGTGGTTGGCACATGGAGGAGCTGTATCTGTGGCTGGCTGATGCAGGGACTCTTGTCCTATCCAGTCCAACTGTGTTCAGGTGTGTGTGATTTGTGCCACTGCTCGGGACTGGTAAATTTTGGCTCCCTGTACAATCAGTGCAAACAGACGGCTTCAGAAAGACTGCTGCAAATGCAGTTTGGGTCTCTGAGCAAACTCTTGTAACAAAGGATACAAACCCAAGCACTTACACTCATCTTTTCGGAATGGAGGTTGTGATATGTGTGCAGGAGCTGTTAAGCTTCTGGGGGATTTCCCATGCTAGCTATTTTTCTGTTCAGGGAAGCACTTTTGTTTGTTTCTTGGTGTTCCACTGCCATCACTGAGTTGCAATTCCTCAAGGAAAGGGATCGTGGAAGGATGAGAAAGAGGGATTCTGGGCCTGATCTCCCCTGGTTCTACCCAATATTTTAGTTTTGTGAAAGCTGACAGTGCTGAGTTGCTTGTTTGCAGAGATCTATGTCTGTCCAAATGTTGAAACCTTTGGTGGGAAGAATTTTTTTTTTTTACCTGCTTTCAAGTGTGGAGGGTTTATTCAATACCTGGTTGCTTTTTAATTTGTGCTATTAACTTAATGTCTTACTGATCTGTTTGCACAGATTCCTCTAAATTACACATTATTTTCATTATAATTTGTATCTGTTTTTTAAAAAAGACAACCTCACCAGAGCTGTTGCCATGAAAATCAATTAAAAGTAAGAAGTCTATAATTACAATATTAGCCTGTAATTTTTACTAAACACTACAACACCATACAGAGCAATAAAACAGGAGCAGAATAACTCACACACTCCAACTTTTTTGAGTAACACTAAACAGTTAACTGTAAACTAAGAAATAACCAGAAATCCAGAGCCTAGGCTCCCGTTTGGACTGAAGTCCCTGTTCTGGATAGTTCTGTTACGTGAGATCACAGACTTTTCTGAGAACTTTACAAATAAGCAGGTCCTGGGAGAAGGGTGAGTGGAATGAGATGTCCTTGGTCTGAAACTCTCTGGTGTTTGTATCTAAAAGTAACCACCGTGGCAGGGACTGGGAGGACACAGCTCCACCCAAGGCTGCTGGGGAAGCTCCTCTTAACCACAGGGCGATGCTGAGGTAGGGACAGCAATGCTGCCTTTGAAGAGACAGCTCTTTCTTCTCTCTTTAAAGGGGCACCCTGAAATCTCACAAGGTGTGAAGAGGCCTGACTAGGAACAAGATCCCACACCAGATATGGTGTTTGTGGTTCCCACTACCACGTGACATTTAAGCTGATGAGTGATACACACTCGGGTAGAGGATTAACTTGTGAGAGTCTCCATCTACCCTTAGAGCACTCTTCTGAAGTATAGTTGAAGACAGTGGGAACATAGGACTAATTTTATAACTATTTTAGTCCCTACCTATTCATACTTCCTTGCTTTTCAAAGTCCCACTTAGCATCTTATAGATACGAAAGTCCTAAGTGTTTTATCTGAACTGTGCTTTTGAGTAGAAAATAGCCAACAGAAAACAAGACTAAAGGTGCAACGCAAATATTGATGCCTTGATTTCTGGCCAGCACTTCTCCCTGTTGTAAAGGGACATTATCTTTGCTGAAAGGAGAGATAGATATACTCCGTGGAGTTTTGCTAATTTTTCAAATAAATTAATTTGAAACAGAAATAGCATTATACACTTCTTCTAAAACTGGTAGCAGGGAAGAGTACTGAGAGGTTCAAATTTCCATTTCCCCTATTAAATTTTATTTTCCATTAATTTTCTCCAGTTTGAACACTGTTCTTAATTTTACTTCCTTTTAAAAAATAAATTAAGGATTTAAAAAGCAAAGTATATAAAGAACTTTTCCAGCAATTTTGTACTGCGACATGACACACTTGTGCTGGGGCTGCTGCTTGTTTCCTGAATATGGCCTGGTTTTGGACGGCTTTGTTAAATGAGCTGAGAACTGTCCCACTCCATCTCGACAGTCAGCAGGACCTGAGACATGTAGCTTAAAGCTTTCTTGAGTTTGTTTCAATTACAGGCAGACTTTTTTTTTACATCTGCTTAACATAATCTAGAATGAGAACATATGTCTTAGAGCCACACGTGGTACTACTTCAGATGTTCCTGGTCGATACTTAGGAGGCAATAAAAGTCAGGATTTTTCTACCATCCTAATTACTGAGGTAAATACAATCTCTAGAACTAGTAAGAAAGTACCATGGGGCAGTGGCATTTGATATCTGCGAGGTATATTCAAAAAATATTGTTGTTACCCTCTTGCCACAGGAACCAAATCTGACCATATCTAAAAAAGATGCAAATGGAACTTACAGGGGATGTGAACCCCTGGGTTTACCCATTACCTATTCTTATATGGAGGTCAAAGACCTGTTCTTAGTTCTCCATTGTGCAAGGGCTCTATTTGTACAATGAGCCAAAATTAATGGAATTGGTATCCCTTTCTTGCAGAGTGGTCCCTTTTCAGGATCATGAGTGGAAATGTTATTGGCCTAGTCAGCTTCCCCCATTCTGGATGTCCCATCTTTCATGCTGAGGTAAATCCATTTTCCACAAAGTAGAAGACTTATTCCATGGGAGTGTCCACCTGGAACAGCTAAACCAGAGTGGTTAAAGTATACCAATTTCCAGCATCACAATCCCAGCAGGTTTATTTTCTGCACATACCAGTTGATTCTTTGCTTTTTTGAAAGAGTACTTATTATAGAAGAAATTATTATATGAGAACAGAATATCTGAAATAGGAAGAGAATTAGCATAATATCGTAGAATAACAGCCCTGACCAGACAAGCCCTAAGTGTCATAGCAAGTTCTTTGATATACTCCAAGAACACTGTAGCCACAAGCTTTCTTTTCCCCTCAAGACTGAAAGTTGAATCACAGTATTTCCCAAAATAATTTAATGAGCAAGAATTCCAAATTAAATTAAAAAACCTTGTGAGGACACTCCACCCCAAAGATACCACTCACCACAGACTTTTTTAACCAACTGTGTTTTATTTCAAATAATAACAGTAATTAAAAATACATATCTAAGAAGCCCGAGTAGATTAGTTAAAGAGCATTTTAGGATTATAAAAGCACTTTCTGTTGCATCAACCAGATGTCATTTCAAATGCTACTGTTTGGATTAATTAACTGAGTTCAGGACACCACATATATTAAAACTGCTAGTTGTACTACTCACCCTCCCCCATATCCTTTTGTGATTTGTTATTAAAATCTTGGCCAATTAGAAAAACACAATCTATTAAGTAAAACAGCACGCTGAACCAATCAACAGTAATTACTCAGACTAAGAGCTATTTAAGTGATTTATGGCAGAAATCAAATGATTTTAAAATGCTTTATAAAGGTGTAGTATGTTTCACACATGCACATACAGTATGCAGAGTGTATGGAGTCTGTGTTAAAATGCTGCCATTAATTGCCTCACAGAAATGCCACAAATCATGTATTTTAGCAAAAAAATCATTATAACGGGATATAATTGATTTAAAGCACTATTCTGGTTAAGGAATACAGCTATAAAATGCTTCAGACTTTAGTGTAAGAGCAATTCTATCTCTCTTACAGAGATACTTAATTACTTTTATAAGTCTGCAAAACTATTTTATAAAGCAGTAGCTTTTAAATTACTTTCACCCTAGAAGAGATTACGATCACTTCATGGAATATAATGCAAATACATTTCTCAGCATATTAATAAATCCTAACATTTTCTGCATTGAAGACTGGAGGAAAAGTGCTGTCTTTATTTAAATATGGGTGGCCATCTTCCAGATTTTCCTTTAGGCTAAAATAAATTAAGTGTAGGTTAACTAGTTTATGATAATGCTTCCTTGTCTATACCAAAAAGCACAGTATAAGTTTGACCACTTTAAACTGGGTCAGTTCACCTGGGTTGGGCCCAATGTCTGGTCTCCAGTGCTGGCCCATGACAGGTGCTTGGTTTAGAATTCAAGAGTAGGGTATTAACAAATATTTTAATTCTTTTGTCATCAACCTTCCCACATGGTAAGTCATAATTTTCCTCCCTTTGCTGCTCTGGTAGATGCAAGACCTTCAACTAGAAGACCTGCCCATTAAAGAACCAAACCCAAAATCAATCACAAAGAAATTTTTCAGTCGCATCGGTACCTTGGTGACTGTCAGAAGAGAGAATTACTTTTAGATGTAAGATCTCATTATGTGGAGTTGCTTAAATGTTAAAGTTAACATTTAGTAAAAGCTATCAGTGTAGCTACATGAAGCTTTGGTTCCTTTATTGTTACAAAGAATGACTTAACAGAAGAAAGGCATTGGAAGCCTTTGTAGGCTCTTCAGCAATTTACAGTGAAGCTGGGTGAATAACTAGGACTGAAATAGCTGATAAAAATCAAATTTGTTGTGAAAACCACCTACAGTAATCATAGGTGTATGACAGATGGCCTTTATCATTCAGTTTAAAAATTAATTGTAACTTCAATAAAGGAATTTTTATTTATGTACTTCATTTTAATTGAACATCTAGTGTGTTCTTTAGTGCATTCATGTTATCTGTGACACCATGGCAAAGTTTCTAGGTAATGATAAAACATGATAGCATATAGGACTGTTTTATTTCAGTGTCCATCAATTTCCAGAAGTGATATTAACTATTGAAAATAGTACTGCGAGGTGTGATGGCATTGGAACATTTATTTTGAGGGCATGCCAATATAACACAGCTAAGTGTGCTCCAGAGGTGCTACAGGGATGGTGTGACAGAACACTTGGTTTGTAAATACACAGAAATACTATTCCAGCTTAATCATGGTTGCANTTTTTTTTTTTTTAATAAGAGTCTGTCTGGGAGGGGAAAACCAATTTACCTAAAGTAAAACAAATGCACTTTTCCTACCTCTGCAGCCTCTGCCTATTTCAGGTTAAAGATGGGATAACTTTTTTTAAAAAGTTAATGAAGCACACTTTCTCTGTAGTTCTCTTTTATCTCTCTTTGCTGCAAGTCTTTCATGGAATACTGATCAAGAAATATGGTGCAGGCGATTGGATTGCTGGAGCAGAGTAGTTCCCTCTCTGCGATGGACTGTACAACTTCTGCGGCCACTGGAATCAAGTCTGTAGAAAACACACATTCTGCTGAGTTGCAGAAAAGTTCTTTGAGACCAAAGCACGTGGAAATCATACCCTTAAATCAGCAGAGCAATCTAGGATGGACAAAAGACAGTCCACATTAAAAGACAAGGAAATCCATTTTTGCTTTCATTCAAAAATTCACACACAAACTGCAGATATAGATAGACAGCAACTATGTTATCAGATATGTGAAAATGTGCTGCTTAAGAGAATTTTTTTCAAAATGTTCAGTTCTAAAAAATTTTAATCATTAATTAGGAATATGTGAATAAATTTGAATATATTATTTTTTGAGTGTTCAACAGTTTATTATCTTCATAGTCTTATTTTAAGGAATTTCATGGCTGACAGCAATACTGTTTGGTGTGTTGTCCTTGCAGAAGAAGATGCAGTAGAGGAATTGGGAAAGGAACATGCTCAATTAATTAGCACAGTATTAGATCTTGCTCCTATTTAAAATCTAACTAAAATACTAATTCAGCAGATGTTTGACTAGAAAGGAAACACTAGGCACTCTTAAACTTTGGGGAAGTGAGTAGGAAAACATAGAGCTTAAAAGGCATTTTGAGGGCATTTTATAATAGCTTTTATCTCATTATTTAATACATTCTCTTTGATAGCAATTCTAATGCAGGTTTGTTTGGGTTTTTTTACTATCAAATCACTGCATTCACACCCTTCATTTCTCTCTGGTTACAGTAAATCAGTTGGGAATCTCTAGTTTTATTTTCTTAAATTTTTCCTTTTATTATGTCTTTGTCTTATTACTTTTTATTCCTCACTCATTAATCTCTGAGAAATCAAAAGCCTAGAACATGCACCATCTCACCTTACTCTGCAAAACTGCGAAAGCCTTTTTTGAGGGACGATGGCTGTAGAAGGTTCTCTTTGCAAATATCCCTCCATTTCCTCTTGTCTGGACAGGAAAGATAAAATCTGCTACAGAAAAAGCTGAAAGTTTCTTTCCACTTGGATACTAGAACATGTTTTATAAGTACCCAACCAACTGAATAATCAAAATCTTTTATAGGAATTTACTATGGGCCATATACAGGAATAATAGTTTTGCTTAGAATTTAAATTATTCTTCTACATTATATCTGTTCTGAGCATGTGAAAAAAAACCTTAGAGACTGACTGAAATGAGCAGTTTTATATATTTGACAGGAATTCTCTCAGGAGCTTCCTAAGAGCTTAACTGTAGCTCAACTCTTATTACAGGTTTGGACACAGACTGTTGTGTGTTACTCACAGAGCCGCCTCAAGAAGAAGGGCAGACTTCCCTGGGAGCCCACATGTGGCCAGATGCCTTTCTGGTGGGCAGGTGATTTGGCAACACAGCCTGTCCCAGCTGCGGACCTGCTTCTAGCCTTGTGGGCAAGAGAGCTGCCCAGCTCTGCGCCAGCTCCCTGGCTGCACAGGCTGTCACAGGGTAGAAATAAGGAGCACATTTTGATTTGAAAACATTAATCCATCCCTGCAGCAGTGATGTCGCAGTGTTTTCTATATCAGATACTGTGAAATTAGAGCTTTACAAAAATATAATCCATTGCGTGTATAAGGTGTGCGCACGTGTTATTGCCTGGATTTACAAAAGTTTCTGTTTCAAAAACCTTGTCCCGTTTCTGGGCCAGGTATGTTTGGAAAACAATACCAAAAAATAAAAGTCCCTGTTGTAAAGCGAAATTATTCCAAATGAACATAAAGCCTCTTGAGTCCTGGATCTTACTTTGTCAGACCAGGCCAGAGACGCTTTTTCTGCAGATTATGCAGCAAAGTTTCAAGGGAGCAGCTGAAGAAATTGTACTGTCATGGAACCAAGGGGATTATTTCATGGTCTGGTGTTTTGACCCTGACTGGATTTTAGGGACTCACCAAAGCTACTCTTTCACTCACCTCTGCAAATGGAGAGAGGAAAGAAAAAATATGATGAAAGGCTCATAGGCTGAAATAAGGACAGGGAGAGATCACTATTCATTTACCAACATAGGCAAAACAGACTGGACTTCAGGAAATTAACTGAATTTATTATCAATCAAGCATGATAACAAGTAGTAAACCAAGTCTTAAAACCACTTTCTCCTTACCCCTCCCTCCTGCCTGGGTTCTACCTCCTCCCCCAGTTGCACAGGGAAATGGAGAATGGGGTTTATGGTCAATTTGTCTCATCTCACATTGTTTCTGCTGCTGCTCAGGGGGAGGAGTCCTTTCCCTGCTCCAGCATGGGGTCCCTCCCATGGGAGACAGTCCGCCACAAACTCCTCCAGCGTGAGTCCTTCCCACAGGTTACAGTTCTTAACAAACTGCTGTGGTGTGGGTCCCTTCCATGGGGTGCAGTCCTTCAGGAACAGGCTGTTCCAGTGTGCGTCCTCCAGAGGATCACAAGCCCTGCCAGGATCTCACTCCATCGTGGGCTTCCTGTGGGGTCACAGCTTTCATTTGGGCATTCTCCTGCTCCATTGTGGGGTCCTCCACAGGCTGCAGGTGGATCTCTGAGTCCCCACGTGCCTCCATGGGCTGCAGGGGCACAGCTGCCTCACCATGGGCTGCATCACTGCCTGCAGAGGAATCTCAGCTCTGATGCCCGGAGCACCTCTTCCCTTTCCTTCTGCACTGACTGGGATCTGCAGGCCTACTGCTTTTACATATTCTTACTCCTCTCTTCTTTGAGCACAATTACAACTGCACAATAACTCTTTTTTCTTTTTTAAATATGTTATCACAGAGGGGTTACTACCACCTCTGATGGGCTTGGCCTTGGCCCATGGTGGGTCAGACTTGAAACCATCTGGCATTGGTTCTGTCAGACGTGGGGGAAGCTTCTGGCAGGTTATCACAGAAGCAACCCCCGTGGTCCCCCTTCTACCAAAATGTGGCCATGCAAACTCGACATACATGGTCTAGAATAATTAGACATTATTCCTCCAAGAAGCTTCTTTTTGATGTCAAAATTTATAGAAGAAATACTATTTTATGGCCTAAGAATGCATTTCTATGGTATATGTATATTAAAATTTGCATTTAAAGAAGACAGGCTCAAGCTGGATTTTGTGACTAGGTTCTCTAGGGAGAGCCCCATGCTATTCAACTCTGTAAAACAAATGTATATTTTGTGAAATGAATGTCAGAATTTGCGTTGTGTTTAGTATATTCAAATCTGTGAAATCTGTGACTGCTGAGTTCTCAAGGGATACCAGGAACAAAGTCAACTGAAATGACCTTTGTTTACAGGACAAAAGCAGGCTGCAGGTAATCAATATGTAATCTTCAAGGGTCTCTCAAGTATCAGGAGATACTAACAAGGAAGACATCTCTCAATATTCTTCTATATTGATCAAAAATAAAACTTCAATAGCTTTGAATAATAAAATTTTAATAATATACATTATTATTAAAGATATATTTTTGACATAAAAATAAACAATTAAATATAATAAAATAAATTAAAATATTGTGGGCTATGGGTTACCACTGCCCCCCTGCACTATCACTATAAGTCACTAAAATATCTACAGCATATGTCATAAATCTGTCTTCCATAGAACAGCTATATTTGGTCAGATTTCCATTTGTTGGTTAAAAAAATGTCTGTTTTATTATCCTTGTGCTGAGAGGGCCAATACCAGGTGATTCAGAAGAATATACTAGAAATCCCATGAAATGCTAATAATCTTCTTGAGGAGGTTTCATTCTTATCCTCTTGCATAAAGTAATTTCAAGCTGTAAAGCATAAAATTTTCTGGTTGGTACATTTCTTTTTTCTCTTAGCAGTAGCCAATGTTGGACATTGTTATCCTATAAAACCTTAGTTGAACTGTCCTAGCTGGCATCCCAGCTCTGTGAGTTCCACAGTCTAATTATCCTTTCAGTGAGGAAATTTAACCGGTTGGGAAAGGAGCTGAAAAAGTATTTCTTTGCCGAAGGCCTTACCTAGAGAAGCAAGTAGTCCTTTCCAGTTTGTTGAACCAGGAACCCAGCTAAATTAAATTCAGGGTTTTGGTGAAATAAAATCCACAGATTAGGAGGCAGAATTGAAATTAATCCCGTGAAGGAAAATATGGAGATGAAATTGGTTAAAATTCTTTGTTTGGTCATAAGGTGCTAAAATAAGAGGACTGCCTGAGAGCCCAGGTTTTTGATTCATTTATTAGTGACCTCAGAAGGGAAAAACTATTAGAGCTTTATGAAGCTTGATTAATGTCTGAAGCATTTCAAATAAGCAGTTTTGATATTGTCATCTCAATTAGAAACAAATCGTAGTCATTGACATGCTTCTTACAGCACACAGCTGGAAAATCATAAAAAAGACCACAGAGGGCATTGAAGAAGCAAGCAGAAGCTTTTGTTCCACTTAAAATTGTCTGTGGTCAATCAAAAAAATAGCAGGAGTACAGTGAGGTTCACTGTGTAGTCCTTGATGCAAAGGTAGGAAAACACTCACTCTAGATGGCTGAATGAGTTTGATCTGGACTGCACTATAACTCATCCAAACCAGTTCACATTATCTTTGCATCTACATGACTGGGAAATTACTGCTAATGATATCTCAGAAGTGCTTAGCAGGAATGAAATTTCAGCTTAAAACTGAGGCTCCTAATTTTAATTGTACTAATGCTACTGTTCTGTTTAGATCACCTTCTGAAAAAAAAGTATTTCTGTGGGAAACAAAGAGTGTGGTTTTTGTTGTTATTGTTGGCTAACACATACACACAGACACAAAAAAAAAGTAATAAAAGAAAAACTTTCACAGCTTTCCCATTATTAGTTCTGGGAAAACACAATAAAGCCACAGCTGGCAGGCACATTTTTTTCTTAGCATTTGATAATAGAATTAATTGGTAAGTGGAAAGCTTACAACCCTTTTTCTGCTGCAAGTTGCCCTCTGCTATCATTTTGAATAGATGTTAAAATCCAAGCTAATTGTAATTCAGTTAATAATGAAGAAATATATTTGCATCATCAATAATCAAGGCTTTTTTTTTACAAGTAAATTTAGTGTAGAACATCAATAAACTGTGGACAAAGAGATGTTCAGGTTAGCATGAGTAGTTCAGGGTGATGGGGTAAATTCAAATGCAGCACTTTAATATATATATCCAGTCCGTGTGCTTCCTGTTGTAATGACAGCACTCCCTATAACAGCATTTCAGGAAGCATGGGGCAGGGGTGGGGCAGGTTGGAGAAGAATGTCTGTCTTTCTAGTACCCTACAAAGCTGAAGTGAGCAGTACTGTGAGTGATGAACAGCAGCTCCAGCAGAGTTGTCTACAGTAGTTCAAGCCCATTACTCTGTCCCCATTAGAGACATTTATCATTTAGTCACTCTGCTTATGCAACAGTATTCTAAAGCTGCAAAAAATACCTTGCCAGCTCTATATTAGGGATGGGTGAATTCATTCTGATAAAATGAGAACTGCTCTTAATTTTTCCCAGACCTGTAACTGAACCAAAACCTAATGTTCATCCATCATTTTTCAGACCCAAAAGTTTGTGCTTTGCAAGCAGGGCCACAATGCATCAGCTCAGCAAGGTCCCTGGTGCAATGGTTGGTGGGCATGGTATGAGAACATGACCAGAATGGAACAGATTATTTGGGAATTTCTCCATCCCTTTCCATCTGCAAACTTCTCTCCTAGGCTTCTTGCCAGTGGTGAAACCATGGTGAGGATGTAATCTGCTGGCAGGCCAAAAGAAGCATAGTGTCAGCAATATGGATTGATACATATATTCAGGAATAGCTGGATTTGATAAATTTACAGTCAGATTAATTCTGGGAAATGTTAACCAGTAAAATACTGCACAATTTAAAAAAAAAATCTGTTTCTACTATTTTGATTCCCATGTCATTTTTCACAAGCTTTGTTATCTGTAAGCCATTATAATATACATGGCATTTACGAGCAGCTTTCAGCAAATTCTTGTGCAGGTGTAGAAGAGAAGGTACATGTGATTATAGCAAAATTCATGTCCTTCAATACAATGTTGCATAGCTTCTGGTTGATCTATCACCCCTACCTAAGTACAGATTTGTATGTACTAAGAAAGTATTTCTTTAGTGAACACTTTTCGTATATTGACCAGGTTGTAGAAAAGATCTTCCTAATATCTGATGGAAAGTAAAGGAAGAAATATGTATTACAGCAGTGACATAGAACATAATAAAATTTTCAGTCCTTAAAAATCTTGTTGAATCTCAGGTTGGTTTTTTTATTTCAAAAGTGACCAAATGATAAGCAAATTACAGTCCCAGTGATTGAAACTAAATTATTTTCAGTGTTTAAACTGAAACCATGATTTTTCAGCACTTTCCCTCCAAAAAATAACCTGAAGTAATAAGCCTCCATCCTTTGGTAAATGACTGTATTTCTGCCTGTTAATATTCAAGGACTGTTTGCAATTTACCTTTAATCATCTGCAGCCAAGGAGCAAAAAATATTCCAGGAAGTTTTGAAGAGGTAAAGCAAAAACTAATGTAAGGATGATCTATTGGAATATTATTTGATGACCATGGTCATAGATTCAGTACTGAAGGCTCCTAGGGTGATGTTTGTCATGGGATTATCTCAGAATTACATCTGAATCCTCTGTAAGAAATTATTTCTTTTTACATTGACAAAAAAGAGCTTTTGTTGCAGTCAAAAAGGCTTTGACTCTGTTCTCTCCTCTCCAAGATAAGGATGTCGGATGGTAGGAAAGAATTCTCCAATGGGTGAGTCTTCTGTTTGTGCAATGAGGAATATTTGACATGGTCTTATGTGGTCTGATAGCTTTACTGGACAAGTAGGTGTTTTCTTTGACTATCTTTCAGATTTTTCAGTTGTCTGCTCCTGGCTCTACAGGTTTTTTGTTTTCTTTTGTCTAGAAGACTCACTCTAACTTTACCAGCAGTGCTAGTCAAACTACCTGAATGCTCTGGGTGTTGTCTAACATGACTGTGTTTGAAAAGAACAGTTTAGGAATATTGCATATATGGAGTCCAGGAATGGGCTGTTTATTGTAGCTTGCAATCATTTCAGGGTTATCGTTAGTGTATAGGTATATAGGCACTAAAGAGAATTTGGGGTATCTTCCCAAAAAGTGTTAGAGAAACTGGGATCTGTTCAATACTGTCTTAGCTTATTCAAAATCAATGCCACATGGATAGAGAGCTCTCCATGTCAATGGTAGTCCTGTTAGGGCTGTTCTTGATTTACAAAGGAAATGAGTTGAATTCATCGATACATTAGTGAAATTCTGGAGGACAGGATAATGTCAAAAAACCACTGGTGATGAGTACTGCTATTAACCATAGAGGAAGGTGTTGTTGGATGTCTCAGATCTCCAATGTGTTACATGCTCTTTTCTGCTATTTCAGACAAAAGCTGATATGTCAGATATATCACACGAGATCATGTCACTGTGTGCTGCACTGAATGCACTCAGGAAGTTAGATTCAGCTTTGCAGATCTGAGAACTATGTCTTTAATTAGCTGAAGCAGACACTTATGTTAGAAAGAAATAAGTTCTGCAGCACTTCAGTACCTGTTTCCAGCTATGCGGTGAAGCAACATATTTGGTACATAGACTATTAAGTCAGCAAGAAACACAACAGGAATCATAACTTTTGGCTAAAATTTACTAAAAATAAATTGGATCCTGGAAACTGTGTAGTGCACCCCACTCCATTAATAAATTGTTAAACTGAAAGCTCACATGTACTTTCAGTAACCACTGACATTTTATCTCAAATAAGGATGAGAAATTTCACTTACTACAAAGTAAAGCATTAAAAAGGTTCCTAATCTATGGGACCAGAATAGGGCTATTAGTAACACTGTCTGCTTCTTTTTAAAACCCTATTAGTGTCAGATAATATGTTTCTCCAATGGCGCTTTATATTCTCTTGGCTAAAAAAACCCTGAAAATGAACTTTCCAAGGGAATATTTTAAGTAATAATAGCTGGCTAAAGAAAATGTAACCCTTAGTATCAGTAAAACATATACTGGCTTTGTTCTTAGGACCGTTTTCACAGGCATTAGCAATGTAATCTGTTATTTCTATTTCTGTACTTGTGTTTCTTTTTTGGTCTACAGGTATATGTGTATATACCTACTAACCAAATATTCAGTTTGTGCTATTTCTTTGAATTCAGTAAGATGCATAGCTAAAAGGCAGGACCATTCTGACAGCCAAAACCGAATATTTATTCTTCTCTGTATATATAAAGCAAGGTAGGAGATGGGGATCCAAAGCTGCTGTGTAAGTATTGATCAATCCTCTTCATGTCATAGTTCTTTACTTTAAATAACATTTCAAGTCTGTAAGAGACCTGTAGTTGTCAAGGTGTGCCTCACAGGTTAACGCCTTCAGAGCTAAAAAGCCCAAGGCTGTTCAAATAACATGGACACTGGATGGTTTGAACAACATAGTGGGAATTCTTGTGGAAATAGCACAAACTGCACTACTGTGATTGGAAGCACAAAGATGGAAAACACTATACCACGTGCAACAAGCATCATCTGAGAAACATATCTCTGCTGCTAAATAAAGCAGGAGCAGAGCATAAACTTAAACACTGAACAACTGCTTGTCCATACTGTGAATTTCTTGTCATATTTGCATGCAGAACAACAGTTTAGTGATCTCCTGGACATTGTCTGGGCACAGTTTGGTGGATAACATGTACTGCAGACTATGTCCCAAAGGTAGAGTGAATAGGACTGTTTTTTTCTCTCTCTACTCTATACATCCCTCCATCAATATCTGTGAAGGCTGCATGTGTATACAGGCACGTGTGTGTGTGTGTATTCAAACTCCATGTCTTGCAACATGTCCTGATATATAATATTTCCTTTCTTTTGTGCCATGAAAATATCTCACTGTGATGTCCTATAACATGGTCCTTGCTTTGTTTCAGACCCCTAAACTGAGAAATGTACAACACACTGTAACCATGTCCTAAAACCACCTGAATACCCAGGGTCTAAGCACGATGTGATGTAGATGACAGCTGTGTGTGCCCTTTGGCCTAAGGATGAGGAAAACAGTCCTTGGTACACATTTATTCTGCAGGGCCAGTATAGATATGTCCAACAAGAACAGGCAGAAGACAAGTCAAAAGCAGAATGTGCAAGTATTAGACATAGAATTAAGCCTACTGCGCCGGAGATTTTCTGGAAATTGCTTTGATGTTTGAATGCGAGAGTCCCTGCAGTTCTTGGTTTTACCACAATTGAGCTGCTTTTTGGAACTATCCTTTAATTTCCTAAAGTGAAGCTTAAAGCAAAAGAAATTAAATACTTGCATGAGTGTAAAACAAAAACATTCCCTAAAATCCAAATGTTCATTAATGACATTATTAATGCTGATCAGTGGTGGCCAAAGGTTTTGACTGAAATGTCCTCCTGGAACTCTGCAGTGAATTCCAGGCAAGTGTGAGAGAAATGGTCCCAGGTGATGGATCACTTGCTGAGTGGCTCAGAGCAACTTTCTTCAGCATTCATTCACTGGATGAATGTTCCTTTTAAGAGTGCTTTGGAGGTCAAAAGTCTCTCTGGCTATGAAGGCTGTGAAAGTCTTTCACCAAAGCACTGTTTGTCACAAAGCTCCCTGGGCTCTGAAGCTTGTTTTTCATTTTTTCATGCCTAGTTCTGATGAATTGGTTTGACAGCTGCAGTTTTAGAAACTACCATAAAAAAGAGAAAAAAAAGATAGTTGGGAAAATTTTTCACTGAGAACGTATAGGGCAGGAAACCAGTTTAGAAATCTTATGATTGGCTAAAAACACAATATCTATGGATTTAGAAGATTAAAAGCTAGATTCTGATTTGCTTGCTCATTCTGTGTGGTAACTCACTGTCAAAATTCCCCTTTTCAGTGAAGCTATGGGAGAGCTTATACACTATGAGCATGAAAGACAAAGCCTTGTGCTGATTCACATGCTGCAGTCAACCACGACTGATGAACCTTTATCTCTTGAACAGACTGTGTGCCGTGCTCTCAACATTCTCTATATGAAGTATGACGGTGCAAGTTATTGATACCGACCTCAAACTCGCTGTGAAAAAACATCCCATTTTATGTGGTAAGTCTGTTCCACAGCTTCTTTCTCCCTCAACGAAGGTTTCAGGCTCCTCAGCAGCTGTCAGTGTAGTATCTAACACAGGCAATGCAATCTGGGTTTAAAGTCAGTATACTATCTAATGGAGCATCCCTTGTGAGAAATTCTAGAGCCAGCATAATGTCTGTGTGCTACCTCTTGCCTCCAAGGTTACAGCAGGTATGTCCAGTTCATGTTGTCCTTCTGTCATGTCAGCCTCTGAGTGCATTTTCAGTTCTCCGGCCATTATGCATCTGGCGTAAAAGAGAGCAAGCCTGTGCCCTTCTTAGGACACCAGGCTTTAACACTGCATATGCTTCTTTACTTGCCACTGACCTTCACTTACACAGTACCAGAGAGTCACTCTCTCATGTGAAAGGGCATAGGGGCAGCCAGGCCACGAGGCCTGCAATCCTAGTAATCTATGCAGTAGGAAAACACCACTGAAAGCTGCCTGTATGTGATCCCATGAATCCGTATAGAACAACACGCTTGGCAAATGAAGTGCTCTCTATATTGTTCTTTATTGAGGCAGATCACTCTTTTTTCTTTTTTTTTTGTTAGTTTTCTAGGTTAAGTACATGGTCACTATTTTAAGCCTAAGCAGAAAAGATCATCTTTCCCCTTCAGACTTGCTGCACAAAAATATAACAGGTTATACAATGAGTCATGCTCGGAGCTTCTTTTGTCCTTGATAAGTCTCTGAAGTGCAAATTAGAGGGATATGTAAATAATTGACAATGAATTTTTAAGACCTTGATACACTTGGTGTCACCTGTGTCTGTGACAATAGCAGTGCAGCATCCTTTCCCTTGCCACATAGAGATTTTTTCTTACATAGCTGTGTCTAATCAGGGTTTACTTGTTTCAGTCACCTAAAGCCAGAAATATAATCCTACTCATCTGATTCCGAGACAAATTAAATAACTGTCATATGTCATGTGGGCTCCCCTTTGTTATCAGTGCTCTGTGGTTAGTTCTAATTAGAACAGCGAAATACTTAAGAAAGCAGGAGTGAGGTGGTTCCCAGGAATGCAATTATCTACCTGCTGCATGATCCTATGAAAACTCCTGTGGCTAGGGATCTCCCAAACCTTCCTTCCTCCCTTCCATAAGAGCTTGTCTTGTCTTTACCTTCTGTCCCTCACCAGTATTTACAGAATCAGAATTTTCATGATCTTTTAAGCTTTGTGTAAAAGCCGATATGGAGCAATTTCAGTGGTGTCTCATGCTGGGAGCAAACAACACATTGCAACTTTTGAGTTTCCCCTCACATGGTATTAGCATTGATCAAGATTCTTAGCATATCTGTGAGATAGAGAAATACAATTCCTTCCCCTTTTACAGTTAGAGATATAATGGCACTTTGCAGTTCAGTTAATGTAGAAAGTCATCAAAGAAAGTGATGTAGGGAGGTTTATGTGTTTATATTGATGGAGGCAGACAGACACACTCTGGCTTCACTTTCAGTCTTCCCTATGATTTCTAGGTGTAGCTAATGTCCAAACTTGTATAATTTGTCTTTAACAATGCTTACCACCTGGGCATAAGATTCTTTTTTGGAATTACCAGATTAGAACTGTCAAATCAGCTGGGCTATAGTCAGAGTGAGCTTATCTGAACCTGCTGGTGGAGAAAAGTGCTCTGTGATACCTGTATTTTAGACTGCAGCTAGTGGTTATCACATCCTCCACCTGCAAGGGTTTCTGTACTTTCTTTTTCTCAAGGTGCCCAGTAGGAATTGGTATCAGCGTCTTCAGAAATGTTATCTGAAGTTTTCGCAATTTACATCACAGATATAGCTTACTGAGAAACACAACTGAAATAACATCAATGCTTTTCCATTTATGCTATGCTAGTGCTGGTCATGTTTCACAAGGGATTCTGTGGTTTGTATTCCTAAATCTCCAAAGTGAAAGTGGTGTTGATATATCTCCTAGAACATATGTTGGCTTCATCCTATATTTAACATTGATAAGTTGCAACAGAGCAACTGTTACCTGTTATTTTTCTGCACAATATTATCATGCCTCTAAGATTATCTAGTATAATTTCAGTCTCAGAATCACAGAATCAAAGAATCGTAGAATGGCTTGGGTTGAAAGGGACCTTGAAGATCATCTAGTTCCAACTCTCCTGCCATGGGTATGGACATCTTGCACTAAACTGGGTTGCTTAGAAACCCATCCAGGGATGGGGCATCCACAGCTTCCCTGGGAAACCTGTTCCTGTGCCTCATCACTCTCACACTAAAGAATTTCTTCCAAGTATCTAATCTAAATCTACTCTTTCTGAAGCCATTCCCCCTTGTCCTGCCTCTAGATGCTCTTGTAAATATTCTTGCCCCACATTTCCTGTAATTTCCCTTCAGGAACAGCAATTAGGTCACTGCAATTAGTCACCCAAATGCCTTCTCTTTTCCAAGCTGAACAAACCCAGTTCTCTTAGCCTTTCCCCACAGGAGAGGTGCTCCATCCCTGTGATCAAATCAGGGACCCCCTCCGGACTCGCTCTAACAGGTCCATGTCCTTTCTGTGCTGGGATCTGCAGAGCTGGACTCACTATTCCAGGCGTGGTCACAGGAGAACAGAGTAGAGGGACACATCCACCTTGCCTGAGCTTTGATGCAGCCCAGGACGTGTTTGGCTTTCTGGTCTGGAAGTGCATATTGTGAGCTCATGTCCTCTTGCCTTCCATCTCATTAACCTTTGAAAATGCTTACTTGAGAAGAGGAAACATTCAAACTCTGACAGCTGTACCTAGAAGCAGAAAGTATAGAATAGCAATACATCATTCTCCCACAGCTCTGCATCCCTATTGTTTTTCCCTTGAAGTTGAAATAGGTCTTTCTTTCAAAATCTTCTCCTTTAGGTACTGGAAAGAATCCATCAGTATAATGCTGATAGGCTATATTTTGTCTGTGTAACACATCAGGTCATCCATCAGCACATCCATTATTATGCCAGGTGCTTCAAAGCTTGGGAAGCTACTGGCTCTCAAAACCCATTGTATTGCAATCTGCTCTTAATGCAGAGACTGTCTTCACTATACATATCAGTGGGAAATCGTTAAAAGCAAAATGCTTCTACTAGGGGACGAATCTCAAATGGTTTGGTTCAGGCAACACAAAAAAAGTTTTTCAGTAACTTCTTTGTTATGAAAATCAGCTCGGAAATCTCATGAGAATAGGTCTTCTTTTGAGAACTGCGCTATTGTCCTAGTTTTGGTCAAAGTGAAAATACCAGTAGAATGATCTTTTCTTAAAATAGTTCAATAAATCAATGACTGATTCTTATCAAAACCAGGGAGAGTAAGAAGTCTGTGAAAACTCAAAATGCTAAACAGTGAAAGAAAATGTTTGAAAATGGATAACATCACCCTGGAGCTGACTTCACAAACCTGGAAAAATCCCCCACAGGCCTATCTTCAAGAAGGTTAGAACCATATGTTTCTGTGTATTCGCTCTTTATGTTTTCAGCTAAACCAGAAAAGAAAGAGAAAAAATAATAAAGCCCTCCAGCTCTGTTACAGCTTTTATCATTTCAGATCTTTCCCTTAATAATTCAAAGTAAACTAATTACCTAATTATGTTAACAGGTGTCAGTCATTCAAATATAAAGAGCTACTAGATAGACCTGAGCAGGGCAATTCTTTTCCTTAAGTGTCTGCACTTAAAATTTGAAACATAATGGCATTAAAACAACTGATTGAGTTATTTTAAAGACATTGCAGCTTAGATCCATACTGGAGGCATTCACCTGTGAGGCAATTAAGCTTTTACCTCCCATTACAATACTTTGGCAAGCTTCCTGATGAATCCTTTATGTGTGGCCCCTCATGTCTAAAAGCCTACAGTAAAGAGTTGTACTGTTTGAAAGGAGGATGAGGAGATGCTTGTTAAAGAAGGGGGAGAACATTGGCCTTGCTGTGAGTGTAATTGTGTTGGTAATTATCCTGTGTCCATTATCTTCCTTGAAAATACTGAATTATGCCATGACAACAGCCAATAATACTTTTGGGGTCATTGCTCATAGGGCCAAGTGATGTAAAATTATTAGATGTTCTAAAAAATACCCAACATAAAATTTTCAATAAAAATTTAAGATTTTTTTTTTCTTTGTAATATATTTTGTGAATTGCAATTTTCTCCTGTCCTCCATGTCCTTATGCCCTCCTGCCCACCCTGAATAATGCAAGTGGCTGCCTTTGAGTGCTCTTCAGTTCCACAATTTCCTGAAAAGTCTGACAGGGTTTTATCTCAGTAGTAAGCAGAAAGTCATTAAAGTGACAAAAAAATGAGGCCTAAAAATACAAATAAAGCTTATTCAGAGAGATAAAGGAGATAAAGGAGGCATTTTATAACTGTTAATACTGATTTGGGACCTTCCTTTATAATAAAAATATTTCAGGACTTGAAAGTTTTGGCTTTCAAGGAAAAGAAAATCAGGAAAACGCAGCATGTTTGCTTGTTTGTGATGCTCAGAGGAAAGCTAATTTTTCTGACAAAGGCAAACTCTAATCATGACAGTCAATATAAATATTGCTTAGGTGACCTGTAGTTAATTTTTCCAGTCTGGCACATCCAAGCACTGAGCCCATCTATTAATGCTCTCCTAGGGGAATGCAGACACATGCCTATGTGTATGCATATTGTTTCTGCTGCCTTGATTTCTTAGCTCTATATTTCATCCAGTGGCAAAAGCAATATGTGTTTTAGTGCTGAAAAACCTCAATCCAAACCTAGGTCGTGATATTTCGCAGGGATCTAACCCAATGCGATGTTACAAGAAGATAGAGAAGTAGGTGTGGTAAAGTCAGGGGGCGGGAAGGAGTGAGCTTGACTGGAATTTGGGAGACCTGCTTCTTTATGACTGCCTAGAAAACAGTGCTGTGGATAAGGAATGATACAGAAACAGGAGTTAAGCCACAATGTAGGCGTGTGATCCAGAGGAGGGAACTGAATTCTGTCAAGTTGTCTTCTTTCAGTGTGCATATGCTTAAAATTTGGCAACAGAGAAGTTCCTAGACTTCCTAAAAAGTTACTCTGATTACCTTTTTAATATATAATAAATGGAAGTGAAGTGCCTGTGTTCAAATAATAATAATAAGATAAATTAATGGGAGAAATGCTCATCAGAACAATTAAACACTAAGACACAAACTCTTACCTTCAGGCTTTGAAAGTCTTGCTACTGCAAGGCGTAAAATTAAATATGAGCCCACATTTACCCTCTTCAGTTCTTTCTCAGGCTCTATTGGCTGCTGAGGGTGACGTTATGCCTGATGGCATGAACTGAAATGGCCACTTGTATGGTCTTACATTGCTGTGTCTTTGTGTCTGGTATTACTTTCTGTAGTGTATTTGTGTTGAAGCAGTGAGCAATGATAGTGTCATGGCTAGAAAAAACATGGACAGCAATGAACAGACTGAGACCTAAAATTATTCTTCCTTCTTTAAATCTTCAACAAGAAATTTTACTTTAGTCCAAAAGATACCCGGAAAATACCCCCAAGATACCCCTCCTCTGTCCCCCAAATTTAAAGAGGAAGTTAAAAAAAACAAAAGTTGTGTCAATGTGCAGGTGTCAGGCAGAAAATGCTTCATTTTAGTAAAAGCATTCATTGTACCAGATGCCTGTGTGTATGGAAGGAGGTATGTTACAGAGAGTGGATGGATCTCTGAAGGAAGAGCTAAGAGAAAACAGGTGCTGTTTGAAATTTTCTTGATATGGACGTGTACAGATAAACTTCCCAAAAAACTCCACTAGCCAAAGAACTGTTTTAACAGATGAGCCATTATGCTGCTGTCTCTCTATTTATTTTTAAGGGAGACTGAAATGCATACCATCCAAACAGGCCTGTAATTACAACTGTACTGTCTCCATTTGTTTTTGAAAAACAAAACAGTTTCTTTGCTAGGGAAGGCTTACTTAAAGTTAACAAAACTATCAAAGGATATAGAGAAAGAAGGGCTTGGGGCAACATTCCCCTGCATTACACAAACCACTTCACTCAGCAATGTGTTGTGGTACTGCCCCATTTTTACCATAGGCACAGGTGGGAGAGCACTGGTCTAAGTCTGGTTTAGCCTCTAGGAATTTAAACCCTCAGCTCAGGCTGAAAGGGCTTGAAACGCAACATCTCTGAGACAGTGGATCAGGAATGGGAACAATGCAGAGGAGAGATGAAAATACTTCCTACACAAAGTGGCCCTTAGTCTGGTGCTAGGAGACCTCTTTTGGCACTGCAGGAACCAGGTCAATGGCATACAGACTGATAGCAAGGAAAAAACCCCAAAAAATTAATTGTCTTATTTTAAGACAGACTGCAGGATAAGGAGCGTAGTGGCTGGGCTCTGCAATGGCAACAGAAAGTTTTGTATGTGGCATAACAACTCATACAGGAAAGTTAGTATTTAGGTTAATATTTAGTGTACTGTTTGCTACTTATTTATTAACTCAATTTTCTTAAATCTTTGAAAAGGATATCTATAATTCCTGGAGGTATCTTCACTCACTACTCACTCTCTCACCTATGTTCACAGTGTATTTACAGAGTAGCAACAGTAACAGTCCTGAATTTTTCCTATAGGTATGTTCTATGAACTGCTTTTTTTTTTTGTCTTTGAAGGAAGACATAACTGTTTTCCTCAAACAATTAATTTTAAACTTGAAAAAGAAAAAAACACCTATCTGCCTGAAAATGTAGCAAAATAAACCCATTTTATATTTGTATTCAATATGATCTTATTAACTAACTGAGGATTGAATTGTTCCAAATATAATAATGCATGGAAAAATATTTAACTAGGTTTAGGACCTTGAAATACAACGAACTTTACCTGAGAAAAATAAATGCAGTTTTCCAGTAAGTGCTGCAGACACCATGTGCTTTTCAACAGAACAAAACCAGAAATGCAGATTCAGACAGGGATTGCTTGTAGTATTTTATGGTGGGTGTCAGTTTTTCATCTATGGTATGCAGATTAAACTGTGTTTCACTGTAAAATGTCACTACCTTGGCTGCCCTGGGAATCCAGCAGTATTATGATAGTAGTAAATAAGAACTAAGAAAAAATCCTGCATAGGTATTATGTCAACAGAAGCAGAAGGTGCTGTGGTTTTGACTGGCCAAAATATGTCTTATGTAAGGCTACAAAACTCTTTGGCTCTGTAATATTTTTTTTCTCTTCTGAAAATAAAGAAAAAGAAGACAATAAATCTCTGAAAATTCTCCAGAACTGGAATGCTGAATATGTAATTCATGGCTGACCAAATGACTTATAAAAAGCAATTTGGAAGTAAAAATTGAATTTTCCTGTAAAAAATGCCAGTTTTACTTTCAGAATCATATTTCTCAGAATAGGCATGTATCACCTAAATACCATTGAATAACAAGTGTCACTTAGTATCTTCATTAATGACATAGAGAGAGGGATTGTGTGCACTCTTAGCAAGTTTACAGATGGCACCAAGCTGAGTGGTGCAGTGACACAGTGGAAGGATGGGATGCCATCCAGAGGGACCTGGACAAGCTCAGGGATTGGGGCCATGGGAAAAGTACTGCATTTGGATCCAGGCAACCCCTGGTGTCAATCCAGGCTGGGGGATGAACAGATCCAGAGCAGCCTTGCCAAGAGGGACTTGGGGGTGCTGGTGGGTGAGAGGCTGGACATGACCCAGCCATGTGCCCTTGCAGCCTGGAGAGCCAAATGCGTCCTGGGCTGCATCCAAGGCAGCGTGGGCAGCAGGTGAGGGAGGGGATTCTGCCCCTCTGCTCTGCTCTGGGGAGACCCAACCTGCAGTGCTGCATTCAGCTCTGGGGTCCCAGCACGGGAAAGATGTGGATCTGGTGGAGTGAGTCCAGAAGGGGACACCAAATTGATATGGGGGATGAAGTACCTCTGCTATGAGGAAAGGCTGAGAGAATTAGGTTTGTTCAGCTTGGAAAAGAGAAGGCATTTGGGTGACTAATTGCAGTGACCTAATTGCTGTTCCTGAAGGGAAATTACAGGAAATGTGGGGCAAGAATATTTACAAGAGCATCTAGAGGCAGGACAAGGGGGAATGGCTTCAGAAAGAGTAGATTTAGATTAGATATTTGGAAGAAATTCTTTAGTGTGAGGGTGATGAGGCACAGGAACAGGTTTCCCAGGGAAGCTGTGGATGCCCCATCCCTGGAGGTTTTCCAGGCCGTGTTGGGTGGGGTTCTGAACAACCCAGTTTAGTGGAAGATGTCCCTGCCCATAGCAGGAGAGTTGGAACTAGATGATCTTCAAGGTCCCTTCCAATTCAAACTGTTCTATGATTCTATGATTGAAATGTTTGACTTACAAAAAATCTGTAATTTGTTGATGGGTTGTAGATCATTGGAGGACCTTTAACCAGATTTAACTGAAACGATTACTTCAGAAGAGAATGCTGTCCCTGTGAGGGGAAATACAATGGTATTACTGCACTCTCCAAAAAGTCTGATAAAACTCCTTTGAAATCAATGGTAAAATTCTCACTGACTTCAGTGAATGAGGATGTAACTCACTAGATTACTTAAAAAGATACATTTTTTCATTAGTTCTTGGGTGTTTAAAGATGCATTGCAGTTTTGCATCCATCTCTTTTTTTTCCCCTATTTTTTTCTCCCCATCTTGCCCCACTCCCCCTTCCTACCCCGCTACCCCCCACTTTTTTTTGCTCTCTTCCCTGCATCCCCTTCCCTGCCTCAAGCCACACAGTGCCCCGACATCTTCCTTTCATCTCACAGTTTTTGGGAACCTTAAATGATATGTTTATTTCCTGTGCTGCTATAAACTCCTTTTGCAAATATCTCTGCTTTTTGAAGGCTTATTTTTTGTGAACTGCAGCACTGAAAGCCCAGATAATCATGTTGTCCAAAAGAAAATAGGCCCAATATGAGGTGGAACCCTTCTTTGGGCAGTAACTTGTGTTAGAGCTGTGTTATTATTATATGACATTGATATGAACTAATGTGGGGTCTTTACTGGATACCAGTGGATCCAGCTGCCATTTTTGACCGCCCTGCTGCTATGTGAGATGGCTGCTGGCAGTCACCTCACTTCCTTGCAGCTTAGTCCCATCTCCTGTAACAACAAGGATATTATTTCATGCTCCTCTTTCTACCTTTCTGAGTTCTGTGGATGTAAAACGTTAAACTTGTGAAACAAAGCAGGTGTGTATTGAGAACAGTGCAACTTCTCTAGAAACCACTGAAATAGATCAGTAACTATGACCTTGCACATTTAGACCGAAGTAGCTGGTAAAACAAAGAAACCCCTTATTATACAGATAGAACTGAGACACAGACACAAAACACCATTTCTCATTCCACACTAAATAGACAATAAAGCCAAGAATATAACCTGTATTTTCTAACTTCTGAACTAGTCCTTTTCATCAACAGTTCTTTAAGCTGCTTCTAATATGTGCCGTTTTTCTCTACCTTCCACTTGCTCTGCCACTCAGAGTCCCAGGTGGGTGGCAAATCATCCTAAAACTCTTTCATTAAGGAAATAAAGCTCACAGCATCTTGTTTTCTCAATTCAGAAGAATAAAGAAATCTTTGCACATTACAGACACACATTGTTCTTCCCAAATTGATCTTCTCTTAAAAAACCTCTGATTGCTACTATGCTGCATTTCCCATGCAAATATATTGTATTCCTTTTTTACTCGTTCATAGTTTAATTGGAGAACAGCAGGTGATCAAAATCACAGTAGTAAGAAAGGTGCGTTTCTGTAGAACAGATGAGACTTCCATTTAAATCCATACAGGGGTGCTTTTAGCTTCCTCTATTAAGCAGCCTTGCAGCTTTCAAATCCCATAGCTATAAAACTGAAGCAGAGTCTTACCTGCCTTGTAAGTTCCCTCAATCACACAGGCATGAAGAGAAATCTTAGGCCAGTTTGCTGTCTCATTTCTTTGTACTTAGTCTGATTTTTTCCCTACCAAAGCCTTGTCACAAGAAAGCATATGAACTTATAGAGAAAAATCTGTTTTCCTTTCAGTAGATATTTTTTTAAAAATTAATTGTCAGCAATGGCACACAATTGTTGTCCAGGTTTAAAGAAACAGATAAAAATGCAATATTAGTAAAATAATTAAGTAACCTACATAAATTGTGTAAGATATTTAAAAATAGAAATGCTTTTTAAATTAAATATGACATCTATTTGTACTGGTTATGTTTTAGACATATCTTTATACCTACATAATAGTTCCCTCTGAATAACTGCCTGTGATTTTTCTCTCTGGAGTAAAAAATCTTTGTATTTTCTCAGTCTTTGTAAGCACACAGCTAGTGATATGATCTCTTTCCGGCAAATCATGAACGAGGTAAATCAAAAACAAGTAAGAATGAACGAAGATGCAAAAAATATAGAACACGGCAAAATATGCCGTTTTCTTTTTTCTGTTTTTTTTTGTGCATTCTCACTTTGTTATGATTATTCACTCTGTTTTCTAAACATATATCCACACATCTATCAAATGTGCACCTATTACATGACATTTCAACCTTTAAATTATATGTTAATACCAAAAATTCCTAACAAATTGCCAGAGACTGTCAGGAAGCAGATGATCCCAGTATTAATTGCGTGGTAAAAAATAGCGTAAGTTGGAAGATCTGCAGCATGTGATTGTTTTAATATGGGACATCTTTCATCTAATACCTTTACAGACAGAAGTCTGGATAAGCATGTATATCTTTCCTGCCTTGTAGGTCAGCTAATTTGTATTCTTACTGAGCAGAAGAGGAATGAATATTAGTCATTGACACATATTTTTGCTTTTCCTAAAAATCAGTAATCAGGGAAAACTCTATCTTCAATGACTCTAAGTAAACCTTAGCCTGGAACAAGGTTTATATTTATGTCAACATTGCCCAAATTCTTTATTAGCATGATTAAATCAATGTGGATGATTTCCTCAAGTTATCTGTAGTGCTATGAAACACAACTACTTACAACTAATGCATGTTTAGTGTTGCTTGTCTTACACAATTGCTGCTGCAGATTACAGAGAGAACTGTTTTTTGTTGTGTCAGCTTGAATCAGTAAGCAAGAGTGTTTTTTTACCTTTGCAGTACTTTCTGGGTAAATCTTATACACTCCATTGCTCTGGAGTGTAGATTTAAGGAGATGGCATTCAGAGCACCTTTGGTTCATTACCCTCTGCTTATTAATGTGTTTTGACTGTGTAACATTTGAACTTATTACTACTTTTAAGTCATATTTGACTGAGAAACAGAGGTTTCAAGGACATTATATTCCTGCAAGGTTCATAAAACTAGGAAATTTGAAAGAGGACAAGAAAGAAGAACTAAAAATTCTTACCTTATACAAGTAGAAATATCTTTGGACCCTTCAACCCATGGACTCCAGATTTTCACAGAATCACAGGAGTTTGGAAGTTATCTCTGAATAATGTTGAGTATAATGCCTCTGATTAGTGTAAGGTCAGTTAGGGCAGGTTGCTTTGGGCTGTGCTCAGCTGAGTTTTGAGCATCTCCAAGGATGGAGGCAACGCAGTCCCGCTAATCAACCTGTTCCAGCATTTGGAAAGCATCACTGTAGATAGAGAATGATATTTTTCTTAAGTTTAAATAGAATTTCTCGCCTTTGAGTTTGTGCTCCCTTTTGACTTTTCACCGTCTACCAATGAGAATTCTTTGTCTCTTTCTTCTTTAATCCCCACACATAAAGTATTGATACATATTGATAAGACTCCCAGGAGGCTTTTCTTCTCCAGGCTGAACAAACTCAGTCAGATGGTCCAGTCCCTTCATCAGTTCATTGTCCTTCACTGGATTAGTGCATGTCATGTCCTCATTTTACTGGGGGTCCTGAATAAGACAATTCACATTACATAATTACTTCAGAAAATATCATGGTGTTACAGAATAAATTCTGGATGTTTTAAATAGCAGATAATAGTTTAAGACAGCAGATGTATCAATAAAAGATACTGCAACTGTCAGGAAAAAAAAAATTCTGAAAAGTATACTGGCATTTCTATTCTTAGAGTAATAATCTCCCAAAAATCCTTGAGGAAAGAGCATGGAGTAAATAAGGTCTTTTTACATCCCTTTGTTTTCTTACTTTTTAAAAATAGAGATCAAACAGGTTGTTTTAGAGACTTCTTGTTAATTTTTGAAACAATTGAAGAAAAGTATTTCAGCCCTCATTAGAGAACACTGATTAACTTTATGTCTCTAGACCTTTTCATAATTCACCTTAATTTCATACTTTAATAATACTAGGGATCAGAAAGCAAGAAGGAACAGATGTTTTGGAGATTATCAATCAAAAGACTAGCCTAACTGGTAATAACAAGGTGAGAAAGCTAAATATCTTTCTGAACATTCATATAGTTAGGAAAATTGTTGCAGCAATATAGAACTTGATTCTGCTGCTATATTTTCCTATTAAGCAGCACTTTCCTTCCAAATTACAGTTTTGCCCCACAGCTTTCCTTATAAATCTTCAGAATTAAAATATTAGTGCAGGATTTCCCTGTTGCTTTGTTGTACTCACACATTCATCTGAAGTTAAAACTGCAGCGAAAGGAGTTGTGGAAGAGCACAACCATGTTTTGAACATGATTGTGCTATACGAAATATTTCCTATGTTTAATATGAACTTAAGGTTGTTCTCATTTTTCCTAAGGAGGTATATCATGATCGTAGCTTGAATTATAGAAATGGAACTCCCTTTAGTACCTGGAATTATAGACATGGCAAAGCATGCTCAGTTTAGCACAGTGTTGAAATGAAAGTGTTACAGAGTGGTGGGAACCAGCTTCACTCTGTATTCTTGGTACCTCCAGTGCTGTTAGCATTCCTGTCTAAAGAGATTTATTTCATTTACTTTAGTGGGTGTTGGATTGGGCCATGAAGGAGGTAGTCAGAACTTCTGGAGTACAGCCATTAGCAGGATGCTCACAAACAGTTCAGTCAGCATAATAATGTTGGATCCTACACCATGGAAAAAGGGTAGGGGGTCTCTGGAAAACTCAGTCATCTGTCACAGGGTCAGTGGGACAACTCACATTGCATCTCCTTGTGCAGGTTGCTGTATGTGCAAAGAGAGTACCTCCTTTTTCTTTCCTTTCCTGTATCCTAGATTTTAAAAACTCCTTCCTGCAACTGAGAAGTGCTAGGGAATTTCTTTGGACATAAAAGCAAAGGTGTATTGAAATCTTACCCTTGCACTTCATTTTCTCTTTCTCTTCTACTGAAAGGGGTAACAAATAACAGGGCCCGCTGTGGAGGTCGCTGACGAAATGGTGCTGAGAAGTCAGTCCCTGGACAGACAAAGGTAAGGCTTGCCTGTCACCACAAAGCTGTTAAGAGTATGAAAGGTATGTTCAGTGCGATGGGAAAAGATGGGGAGAAATGTTATTCACAGTTTTAGTCTTTCATGAAAAAAGGGTTTTCCTGTTCTTTCAACTTTTACTTGGGGTCAAGGACATTTGTCTACCATACCTTGCTTTTTTCCCTGTAGAAAAAGTAAGAGAGAACTTTTCTTGTAATCAACCTTTCTTTTTTTCTTTACAGCTCTCAGTGAGGTATTATTATCTTGCAGGTGCAGAACTGGGGAGTTGAGGGCCTGGGTTACTTGTTCCTGGCCACCTACTTATTCATGAAGGAATCAAACCCAACATTTTTGGGTATTGCTGCAGGGCTATGCCCCTTGTCAGACAGAGAATGGCTGCAATGCAATAGTCTTTATGGACATTCCCGGCCATGCCGTATTTCCCTTATTCACTTGGTAGGTAGATTCTGAAATATTTATTTGAAAATCTGGCTTAATATTTTATACAAAATTCAGAAACTATGAAGTAGCTCAGTGTGGGGCAGAGGAACATAAGAATATATTTTCTTTTACTGCTTTCCTCTTCCTACTGAGTTCTTCCATCACCTGGTAGTGTCTCCCATACACTCCTATTTACATGGTCCACACTAAATCAAAACTTTCAGCTGTGCTTGCAAAGTCACGTTGAAATTGGGGCCTGGAGACCAGGTTAAGCAGCCCAGGCCTTGGTAAACACTATGCTCACCCTGTAACATCCCCTTATCTTCCCTGATTTCTTGCACATTCCTCTTTTACACTGTTTCTCAACTCCTTGGCAATCTAAATAATTTATAGTAGAGAATGGAACTGTGGATGGAAACAAATCTGCAAATTAGGTGTGGCCTAATCCTCTCAACTCTTAATAGCCGGTGAAGGACTCTCTCTTGCATGCCTACATAGAGAACGGGCTGACAGGAACAAGAGGTGTGTACCATTGCTTTCTTTTTTTGTGTGTGTGGTTTCTCTAATAAGCAGATAGAAAAAATGCATTTTTGGATTGACGTGTGTGAAGCTGAAATTTTCTAGGAAGGGTGGGACCTCTTTATTTCATTTGCATATATTTACCCTTGGAACAGAAGTCATTTATATGAATTTCCAGGAGAACTGTAAAGGTTATCCAAAGACCATCTTTCAAAGGGAGCTCTCATAAGATATATATGCAAAACATGCCTATGCTGTCACAAGTAGGTAATTTCACATGCAAAAATATGCTGTTATAGATTATGAAAAAGAAGCTGTCATTCATGCAAGCCATGGTTTACTTGTGCAGTTAATATCTGCAGATTCAGCTAGGAGGAGACACCTGCAGGAGACCATCTAAGTCATCAGGTCCAGTTGTCAATAGTGCAGTCGTTACATGTGTAGTCCAAATGGCTTCATAAAACACCTCTTTGGTGCACTCAGCATGCTACAGAACTGGTAACCTCAAGGTTAAATATCAAATGATGTAAAAGACTGCAATGGGCCACATGAGAAGGAGAAGGTGCGATCAAGGATATTATCAGTGTCCTGGATTCTTCCACTGCAGTTCTGTGAGCAGCCATATGGAGCTAGAAAGCCCACTTTCCGTGGGAAGGCTTTCAGATTGTTTTTCTCAGAGTTTCAGAACCAGACTAGACAAGACCCTGGTCAGTTTGGTCTGGCTGGTCCTGTTGTGAGACACAGGTTAGACTAAATGACCTCAGGAGGTTCCTTACAACCTAAATTGCCTTTATTATGGTAGAGTTCTTTTATTGTTCTCAGCTCCAGAACTTCTGTATGAATTGAAGTTCTTATATGGTTTTCTATTAATTTGCTGTGGGCCAGGAATTATTTCAACTGTTGACATCCTTCCTTAGTTTGGGATACCCTTTGTCTCTGATTTTTGAGCCTTACTCTAAGACACACAGTTGGCAATGAGATAAATGAGCACGACTAGAACAAGACTAAATGTTAGTGTTTTCACCAGGTCATGAAAAAAGCCACTTTTTGGCCATGTATTTAATTAAACAGGTCAGCCTGGCTCTGTGGTAATACAAGAAAAATGCACAGATGAAAATCCTGAGGGTAGAATGACTTCTCTGTACCTTATGTAGTGCAACATTGTAACACTGTACATTTCTGAAATTTGGGCAAACACCCTCAGAATTTTGAACCTGACATCTGTACTGTTTGCTTTAAGGGAACTGTACACACATTAGATGGGAAATGTGCTTGTGGGGCAGCCTGAAATCAGTTTCAACTTTCAATTGAAATAATGGGTAAAATTTAGAATTTAAATTTGTTTGAATTTAGTAGAGCTGGATTAGGCACTTAGTTGTGGAATTCCTTAGGGAAATTTTCTTGCCCTTTTGTAAGCTTAGAAGAGATCTGGTCAACTAAACCCAGCACAATGCTCTAAGAATGATCCCATTCATCATAAGAGTGGACAGGTCCTCTCCATCAGTGAACATTTGTGCTGATAGTGTTATTCCAACTGACCTCAGCAGAAAAGCAAGCACCCACATCGAGTCGATTTAATTTTTTAAGAGCATAATTAATTAAAGTAGTATCTGTGATCTGTTAATTAAAAGAATGAAATCTGAAATTAGATTTTTGGTAAAACAGAAAATGTGGACTTGGCAAAAGTTTTGAAACTCACATAAGGCTTCGGATAAATTCACATTGGATATGCAGTTATTTGGGGGGTGGGGTAGAGGTTAAAAGAGGGTCTTTTATCTCCCCCACAAAACCATCTGTGAGCCTTTTTTTATCTGACAGGCAGTAGAAGAGGAGGAGATGTGTAGGAAAAATTAAATGTTCACATTGTTCAGGAACAAAAAAGGCATGTGTCTTAGAAGCTCTCTTATCCAAAATTCTGCCTTCCTAAAAGCCCTATAAGCTGTATTTAAGTTGTGTCCCCTGAAGCACATCATTAGCCTTAAGGAACATTTAGCAGAGATTTCAGCGTGTCCAATTACAGTTTGAGAGCCTGATCCAAATATCACTGAAGTCAGTATCTCCACATTCCATCTCAGCGATTGTAAATGAGGGGGTGGAGGTCTACTGTGCAAAGCCATAAAAATATTCTCCCCTTTAAGGCACATGTAACTAAAAAAAAAAAAAAATCCCTGATACGTAAACAAACATTAGCAGAAGAAGATAATGTTGCAATATATAACCCTGTTCAACAAGCTAAATCCTGCATTTATCCAGAGAATTTGTCACATCACCTGGTTTATAGATCATTTTAGAAGTCCTTAGACATCTATTTGTTGTATGTACCCAGCTATTCAGAATCCTGGGACTGGTGATTTTCCAAAGTAAAACCACATGAAAAGTTAAGTCCCTGTCATATGATGTGGTAATAGATGAACTAAAATTATACATGCATACATATATGCAAATATTGTGTATAGCTGTAAGGTATAGATACATGTGTGTAAGAAAATGAAAGGGGAAAAAAGTGGGAACAATGTTCAGTACTGGTAGCTATTTAACAGGAATATCTCTAGAAGAATTATGCCACTGAGTCTTAGAATATTTTTGTAAATTCATCATATATCTTTATCAGGGTGACACTAAAGAAAAAAGATTTTGGAAGTCTTTTTGTAAATATTTTTAAGTATTTGAAAATATCTTGTTGACTTCATTTGCCCAAGCAGTTGTCTCTCGAAACCAGTCAAGTGGAGCTTTAACCCAGCATCCAAATAACTCATCACTTGAAAAGCAAAAGAAGTGAAAAAGAAAATAATGTCTGAATTCAACACAAACATGCATAAACACAGACACACAATATACTTATTTATCATAGCAGGTATTCTCACTAGAGTCATAGATAAGACTAACAGATATGTTCTCAGTGTGGTCGTGTACGAGTGCAACACAACAGACACGCTATAAGAACAATGTGTCTAAAAGCTGGAAATATGTCTACATACTGTTCCTGTAGAAACCAAAACATTTTCATCAGTATCTTACAAATCAGGCATATTTAAATAAAGAAGCACTTTAAGAAAACTGATGAGGATATGGGATTTGAAGTATGATTTCAAAAACCTGTCTGGTAATCTTTATTTTATATTTTAAGGAACTAATATTTTCTGGCATGTGTTGAAGACAAATGGATGTGGAAAAATTTGAGGTTTTGTCTTTATATTTAAATCTAATGACAAAAGACGTATGAACTGGCAATTATTGATACTAATAACTAGTAGATGGATTCTTGTTAATTAATGGATTTGGGCTTTTCTTGTTATGAACAGGATCAATTAGGTATTTCCAGCCTGAGATGTGTGTCAGAACATAGTAACGATGAAACATTCTTTTAGGTTTTATAGCTCAGAAATTTTCTCAATATATAAAATAAATTTATCTTTCTCTAATTGTTAAAAAAATCCCGCACTTTTAAATTGATTTCCATAAATTTAATGTTATGATTAAGAAAAACATTATCTTTAATTAAAGTAGATGAAAGCTGCTTAGCATTATCCACGTCCTGATTTAAACCCTTGTGTTTTCCACCTACTGTTTGAAGAGTGTCTGTAGTAAAAATTTGTTCTTTTGGTCTGAAAATATGTGGCATATGACACAAAGCTCCACTTTATCACCAATTACGGTTTCTAGTGCCTTAATAATCTGCAAATATTATGTAGTGACGCTTCTCATGAGATGAATTCCAGTGTCTCCAGAGCTGAATGACATCATGTTCTGGGGGAGGAGCAGGCCAAAGGGCTGGCAGACCGAAGTTTGTCTCTGTTACCTGCACCCTGGGCACCAGAAGCACCAGGAATGTGCCTCAGCCACAAATTCAGGTGTGCCCAGACCCTTGCAGGCTTTTAGCTACATCAATACCAGCAAACAAAAAAGGCTGAGGCCTCTTTATTCTTGTTGACTGGCAGGGAAACCTTATGGCTGAAGTGTCTGTCCCCTGGCAGGGGGGGCCTCACCTTGACTGCCAATAAATAGACCCTTGCATAGACTCTGTCCTCAGCTGTGCCTGGTCTTTGCCAGAGATCAGACAAAAATCGAAGAAAAGAACATGTCCAGGTTTGTCTACATTATCCAGATCTAGTTTAACAGTATAGACAAAGCCTTTTTTTGACAATTTCTTTCCTGAGATTTCCATGGAGATCAAGGATTTTGCCACACTAAAGGTCCAGGTAAATATGGGACAAGATGTGATGTCTGTTGGGTGTCACCTGACTCTGCTGCTTTGAGAAAGTAATTAATTTGCCTTATAGGACACAGATATAAGGGTGTGACAACACCTATGCTTCTGCTTTTGATGGCAATGCTTCCAAAGATAATAAGAACGTAAATGTGCCCCCTCATTTTATACAAACATTGTGCATCTTTGCAGGCATCCAGGCAGAAGGGAGGCTAGATCCAGAGTCCAACTACATCCCTTGGTGAATCTCCCTTCAACTCCTTAAGGTTTGAGTCATACTCAGGGGTGTGGAGTAGAGATATATATTGTTGTCCTGGTTCTGGCCAGGACAGGGTTAATTTTTTACAGCGATGGGAAGGGGGCATGGCCAAGACCCAAAGGTTCTTCCGTACTATTGCTAGGAGTAGAGGCAGGGACTCTTCCATGGAAGAAGGGGTTCCTTCTGGATGAGAAAGCGTGGTGGAGGGAGGCATCTGGTATTTTCTGTTATAGGGCATGTTTGTCCATGTGAATAATTTATTTTCTTATACTTTTTATTATTAATAGTGTTGCTGTTACTGTTCATTTTCTTATCTCATTGCTGTTTCAAGTAAATTGTTCTTATCTCAACGTGCGATATTTCCCTTTTGTGCCTGCAGTTGGAGGGGACAGGGGGAACATTGCGGGCAATGAATTGGGGACTACTATTCCTAAGCCATGACAATGGTCTAGACAGGAAAATTGTGCTCACCTGTGGAACCACGTGGATCTTCACACTGCTCACTGAGATGGACTCATGGTTTGAGTGCTAAACCCCTGAAACGTTTTTAGGCATCATTGACAGTTTTTCCTAGCTCAAAACAGTGTTAGGGATCATACTAACATTAAACAGGACAGGTGCTGGGGACCTTGTGCTCGATCCTGGGCTTGTAGACTTTACTATTACAGACAGTTGAAGTGGGTACCACCAGGAGCAGAAAGAGAAGAAGCTTGTTTGCAGGGGAATGTGTTCTCTCTTTAATTCTAACGATTCCTGGCTATTTTCATGTACAGTAGTTAGTTTTCAGACTGATGAGAAGGAGTCTCATTTGTGCAGATGGGAAATGCTTATTATGCTAATAGTGTTCTGCATTGTTAACGGAGATTATTAGACAGAGATGTTAGAAATGCCTCTAGTGGAATTAAGTAGGTGACAAGGTAAAACTAAGAGATAAATGACAACAGTGATTAGGAAATGGGTTATGCCGGATACATCAGTGCAAAGCAAGAGGGGAAAGGGACTACTTTTACAACAAATTGTTTAATCAGTGAGATATTCATAAAAAACATACAAAAAGATAGTTTACCTAGATGACATCAAACACTGACTTGTGAGATTACATGTGATGTTTAATCTGGAGAAACCTGAGAGAAATGCCCAAATGGTCAGCAAGGAGGAAAAATAGAACACCTGACAGTGAGGAAGCCATAGACAGGCTTGTGTTTTATAATTAATATATTCTGTCAAATAGCTATATTATGTATGGACAACTATATATTTTAACATGCAATTTAGTGAAATATGCTATTCATCTTCTCTGAACTTGTAATACATCAAGAAAATCCAACTTTAGAGACAGTCATACAGGCTGTCTGATCACACCGGTCTCTCCTATTGCCTTAAGAACTGCTGCTCTTTGGCATGTTGCTTCTATACCTACTTCCATTGCTCCAGCTGGAAGATGGGATTTGTGACTCCAGTCTGAAAAATAGGCATTTGGCTTTGTTTCTGAAGCAACACATGTCAATAGCCTAACTGTGCTGTAAACTTTCACTAAATGCTTGATGGAAATCAATGCTCGTTTATGAAGTGCTGTTGCAGCACTGCAGTTTGATATGACAGAACCAGTCACGGTAAATAAATGATTCGAGGAATATGGCTTTTTCCTTGTTTGTGGATCAGCAGTGAATAAATCCTGCCAATATATTGATTATTCTTAATTATTCAATATGGGTAAAAGCTTTCCTTGTTGTGTCAATTACCATCACATAGCATGTTCAAACATTGATCATTTTGACTGTTCACACTTGCAGTACGTGACAGATCGCTAAAGTTTCTGGAGCTGTTTTAACTCTCTCATCATACGCCTGAAACTTCTATGAGAGGCAGAAGAGTGATGAACAGCAAATAGTTACAGTCATTAGCTGATAACAATTGTTCTTGTTTGCATTCAAACTTTCCTGCTTTTGTACTTGGCAATATAATGTATATTATATAATATGTAATAATTGCTTTTTTTTCTCCCTGGTGCAGAGTATATGTTAAACAGAGAATTTTGATGGGACAAATGCTGCTTCTTTCAGATTAATTCACAATAACATCTGAGGGTTCCTAGAAGAAATAATCATGAATGCAAACATTTCCTGAACAGAAAACTTGTGTTGACTAATATTAAAATTGATTCCTGAATTTTGTTTGGAATGGGCACATGTGAAGTAGCTTGTTTGTGATTTCCAGAACCACTGCAGAACCTCATGCACCATCCAGCTTTCTTTTCTCCTGTTCTGATTGCGTTGGTGGAGGGCCAGATTCTCTGGTCTGCCTAGCCAAAATGGGGCACCCCTAAATGCATGGGTTGGGGTTGGTGTGCACTCTGTTGCTCTAACATCTGAGTGCCTCGCAAACTTTAAATTCTCTGAGGAGCAAGTGCAATTATCTCGTTCCACAGGCAGTAAACTAGAGCTAAGAAAGTCTCCATGACTTGTCTAACGTCAAATAGGAAGACTGCAGTTGTGGATCCCAAACATCCAGCACTGAAACATCCCTTCAGGTTGATAATGCATGAGATACTTGAGTTGCAAAGTGCAACAATAAAGACCATCTTCCTTGAAGAGATGCCCAGGATACAGAATGTGTGCTCAGCTCTTCTTGATGCTTGATATGAGGGGAAG
Organism: Edolisoma coerulescens; assembly: GCA_013397115.1. NCBI lineage: Eukaryota > Metazoa > Chordata > Aves > Passeriformes > Campephagidae > Edolisoma > Edolisoma coerulescens. The sequence continues at coordinate 397,102 of VWZW01001404.1, read as the reverse complement.
AGGAGAGGGAAAGGCTGTTTAATTCCTACTGAAATGCAGCTCAGAACAGATTGTGCATGCATGTGATTTTTCATGATGGTGCAGATGTGAACTGGTGTAAGCAAGAAGGAATCATCTGTGTCCTGTTATGAGAAATTCTTTATTCCTCTCATTTCTGACACTGAAGCTCAGGCAAGGAAAGTTCATTTGGTGTCCCAGCAGGGAGGGATGGGCTCTCTCTCTGATGGGAAGACAGTAGGAAATATTTCATTCAGAGTGGGAAGCTCCTGTTTTAAACACCATCAGTTTTTATGAGACTGCTTAGTGATGATGGACTCTTTCTTGCTCAAAGAAGTAAAAACATTTAACACGAGGGCCTACACAGCCTAGACATGAGCAGCTATTCTTTTGAGTCTCCCTAAAGAAAGATTGGAGGTGATCTCTGCTTTGGGCCACAGCAATGAGGAGGAGCAAAGTTACACTGCGGAGAATATTTCTGTACCAGAAGTGTCTTCATGAATCCAATTTGCATCTGATGATGCACATTTTTTGCAATACAGTCATTTAATGTCTTATTTTACAAACAACTGAAACAGCCTTACAAGACAACTCTTTTTTTTTAAGTTGAGAATAGACACAATGTCCTCTTTTTGCTAGTCAGGCTGTTCCCACACTGTCACAAAAGCATTGTCACAGGCTGAACCTCCAACTGTGACTCTGACCTCTGTCCTTCCTGGACAGTAAAATCATCAGTCAATACTTGAGACCCCTGCAAACAACGGGCTTTGGTGAGAGTACCCTAAAGCCTCTAATGCTCCAAAAATCTGATCACTGGGAAAAAAAGAAGGCATCCCTGGGTGAATCGCTGCACAATATGAGTCTCTAAAATGATCACTTAGCCTATTTCTTTGGTAAATAAGGTGACTGAAAGGTTAGTAAAATGCTGTCTTGACCACTTCACTTTCTTCTTGGATCTCTCCCTGGCTTCAGATTTACATACAGCACAGACAGAAAATCTTTTGGGGAAATTCAGACTTTGCAAAGATTTTGGGATACTTATCAGGGAAAACTAACATAACATTTTGGGATTAAGCAATCTGAATTGGAACTGCAACATGTAAATTTGGACAGGTTTTACTTTTGTCTGTGTTCAATCGACCTGCCAAGTTACCTGCTCAAAGTTTTGTTTCGGATATACTGGAATCTAGAGATTCATGGTAGAAAATAGAACATGAAGAGTACAGGATACTGCAGTAAGTAGTACAGGTAATGCCAGTTCTTAAATGGAGCAAAAATGTAACAAGATGATTCAGTTCAACAAACTGAAGTTAAAAATTGCAGTAAAGTAATATTTTTTATAGTGTATTTTGAATTTTTAATATTATGCCATTTCCATTCCCTTAAAGAGCAGTTTTCATAATTTGCATCCATTACAGGAAGATAAAGATTCTGCAGAAGAAAAATTCCCATTTCTATTTGTCAGTTGCAGACCTGGCAACAATTATGTGTACTTTTTGACTTTTCAGGATTAATTTATAGCATTTAAAAATGAAACAGTCAGCTTGATTAAACTCTACTTAATAGAATAAATGAGCATGCATAAAAAACATCTGAAAATATTTATCTGAATTATTGTATTTTTTAATAGATATTGACATTGGCTGGCAAAGAGTAAATGTATTGTGTTTACTTGGCCAGCCAAGTGCTTACTTTCCCACTAGATAAATAGTAGATGACACTGGTTCTCTAGAGTAAGTGGCGAACTAGAGTGAGGGCTGAGTTGTCCTGAGAGGGGGACCACAGGGTCCCTTAATGAAATTACAAACCTAACTGCATGCTCTTCTCCTTCTGTTCAATTAATATAACAGATATTGGTGCTCTATAGTATTCTATTCTGCTGGTGGCTTTTTCAGTGCCTCCAGAAAGGCTCAAAGTAACCCCATTCCTAATCCAGCTATCTCAGAGCCTTCACATAGATGAACAATTCCAGATTGCCATCTGCCTAAAATTTAATATAGAGCTGCTATTCTGTTCTAGTGAAACTCTGCAGACATATTTCTGTATTTTCACTCCCCTTTGGGATGATCAGGGAGCTTATAAAGTTTTTTTGGTGGAGAACAGAAGGGAATAAAAAACAAGGCATGAGGTAAGGGATTTTTGTTCAAATCCCTGCTCTGAAAAGCGCATTGTGACTGAAAAAACCATTGATTTGGGAATTAGTGAAAGGTAATGCATGAGCCAGCGTGAACATGTTGCTTTCCTGCTTCATTCTATGCCAGCTCCCTAGGACTTCAAAGTTTGAATCAAAGTTTCTGACTTCTGTTAAAATTTTCTGTGAGCTGTTTTTCTCTTTCTGAGGGTTTACATCTCCTCCATGGTGATCAGAGAATTTGGTAGGTACTTTCCACCAGAGAAGGTTCTCCTGCCTAAGAACAAGCTGGGAAACAATTCCTCTTGCTCAAATATTAGTTCCTGTTCTTTAAAAGAGCCCTGCCAAGACTTCCACAACAAAATAATCTTGTAGGGTACACAGTATGATTTCACTGAAAGAAACTTACACATGCAGAACCCTTCACAAAGTTAAAAAAATAATTAAAAGTTAAAGACTGCGCATACATCCTAAGTTTAGTGTTAGAAAAGATTTATTGCTGGTTTCAGTGTGTATATTTAAAGTCAGTCTGGTATGTGCGTTTAAAGTAATAAGGTAGACATCAGAAAGTTAACAGTTTAGTAACAGGTTACCTAAGAATGCCAGGGCCCTTGCTGTGATCTGAACATAATTGACAACTATTATTCTTCACTTAGGAGCAATGGCCCACCCCAGGAGCAATGAACAGACAAATCACAAAGTATCATGTTCCTTCTTGATTGAACAGCTTCAGGGGCCCATGGTTAACTGCATGGCCTCTTGTTCAGCTGCAAGAGTGTCTTTTTATTTGTTTGAGGAAGTGCCCAATTGAATATAGAGGTGAAAGAGAGGCCATTTCTCTTTTCCTTTTTTTTTTTTCCTTTTTCCCCCTCAGCCTCAGAAAGGTCAGGAGCCTGCTTCATCTGTCATGCTTAATCAGCTGATGAAAACTCTGCTGACGCATGAGGTTGTGGCTCCTCTATTTTAAGCATAAATCTTAATGGAAGAATCATGCTGTAATGTGTTACTTCCTGAAATGTGGAGCTGCTCTTTTAGGAGTGTGCTGCAGGCTTGTGGTAGCATGGGTGTACAGTGTTTCTGGAGCTCTCCCAGGGCACCACGCTTTTGTTGGGTGATATATGTGACAGCTTCCCAATTGCATATGATAAGGCATGTCGCCTCAGACTCCAGCAAAAGGCTGTAACAAAAGGACTAGACGTCCCAACTGGAATGTGAAACAAGTCATCATGACTACAGTTAACAGGATGCTGCTGACTGAGGAACAAAGATGGGAGTACATTTCAATTGCCAAAATGAAATTGCTCATTCCCCTCCAACCCATCATATTTCTATTTCAAAGTGTTTGTGGAACAGTTGACAAATGCTGTGTGTCTAGTTAAGATTGGCAAGAGATGTGTAAGCATTGATCTAGGGAGGGAGATAGAATTATGCAATGTTGGCACAAGTGGTCCTTTGTCCTGGCTGGTGGGTCTGGCTAAACATGCTGAGGGACAGATATTGTGTCACACCGTGTCAGAAGGGCATGTATCTTTAAAAACCCTTCTGAAATCCCTGGGTTAAAAGATGTCTTTTCACTAAGAACTATTTATCTATCTACCTGACATGTTCTAGTTCTTAGCCTACTGATATGACATATTTTGTGTATACATACATTCCCGGAAGGTCCAATAATTTTTCTCAGGAAGAAGACCCTACAAAGAAAAAGCTGCAGCACCACAGGATGCAGTGCCTTTTCCACTGTCATAGAAGACGCTCAGAAAGCAAAATGGGAATGAGTTGCAACACAGAAATACGAAGTCCACGATAGTCATAGATACTACATTTTGCCACAGGATGGAGGAAAAGAATAACCAGCCTCACACAAAATGAAAGTAGTCTACAGAATTTCTCCTTTTTAATGAGCTTAATCTCCCAGAAACACATAGTTGAAAAAAAAAAAGAAAAGAAAACAATACGTAGGGACTTTGTGTGGGCTCAGAAATGGAGAGGCCTTGATGTGGCCTGTGTCAGTTATTCTGACAGGAAAAGGTTTGCTACAGAACTAGCTGGATTTCATAAAAGTTTTCTCCCATAGGTTGACGTGCAATTAAATCGTTCATCATTGTATTCATGTATGTATCGAATTTTTGAAGTCCAGCACTAAGAAAGAGAGTACTGCAACAAAGAACCTTCACATCTGCCCTCTACTCCAGTTTTATCCCATTAAATTGGGAAGTATTTTTCAGTGTATCACAGTATAAAAGAAAATGCAAATGAATGTGCAGACAAGAGATGTATTAGATGTGTGGAGCATTCATCAGCTCTCCTCTGTCATACACAGAATTCAAGGTCCTTGTGCTTGTCAGAATATCATGAATACTGCCAATATTCTCCTGTTTTCTTGAATGTGGAAATACTACCTTGGGCATAACATACATGATGCACCTTCAGAGAAGCTGCAGACCATTTAAATACACAACCAGTGCAGATGGGCATTAGCATGTGTGGAGGCTACATCATGGCTCCAATGCAGCTTTTCCAAAAACACAAGCTACAACTTCAAGAGAAGAGTCATGATGGTGGTTCTTATTTCTGGAGCTGAGCCAGAAGCTCAGTTTTCAGCTACGTGTTAAGTTGCAGCTGGAAAGGACTAGGGAACTGGTATCCTAGTGACAAAATGCAATTCTTCATGTTACAGCAATTTCCCAAGACTGAGTGCATGTGTGCTTGTGTGCGTGATTCATGTTGCTTGTTCTCCACCTACTGGTGGTGTTTTTAAGGCCTAGAAGCCCTAATGCCCCTCCTATAACTGCTGTGGAGGTTACCCCTACTTAACCCCATAAAAATGTGCAGCCAGCTAATTGTAAAATTCTAATTAAGCCTGTGCTCATGGTGCAGAGATCCATATATGAAAGGTACTCGTCTTGTCTTTACGACCAGCCTGCTTGCCACTGGAGAGCAGCAATGGGTTTGGACAAGCTTTCCTTTCCCAGCCGCTGGAGCATGATGGCCCCGGATGACTGTGTTGATGGCTGGCTTGCTGAGGGCCGATTTTTCTCATGCAGACACTCATGGTTCCACCCATAGTTTCAGCTGCCTATTCATTCATGTTCCCCATTCTCAATAATTGCCATTTCAGAAACAAAATGAACAGGGGTGAACATAGTTATCATTAGGAAAAACGATGACAATTAAATATAATTAATAAACACTCCTATTACAGGGCATATGCATGCTGTGTGTCTGAACTGGATTGAGTCTAAAAATTAGTACACCTCATTACCCAAATGAATTGGAATTACACAGCACAACTTCCACTATTAATATAGCTTAAAGAAATCCTCCATTTTTTCTCATGTATATCTGTTTCCAGAAAACTATGTGTTTTTTAGTCAAAGAATATTAGAATGAACATTGCTAATCACATCAGTCCAGATGGTTGGCTCTCTTCTTGCCAAGTGGAAGTATTGTAACCTATTTAATGTGCAATTTACATAAGCTCCATGTTAATAAAGATCCATGAGCTTGTGGACTTTTTCTCTACTCTTTTCTATGTCACGGGTTCAGTCCACAGAGGCAGAGCACAGTGCTCATGACTGCCACTGGTGCTGGCTGCTGAAGCCAGAACTGCTCAGCACATTGCCCCCAACCTTTTGTCCCTGTCTCCTCACAGCAGTATGGGATCCTATAATTGATCATTATCCACTTCTGAAGTTAAAAGTACAGTTAGGAGAAAATATGCCAAGCCCACATAAATCTGTGGTAAAGGCTGGAGTGAAACATATCTCAAAACAAAATTATCCTGTTACTGTGTGCATTCAGCCTGCATTCTCGGACCAGCTGGAATGTATTAGTACTGTTTTGTGTTTATGGGCTTTTCATCTAAACCTTACACAATTTAATTTTCTCTGGAAATTTACTAACTTTGAGGCTTCTGTGCACCCTGTCCTTCAGTCCAGCCAGCATTTTTTGTGTGGCAGGTCACACTGTGCTGGCAATCACAACATATTTTTCATAGGTGGAATTATGTGCCTATAAATTCCTGTTGGTATCTCTGCAACCCATATGAGAAAAGTTTCTGTTGCTGAGAGCGCATCTCCAGAAGGTTTGGCAGGTCATACACTTTTCTGTTATCCAACTGTAATGTGGCAAGACATCATAAACCCAAAGATCATCTAACATTAAATCATGGGCTTGGCTGTCCATCCCCCACTTTTTCTGAATCAGTAGATACCAATAGAAGGCAGGGAATACTTTTTTCAAGTCACTCCAAGAGTACTTGTGCTCTAAAGAGCTTGTTGTGTGCACAAATGGGACAGACACCAGCTGAAGATGGGAAACAGGCAAAATTGTTTCCAAGGCCATACAGGAGTTTAAAGGCAGCTCGTTCTACAAGGCTGTTCTACCTACATTAACAGTAAAATCTGACCAAAATCCAGAAAGGAGACCACCTGTGTCTGAATATTTTGCACTTTGGTATGCTGTCGGACTATATGGGCTTGTTCTGTTAAAAGCACAGAACTTGATTAATTATTCATTTCATGTTTAAAACTTTGATATTTAATTTGACAATTAATATTTCAAAATGTATTAAAGCCTATTGGGAGTATTCCCATTGGTATGGGTGCAATGGTGGAGCATGCACATCTAAATCTCTTCTGTGTAAAGGCGCACAATAAGATGCTGAGACCTTAATGATTTTTGGTTTTGAATTCAGTATTTGACACGGCTGGAGAAAGGTTGGAGCTAATGAGATTAAAGATCAGATGCACCAGGAGGAGTTTGGCTCAGTCAGGGATTTCTCCTACCAAGAAGCTAACTACAAAACTAAGTACTTTCTGGAGAAACATCACACAGCCCAGAGCTGTCTGAATCTGCTGTTCTTATGTGTTTCCTTGCCATTTCAGAGAAACACAACATTTTGGATCCATGAAACTTCAGGTGTCTTTGTGATGTCCTATTCCTCTACCTTTCACTAACAGGTCATCAACTTCCTTGGGAGTGTGAGCATGCAAACCTGTGTTTTATGTGACCAAAGGACAAGCATGCTCCTCTCTTCTCCACACAGGGACTGTTTTTAAGGGACGCCTCCACCACCAAGGTGGTGCAGCCGATTCACTGCTGATGTCCTGGCACTGGAAAAAGAACCAAAGACATCTGTGAGAAAAGGAGGAGATTATCCACTCCAAAAATTCACTTGTACTAGTGGCAGGACAGGGCATCAGATAATCTCTTACCACATTACACGGTAATTATAGGGAGAGCTGGACTGTACTGGATGCTTCCCCTGGATAGGCCCAAATTTTCACTAATATAATTTCCAATGTCCAAATGGCACAATGTAATCTCTAATAAGCAGGTAACAGGACTCTGATCCAGAATAAGAAAACAGCAAGAAAAGCAGGCAAGTTAAAATAAAGAGAAATAAAATTCAGTTGACTGGCATGGCTATGTGATCTTTTTAAACTGGTGGCTTTTAAGTAGGGCTTGTACATACATCCAGTGGTCTTTTTAATGCTTTTCAGCTGCTGGAGATTTCAACTGAAATTTTTGTAATAACTTGTGTGTACGTGTATGTTCATGTATATGTATGCACACGATGGGGGTTTAAGAGAAAAAAATTCTTATAAAGTAAGAACAGAACATCCTATATCATCCATTACCAAGACAATACTACTTATGGGAATATTTAATGGTTACATGCTAGAAAACATGAAAATCAAACAATTACTTTGTAAAGGACCTTATGAATTTGTCCTGTGCACAGCTTCTTACACAGAGGTCAAGGTGACACTTCGTCTTTACAAGCCTGGGGACAGCCAGTAAAATCTGCCCCAAGGGCTTCTCCAAAGGCACAGGACACTTTCTGCTCTGTGCCTCCTTGTGCCAGGGCTGGAGTGAGCACGTGTTCTGCCTGTGTTTTACCACATCAGGTAAGGCTCGGGTGGTTTTACTGAGAGCTGCAAAGTTCTGGTTGGGATTCTCCTGCCTCAGTGTAGCAGCTGCTCTTGCAAGTCCTTGTCAGGGCTGATGGAGCTAGAGTAGCTCTTAGTTTTGGACAGAGGGAAGAGAATTGATAAGATGACTCTCTACTGTTTCCCTTTCTGCCTGGTTTTCTATGAGTCCTTGAAAACAAACAACTCAAATGCTGAGAGACACTATTTTCAAACATCACCAGTCTCCAAGACCTCAAGCACGAAAATTCAGGGAATGTTTTGTTGACAGGAAATTGTCACTTGCATTTCTGACAGATGTTGTCTTGTTTGGTTGTTATTTTGGTTTCTTGCCTGTTTCAACTGAAATGTCAAAATATCAAAATATCCTTTACATGTGTATGGAGAAGATAGAATTACTCAGGACTGGTTTTTTCTAACCTTTAGAAAACACCCCCATAGTCTTCTATTGGCTGCTCCTAATGTCTCCTGATGCTTTAACCTCTGTTTTTTTAGAGAAGTGTGTGTTTATGGCATTTTAATCAAGTCTCCTTATTAAATGTGTGAGCACCATTTTATGTGAGGCGAAGGCTTGAGTACAATCTACATCAACACCTCACAGAGCCTGGTGATTTTACATAACCTACATAACAGATTTGCTGTTACACTTTTGACTAAGTTCTCACTCACTTCCTAAACCTTGACAAGACAGCCAATCTGCCTTTCCATTAGAAACTCATGCCCACTGCCCACCATTACAGTCAGCTATTAATGAATGAGGTGACAGCAAACTAAACTACATTTACCGGTACCTGCTAGTACCAGCTAAGTCCTCTTTATCTCTTAATATTGAGAAAAAAAAAAAAAAAAGCCCCGGAGCCCTGGTGAGTACGTGTGCTTACAAGATTTACAGTAGGGATTAGAAATTGGAAGACAAATTTTCCTTCCCATTTCACATACACAACCTATTGCCAGGTCAGGATGCATTCCGTCACTTAACACAAGGGAAAGCTCTGGCATGAAAACCAGGATGTGTTTTAACCTATTAATCAAGACTGGTGTAAACCAATCTTTAGACCTTGTCCAGACAAGAAAGAAAAATCATGTCCAAACAGAAATAACTAAAACAATTCTTACCTGCTTTATTTCCATGGGTTTTTTTCCCTCCTTTTTTCCTTTTCCTTTTTTTGTCGTTTTGTTTTTTTCTTTTTTTTTCTTAATGTTTGAGAGCTAGTTGAAGTTTTATTCCTGAAAGATGAATGGGGACCCTCTCAAAGGACTTATTTCAGGTCTGTATTGATTATGAGCATTTGTATTAATGATGAAATGGCCATAAGAATCTCCAAGCAGGCTTTCATTTGTACTGGATGTTATGCCAACAACTAGAAAGACTTTTCTTCTACAAAGACTTTTAAAAGTTTTAAGAACCTAAAGGTATTAAAACTTTACCAAAGCAAATCTTCGGTGCTAGACATGGCTGCTGAACTAGCAAATATCTTACATGAATGACTGAATTGTCACTTCAGTAACTACTGATTCCTATTTTGGACATTCAGATTACTTTTATTACCTGCTTCTGGATTTGATCCTGACCTTGAAATTTGTTTAAGTGAGACAAATCACCTTGTTATTGTGATAGTAGGAACTAGTCCTTTCATTATTTCTGTATATTGGTGTTCTCATGAGGCAGTCTTACTCTTAAAAATAATTTCTCTAAACAAAGTAGAATCTCGTTGCAATCATGTCTTGTTAAACTATTTTCCAATTGAAAAATCAGGTAAATAGAAATAGAAACATATTTCTGTTCCATTTGCTCCATCTGTTCTATCAGATTCTCCCCTAGCAGATAAGAACATCGCAATACCGGGATTTATCAACTGCCTCTCAAATTCAAGAAAGCTAATTTTTAACCTGCTCCTTTATAGCCAGCCTCAGGCTTTAAATCTCCCCATATGACCTCAAGTAATAATTACAGCAATTAGTCCCTACCCCTCTGGGATAATTACTAGCATAAATTGAGCTAACTTTCCTCAAAGTTCCTCTAAAAAGTCATAAAGAAAGAAGGAAAAAAAGAAAGAAAAAACCCAAACCCCTCTAAACCACTGAGGAAGGAAAAGGACTGTAGACACAAGCAGGCAAAAGTAAACAGGAAAAGGAAAAGCAAGACAAGACAATTTTCCACATTCCATTCCCGTGTGCTGCCTCTCTCCCAAGCACCGCATACATAACATTCCTTCTTGCAGGCAACAGGCCTCCCTACCCCAGGTGCCATCAAAAATTATGGGAGTGGAAAAAAAAGAAAAGCTCATATCTTAAAAGAAATCCTGTTTTTCATCAAAACAGATTGCTTTAAGGCAGCCATCTGACTGGAAAGAGGAAAAAAGAATTAAAAGAGTTTTGTGCTCTAAATTTCTATGTAATGCTCAGCCAAAAGAATAACTGAACAGTAATGAGCAGCAACTTGAATTTACCAAACGAAAGGGAGAAATATTGCAGTGGAATAATTTGCTAAAGGGGATTAGATTGAGGTCAACATAGCCCTCTGTGGTCAGCAGCAACAAAAGAAAAATCAAGCTGAAATTCATTATGAATCCAGTACCAGGAGTAGAAATGCCATATCCAATGATTTCAAAACTTGTCTGTGTGCAGAATCAGTGCAAAACCTGATGATTTAGAATTTTTTTAATAGTACAAGCTGTTATTTCTTTAAAAGCCTTCTGTTTAAACAACATTAAAATACTTCTATTTTATTTTAGTTTTCTTTTTGTACCATGCAAGATAAGAAAATATTTAAAATAGACAAATATGAAACCCTCATAGAAGCACACAGAAATGGAATTGTTTAAATAGTCATAATTTTTGCCACCTCTTTTTTCTTAGTGAAAATGAAATACTGGTGAATTTCAAAAAGTACTTGAGTAGACCCACATGGACACAGAGTATATTCTCCCAACAATATTAAAGGCAGCTCTGCTTCAGAACTTAATTGTCCACTGTTGCTTTACTGCAAATCTATAAGTGCACTCAATCTTGCAAGAAATACAATGAAATTGGTTCATATAAAACAATTATTTTCCCTGTGAAGGAGGGAAAAATAATAGATAAAAGAATCTTGAAATTATTTCATGTAATTTGTCTAATTGTATAATGCCCTAATTCATTCTGATTTTCTTCTCTCAATGGCGAGATCCTAGTGTCTCCTATTACTGCACCCATTTTCTTAAGAAATATGTTGAGTCTGTGTTCTGTGTAACAAATATCAATACAGGCACTGAACAATTACTCACCTTTCCACATCTGCATGAATTTGGAACAATCACAATGAAGGAGAGAAACTAGTGCTATAAAATATTGGATTACTGTACTGCTAAAAAAAGAAGGATAAGCAACACCTAAATCCTCACATAATGCACTCCTCACATATGGTTAATGCAGTGTGAATTCAAATGAAATATAGAAGTCTAAATCAGGGAGAGCAGATCATGGCTGACATCAGACACTGCAGGCACATTTCTATTTTCTTCAGTATTTCCTCAGAGATCAGGGAGCACAGCTGACATACATTCAAATGAGGTAATTTCCGTATCCTTGAAGTCAGTGTGACATGCACTCGGTCACTTCAGCTGGATGAAGTGATATACATAAGAACTGCCAGCTTCATTAAACAGAGTGAGATATAAAACCTCATGAACCTTTGAGCATTTGCACCTTTCTCACTACTGGTACAAAATATAGAACATGATGTTGTGAATTAAAATATTAGGGTACAAATACTCATCAGTCAAGAATCATGGAAGGCATTGGGTCTTGTAAGAAGTCTGCTCTAAACAAAAAGATTATGGAAAAACTCACACGGTATCTCTTGTGACATACCACTCTGAACTTCAGGGCAGCATTTAAAGCTTTAGAGAAATATAAATGAATCTGTCCAGTGTAGAAGTATCAAGGATACAGCTAGAAGGGCCAACAAAAAGATAAGCATGAGTTTAGAAATATATTTATTAGATAACATCCAGCAAAGTTCACACAATTCTGCTTCATAAATAAAAATTATTCCACTTTTTTTATTCAGATTATGTTTCTGTTGTATCTGGGTCAAGGGGAAATGCCCTGCATTGCAGATGAATCCTAATGAGAATGCACGCTAAACCACTACATTAAAGCTATTTCGGTGTTTGAAGCACAGTCAAGTCCTTCTGTGAAGGTGCAAAAAATGTTAAAAATGTAGAAATTGAAGGAGGTAATAGGGTACATGGTGGCACTGTTAAGCTGAGTGAGTGTGGGTACATGTCACATACCCATGTGGGTGTGAAGAAGACTATGTGTGGGAGGACATGGGAAGAATTTGACTTCTGTAAGGGGATTAAAACTTAACATCCCATCTAGGAAAGATTTTTTTAGCTTTGAATCTAAAAATGTGGGCTTGAAATAAAGTCTGTACATCACCTCTGTAAATCTGATTATTTTGAAGCATAAACAAAAAGATCTTCCACTCTTAGTTTTCCTTGTCAGGAGAACTCAGAATTAATATTAAGGGAAGTAATGTCTAACATCTCAGGGACATGCTGATTTCTCAAAGTCAAACCTATCAAGAAAACACCAATATGCTGAGTGGTGGCACAGCACTTCAAGAGGGATGATTTCTAGTACAAATTTTATGGCAAAACTATAAACTTTCCTACCTGTTTCCAAGTGCATTTCTTACCTTTTACGCTAAAAAAGTATGGTTTTGATCAGTCCTGAAGGCAAAGAGCCTGACTGCAAGCAAGTAAATGTATGTATGCATGAGAGTTCAAAGAAGGATTCTGCCTAGCAAACACCCTTCCAATAGACAGTATTTTCACTCGAGGTTGTGAAGCTGGGAATATAATTGTATTTCTCATCTGTACTTCCCTATGTTGAAGCAGTGTGGATTTTAACATACCTAGAGAAGAGTGTGGGTAAGTGGAGAAATTCTGGGAGGGAATGTGTCAGATCTATAGCTACACACAGTGTTAACACATGCTTGGACTCCCACTCTCTTCATTCTCTCCTTTACATCACCTGCCTGCTGAGTTGAACATCTTGGAGGTGGTGAGACAACCCGACAAGGAAGGACTATTTTCCCAGCTCCGTGAGAAAACAGAAAAAGTGTAAATGGGGCAGCTGATACAAGGGGTGTTAGGATTTTAGCTTAGGACATAACTTCTGCATTTGATTTGCAGCATTCAGCAACAAGTTATGCAGATACAGTATACTGCCAACTCCTCTCCCAAGCACAAGGAAGGTTTAAAACATATTGGAATATAGATAACCCACTGAAGATATTCCCCAGTTGAGCATGACTTCTGTTGCCTACACAATGAAGTACATTGCTGGGTTTTGCTTGTATCATTTCTTAGCATTTGATCAGTTTAATATGGTGTGGAATCTCCAAACACTGAGTCTTCTGAGTTCAGTGGTAATTGCAAGGGCTTGGCACCTTTTAAAATATGAGTAAAAGTACTGTAGGTGATTAGATCCCTAAAATTATAGTTCTGGATCAGGCATTGAGTCATTTGACCAAAACTCCTGTCTTTGAAAGCAATTGCTTCTAAGTGCACTCAAAGACAATTACAGACAGAATATAGTACGTGCTATATTAAGGCCTTCTAATCAATTTTAAATATTATATAAGGCTCTGAAGAAGTATTTAGCTATGATTTCAATAACTGCATTAGTTGTCCTGGCTCTAGATTCTTGCCATCCCTGTAAACATGTATTTTCCCTTTGAGTCTTACCACTCACAAAGCTCAACTATTTACAAACAGTGAGAAGTAGGTCACTCCCACTTCTTCAGATCCTGAAGCTGTAATGAAGTATAAACATAAATGCATTCATGTTGAGTCAACTTCTATTCTCACATCTATCTGTGGAACTGAAGCCTAAATAGGGAATGTATGCAAAACTATACGCAGAAATGGTTGGAGAGGAATGTACTACCAGCCCACTATTAATCTATCCTTTTTTTATTGGCCTCTCCTGGATCATTACTCTCTTTAGGAATTTGAAAATTACTAAAAAGCTATAGTTATTTTAAAGTATGAACACAATAGAAGAATAAAAAATTGTTTCACATTATAAAAGTAACACAGCTGTAACATTTCTTGTGGCAGTAAAATATAAGTAATTAGAGCTCAGAGCAAGTATCTGAAGTGGTAAGATCCCTCAGTCTCATATGAGACACATTTTGACTGCTTTAAATTCTGATATTAATCTGACAAAACATATGGATCTACAACTGAGGCAGTCTCTTTGTGTTCCCTCTTTAATCAAAACAGTGAGAAATACTTTGCAGTACAAGTTCTCAAGTTTATTTTGGATTCTCCCTTTAGGACAAGAAGTGGTATATATTTAAGTGGTATACATTTAAAAAAATGGTATACATCTAAAAACTTGAAATATCTACAACTCCTTTAATCAGATAAATCTGATTTTTGTCCCTGGTTCTCCTCAGTCCATGGACTGTCACATCAATGCAATGTGAAAGGGATGTTTCATGATTAAGAGGTAATGCAATGATGACTCAAGCTGCAGAGGGAATCTCAGGGAATGCATGCCCTAGGTAGCTGTGCTGTTAGGGGAGGCCTGTGGTCACTTCTGTATCCCTATGGTGAATTTTCACCTGTGCAGAATTTAAAAGCTTCAGAAGATTTGGTGGCAGCCCTGTGTAGACAGATAGGAGCAGCCTCACATTCACAAGCACCAGTCCTCATGGAGAACTTCAACCACCCTGATGTCTGTTGGAGGGACAGCTCAGCAGGGAATAAGAAAGCCAGGAGGTCTCTGGAATGTGCTGATGAAAATGTCCTTCTCCAAGTGATAGAAAAGCCAACAAGGAGATGTGGCGTGTTGGACCCTATTCTCACCAACAAGTGGGGGCTGGTGGGCGATGTGAAGCTTGAGGGAAGCCTTGGTGGAGTTTGAGATCCTTATGGCAGCAAAGAGGGCATGCAGCAAGCTCACTACCCTGGACTTCAGGAGAGCAGACTTTGGCCTCTTCAGGAAACTGCTTGATAAAATACCATGGGATAAAGCCCCAGAGAGAATAGGAACCCAAGAAAGCTGGCAATATTCAAGCATCACTTCCTCCAAGTGCCAGGTGCATCTCTTATGAGTAAGAAATCAAGCAAAGTGAGCAGGAGAACTGCATGGATGCACAAGGAGCTTCTGGCAAAACTCAGACAGAAGAAAGAAATTTATATAGAATGTGGGGAAAGGGGCAGACCACTTGGGAAGCGTATAGGAATGTTGTCAAGAGTATGAAAGCATGCAACAAGGAAGGCTAAGGTCCATTCAGAACTAAATCTGTCAGGGGAAGTCAAGGACATCAAGAAGGGCCTCATCAAGTACATTGGAAGCAAAGGGAGGAGTAGGGAAAATGTGGGCTGCATGCTGAATGAGGTGGGCACCCTGGTAACAAAGGATACAGAGAAGGTGGGGTTACCGAATATCTTTGCTTCAGTCTTTACTCCTAAGGCCTGTCCTCAGGAATCCCCAACCTTGGAGGTAAGAGAGAAAGTCTGGAGAAAGGGAAGACTTTCATTTGGTCTAGGAGGATCAAAGTAGAAGTAGTTTAGACAAAATCAACACCCACAAATCCATGGGCCCTAATGGGTTGCACCCATGAATGCTGAAAGAGCTGGCAGATGTTATTGCTAAGCTCCATCATCTTTAAAAGGTCATGGAGAACAGCAGAAGTGCCTGAGGAGTGGAGGAAAACCAATGTCACTCCAATCTTCAGAAAGGGCAAAAAGGAGGACCCAGGAAACTACAGGCCAGTCAGCCTCACCTTCTCCCTGCATGTCATGTCTAAGCATGTAGGCAGCATCTCTAAGCATGTGGAGGAAAAGAAGGTCATCAGGAGTAGTCAGCATGGATTCATAAAGGGAAACCATGCTTAACCAATCTGATAGCCTTGTAGGATGGAATGACTGGCTGGATAGGTGAGGGACACACAGAGAAAGTTGTTCACCTTGACTACAGCAAGGCTTTTGACACCGTCTCCCACAACATCCTCATAGGTTAGCTAAAGAAATATGCATTAGATGAATGGACAGTGAGGGGTAGTGAGTGGCAGAGCTCAGAGGGTTGTGGCCTGAGGTGCAGAGCATAGTTGGAGGCCTACAGCTGACAGTGTTCCCCAGGTGTCAGTGCTAGGTCAAGTTGGAAGCGGGGACAGAGTGCACCCTTGGCAAATTTGCTGATGGTACAAAACTGGGAGGAATGGCTGATACACGAGAAGGCTGTGCTACCATTCAGCATGACCTGGAAAGGCTGTGGAGTTGGGCGGAAGGGAACTGATGAAGTTCAGCAAAGGCAAATGCAGGGTGCTGTGCCTGAGGAGGAGTAACCCATGGACCTGCACAGGCTAGGGCTGAATTGCTGGGAAGCAGTTCTGCAGAGAAGGTCCTGGGGGTCATGCTGGACAACAAGCTGTCCATGAGCCAGCAGTGTGTCCTTGTGGCCAAGAAGGTCAAAGGTATCCTGGGGTGCACTGGGAAAAGCATTGCCAGTAGGTCACAGGAGGTGATCCTGCCCCTCTACTCAGCCCTGGTGAGGCCACATCTGGAGTGCTGCGTACAGTTCTGGGATCCCCAGTTCAAAAAAGACAAAAAACTACCAGATAGGGTCCAGAGAAGGGCTGTGAAGATGACAAGGGGACTAGAGACACTGTCTTATGAGGAAAAGCTGCGATTGCCTGTTTAGCCTGGAGAAGAGACGACTGAGAGGGGACGTTATCGACACATACAAATATTTAAGGTTGGGTGTCAAGAGGATGGGCGAGATTATTTTCGATGATGCTGAGTCAGAACAAAGGGCAATGGATGCAAAATAATGCACGGGAAGATCCATCTGAATATGAGGAAAAGCTTTATTGTGAGGCTGATAACAGTGGAACAGGCTGCCCAGAGAGGCTGTTGAGTGTCTTCCTCTGGAGACAGTCAAAACACACCAGGATGCCATTCTGTGCAATCTGCTTTAAAGTTCTCCAGAGGTACCTTTCAACCGTAACAATTCTGTGATTCTCTGTAATTAGGCCCAGAAATCTTTTGCACCTTGATTCATGGACATACACACTCATGGGAGCATGAATGTCAGTAAGAGTAACCATTTGCACCGAAGAGTAATAATACACCCTTACTGATCTTATTTCTCCTTGATTTTCTCATTTTCTATCCATTTCCTTCAGGCTTAGATGGCTCACAGTTTCCCTTCACTGTTGGTCTAGTAGAAAGTCATTTCAAGCACTGCAGGTCTGCTTGTGGTAACGGCCATGCTAAATGCCATTGTGTGGTTTGGATCTTCACAAATTGGTGCTGCTCTGTTACCTTCTTTCTTTCCTTCTCAAAGGTTATAGGTCTAATAATTAGAGTGGCCCCTTGATGAGCACATTGAGGCCCAGTTTTCATGCCTTAATGGCAGTGATAAGAATAAAATTATAGCTCTTCACAGCAATCTTTTTTTTGATACAGCGTTAACTCTGCATTGTGTAAAGTTAAAGTGGGGTTATTACACCCTTATATGCCAGAAGAATTTCACTTATGAGAGAAATGAGGAAGATTTTGCCTCTTGAGACATTCTAAAACTCTGTTGAACCAAAGAAGAAAACTTAGATGCATAAGCCACCTGGACAAAAGACCTCTTTATTTTCAGTTTTAATCAGCAACAGGATTATTAGCTAGGCTACTAGACCAGTAGGACAACCTTCCCTTAACCAGTGACCCATAGCAACATCTGAAGATAGGGCTGTACCTTATTACTTCGGTGGGATTTTTGAGTGTGCTTAAATACATATACTTATCTGCCATTCTGCAGTAGTTATATTTTCTTGAAAAAGGACCCAATTCTAGCAGTGCTGTCAAAACAACTGCTGTAGGAATAAATGCAAACAATACCAACTTTAATACTTTAAAAATGCAGACACACATATCCACAAGCAAAAAGGGAAAATGGTGGTGGCTGATCTAAGGGTAGCCCAAAGCAGTGGTGTTGAACCATCTACGTTGAGTCCTCAAATCACAGAAGAGCAGATTCTTCTCATTTTGAAAAGGCTGAATTTCTGTGCGGTTGAGACCACAGGAGTGTCTGTGAGGAGAGGTCAGGAGTGACACATGCCAGACACAGCTGGTTCCAGCTGGTTCCAGCCAGCTCCAGTGGCCCCACCAGAGGCCACAGCTGATCCCATCAGCCCCTGCTGGGAAAACAGAATCATAGAATCTTTTCGTTTGGAAAAGACATCTAAGATCATCCTGTCCAGGCATTAATGCAGCTCTGCCAAATCCACCACTAGTTTTCCTCAAGTCATGTCTGTTTTACCACAACAGTAACCAGTAAGCAATCTCCCTGTTTTTGTCTCAACCCAGGTGCTTCCTCTTCTTTCTATTTTTTCCCTGGTCCTGATGTGAGAGGTGGGGTGGGGAGTGGGCAAGTGGCTGATGGGGAGTTTAGCTTTCAGCCAAAGTTAACCTACCACACTGGGTGTACTTTTTATTACTGTGCCCTTTGCAGTTTGAATACCTGAAGTACTTGTCTAATTTTAGTCTACAATTTTTCACTCGGATGTACTGTGAAATGAGACTGTGAAGTTGCAAAGCATTAATTGATACATATTCAAAGTTTTTCTCTAACTTAGGAAAAGCATTACTAATTGGTCTTTAATCTCAGAAATTTAAGGAGATTTTAAAAAAAATAACAACAACAGCAATTAAAAAACCCCACAACCCCCCCCAAACAAAACAGAAAGGAATGAGACAATTACCAATGAGAAAGAGTGGTTGAGACATGATTAGTCTTTTCAAACTGTTCCATGTAAAAATGGAAAAAAATTGCCTGCATAGCAGAAACAGACTCCAGAAATCACTGTAAATGACTTGAGGATCTGAGGGGACTGTTCTGGCCAGAGATGAAGTGAAATATGAATAATCTTAATTTATCTTTGGGCAGTTCTTGATATACAACTTAAAATTCTTTGAAGTGTCTAAAGAAGTTTAGTACATAAAGGAAATAGTCTCTGAACAGACTTTTTTCCCTGAACAATTATAATTCCATAGATTCAGATTTCTCCCTTTTTACAAGTTTAAACAATAAAATGGACCATATAAAAGCTTTTTGAATGGTATCTTTTAGATATAAAATCAGTCCTTTAAGTCAATTTCACATTTTTCATATGTTTTGAACCTTCTAAAAGGAATATCTTCTGAAATTATATTACACGAAACCCTGTGTTGCAAAAAAATTCTCATGGATATTGGTTTTGTGTTACTGCTAAATTGCTTCCAGTGCATTTGATTAGTTTCTTGCAGAACGTTGGTCTCTGTTATTAGTATTGTTGTTGTTACTGTTAATTTTCTTATCTCATTGCTGTTTCCAGTAAGTTGTTCTTATCTCCACTCATGATTAACTTTTTGGGCCAGTTTTCTGTTCCATCCTCCCACAGGGGCTGTGGGGGGGAAGTGAGAGAGCAATACAGATCTGGGATGTTTCAGTGGGAGCACTAAATGGGGGAAGACCATTTCTAAACCATGACAACATCACAAAAGAAAAGGTTCAGAAGTGAAGCAAGATTAGGCCAGAGAGACTGCTGGTCATTCCTCTGTCTCCTTTCTCATGAATATTCATCATTTGAGTAAGGTTCTGCAATTTTGGCAGTTAAAAGCCACCTTTCAAGTGAAAAAAGAAGGCAAAAAACAGGTAGGCAGGGAGAAGGGAAATTCCTGGAAGCATTCTGGCATTTTTGTGATTTTTTTTTATTTTTTCCAAATATGGCAAAACAATCCATAGACTAAATGCAACTGTATTGAGGAAACCTAAATCTTCTCAAATGCGTACTTATGAGATGCATATAAATTATGTCCAGTCAGAGACACAGACATTGTTCAACTCTGAGGAATAAACTTCTGTGAGGCTAGCAGAGAAAACATAGAAGCAACACTTGTTACCTTCCAAAAGGTGTTTTAAGATCTACCTTACCAATGACTCAATATAATTGAAATTATGGCAATTATGGCAGGTTGTACATAGCATGACCTAAGATAGAATTCATTGAGTTTGTTTATCTAATGGATTTAGATAACATTCGTTGGAGCTGACTGTGTTGATTTGGCATAGATGAAAAATCATGAAAGTACTGGATTAGGTTACTAGTATCTCAAGGGTTACTTGACAGGGTTACAGAGTAAGGGATCACTTATGAAAATAAATTAAAATGAGAAGTATTGAGGAAAAAAGAAGGATTTGCTTCTTGATGCCTTCCCAAAGGGAATGGGAAGAAGTACTGGGAACTGTGAATCCTATTTTTTCTTGATGTATGGAGATGTCCAAATTGGACAATTTCATATTTTCCATCATCACTGGGGCTTTCTGTTACTGACCACTGAATCAGTGTCTGCACCCTGAAAGGCTATTAAAATAAGCCAAACTTCATGTTCGTGGAAGTAGTCTTGTTATACACTCGTGATGTGTACACAAGTTTCTCATGGTAGAAACATGCCTGTTTCAGTACACATTCACAGCACACATCTGTGCAAGAATTTTGTTAGCAAAGAATCAGTTAAAATAAAGAGGGCTAGTTCCCTGCATGTTTGTATATGTGTATTGGTAATGATGAATGACTCACAAATGGAATGCTTCTGTGTGTATTTTGGCAATGCAGGAGTTGCTTTGCTCCCTGTTCCTACTGCATGTGTGTTTTGGCATGCTGGTTTTGTGCATATTCCTAAATAGGATATAGATTTGTAATGCTGAGCCTGGGTTTGCATGCTCTATTCTTTCATAGCACTAGGCAGGACAAGAATAATTGAAAGGGGAAACAGGATATTGTTTTTTTTATTTTAATGATATCAGATGTCAGGAGGGAAACTGGGAAAGTGTAAAAAAACTTTGTATCACTATTGGCTGAGAATTGCAAAACCAAACTGGGTGTGATTTAAGTTGTGTAGCTGAAGAAACAAACCAAAATGTCTGAAATTTTGCCAAAAAAATCTAGAAATGTCAACCCCTGCTTGTCCCTCAAAGTCCTTGAATCCCTCTATATGAGGTGTCAAGTTGGTTTATAGTGACTTTAAAAGTTTATTTGAAATATCCTTATCCTAACTGTGTCTGATTCTTCTATTAGCTGCATCAGGATGAACTAAGAATAACGTCTACAAGTAAATAGCCTTATACTGGCTTGACAGGGAAGCTGGCCCACTAAAGCCAGTTCTTTACTCCCTGCCATGCCAGTGACTACTGAATTAAGCAGTGAGAAACATCAGCTTCTATTTTGGCCACCTAGTACATGTAAGAGTGAATATGTGGCTAAAGCAAAGTGCTGGCTGTTGAGAGGTCTGGTTTATATTCCGAGCTCTACCAGTGAGTGCTAGTTTGTGACTTGGCAGGAGTATTTTAACCCGTGTTCACACCTTTTTCCTCATTACAAAGTCAGACTGGTATCACCTCATAGGGATGATAGAAAAACATACATTTTAATAATTGTAAATTTTGTTTTTAAATGGCTTAATAAATGTTCCTATTAAGCAAATATTAATTATGAGTCAAGTTTTCTTGAGGCTTGGGATAAGAGCCGGACAAACTTACTGAAATAAAATTTATAATCTCCTTTACAGATCTCTGAATTTTTGTGAGGTCCTAAAAGCTTGGAATATAGTTTTACATTTTTGAGGTGAAATTAGTGGGATCAGGACTGACCTTTCACAAAAGGGAACAGGGGAGCCCTCCTTCTCTTCTATCCCTTTGTGCTGAGATTGAAAATGCTACACTGGAAGTTCAGTCTGTGTCTCAATACAGATATGTTGAAACTTTCTGAAAAGCTGTATCTGTGAGAGGTGGTTTTTTTTCCTCTCCACATTTATTCTTTGTACTGCTTGGAAGATTATGAGGAAAAAAAGTATGTGCAATGTGCTAATAAAAGTACAGAAGTTTGGTGTGGGAGTACTGTCTCCATCCCAACTCTGTGCCGTAACAATTGGGCCATGTTATTCTCTTTTACGAATAAGTAAGAAGGAATAATGTCCCATTGCTCACTAATGGCTATTACAAAACTTCCTTATGTTCAACAACAATAGGCAAAGCCTTTCTCTCCCTTCCCCATTTATGCACAATAAGAGTTCAGGAAACCCTGAGAACTTCAGGAAATTAAGTCAGTAGGTGCTTGTGGCAGACACTTCCCTCAGCCTATTTACAATTAAATTATTTCCTTCAGCCTATTTTAAATTAAGTAAAGTTGCAAAAGTAAATAAGACTTTGTAGTGTTTCAAAGTATTATTAGTTGAAAATACATTTAATAGAACACGTCTGGAGAGAAAGTGAATGGTAGTGTAGTTAGACAAAGCCATTTGCCTGTCTATACTCTTGAAGCCTCCCTTTGTTTAGGACATCTGTATCTTGGCACAAGTTCTCGTAACACCATTAATTCCATCTCTTCTCCCTGACAAGGGTATCCCCATGACAGATTTGGCACCCTAGCAAGTATCAGTCACAAATCCTAGCACTGAGATAAAGCAGCAGGAACAGTTCCAGGAAGAAGGCAGTGGGTGTCTGTGAGGATTTGTAATACTCTGATGTTTTATTCTGCAAAAGGTTCTCTATTTTTCATAAATATCTCACAAGATATTATTGTTTAGGTCAGATATTTAATTAGCTATCTTCTAACACTCCTGAAAAAAAGTTACCTACCTGTGGGACATTTTCCCTTCATTGAATTGACTCAGTTGCGCTGATGTATATTCAGAGCACCTCATTTGGCATCAGGAAACTCAGATTTACACCAGATAAGAGAGAAATAGGATTTATATGTCTTTGTTGTCTTTGTTGTCTTTGCTGGACACCAAGCAAACAATAAAGCCTTCCAGAAGGCCAGCATTTCAGGGCCCTAGAGCCAGCTGCCTGCAGCATCCAGGTGGAATGTGGGAATGTGCTGCTCTGAGGTTGCCCTTGTTATTCTGTGTCAATTATCACAGCCTCATGGTCCACTCTCCCAGTCCAGTAAATTTATTCCTTGTCCAGCCTTTTACTCCTCTTTGCTGTGACAGGAGAATGAATATGAATTGTAGTGGAGGTCTATTGTGTGATCATAAGAGGTCCAGACCCACGAGCCAGATCTGGATGTGAAGATCCTTTTCACCCTGCTAACAGCTCTACTGTGTGAAACAGATGCTAAGGATATATAGGAGTGGGGAAACTGGGAGAGGAGATCAGAACAGGGTCTGTGGCTAAAGAGAGGCTTGAATTTCTAAGACCCATTATCTTCTGTCTAAATCAGAGAGGGTGAAATTATACATCTGTTATTTCCTATTTGGCTGCTAAATCATCTCTAAGATTCTTTGCCAAGGCTAGGGCTTTTACAGAAACACAACTCCCCACTCCCAACACTAAAGACAGGGTTGAATATATCTTTACAAATCTCTAAACTTCATAGTTTGAGGACTTAATCCTAATTGCAAGTATAAAGACTGAGACCTAATACAGGAAAAAGATTATCCCATGCTGGCCTACAGAGGTATTTTACACCATGCTGAAGGCGAGGAGCCTGAGCCTGTGTCTATGACTATTTCTTAATTCTTGTAAAAATCTTCATTGAAGACAAGGCACGAGAGCAAGTCTTCTGAGTGTGTCTTGTAAATCAGCTAACTTTGGTTGTTAAGTTGAAGCCATAGTTAACCATAACGTGCGAGAAGGAAGATGTGGTGAAGAAATTAAGGTTCAACATGGAGACAAATAAATCATATGTAACTCTGAATTAGTTTTAATTTAATTAAACATAAACTGAAATTTTCTCTAGTGACACTAGTCTTTTGAAGCAGTACTTTTTTTGCTTTTCTGGTTGTATGGACTGTTTTTATGCCCCGAAAGAAAATGTTATGAAAACAGCATTCAAATATGGGCAGTGAAATCTTTCCTATGAACTCCTTAAAAAAAATTGTATATATGAAATATAAAATAAGCTGGGCTTTTGTGCGTGTCTCCTAGACAAGTTTATTTTCTGCAATAGTTGAAGTACAGAAGAATAAGAAACCCCTAAGTCGTAACACACTTTGTTCTTTAGGGAACAGAGGTGAGGCTTTAGCACTTCACAGTAATCTCCTCATCAGGAAAAGTATGTCTTCTGTCTGGGCTGTGTCACCCTGTATTTACTTTTGCAGTTGTGCCCTTCAGACCAGGTTCTGCCACTGGTTACACTCAGTGGTGCTTACAGAAGAGTACAACAGAGGGACAAATTTGGTTCTGTGTTTGTAAGCAAGCACCCAGGGAATGACACGAGTTGCCTTATTAGGCAGCACAAAAGGAAATGGTGCCGCTTGGCAATCCTCACGTGTTCCAGCCGCCCGCGTCTGTAGTTCCTCAGACCTCTTGGGCCTGTGCTTTTTCACTGTAAAACAGCAAGCCCTTGAAAATACAGTGCTGGCTTGGCAACTGACTGCTGCCAGATAACAATTGACACCAGGACTAATTTAGTAATGTGCAGTTTTAGGGAGTGACATTTACTGTATCTCCTGGCGCAGCTGATACAAAGCATGCAGCCGTGGCAAGCCCTGCATGGTATTTGCAAAGTGTCAACTTGAAAGAGTCAGGCTGCTCTTATGTCTGCTCTCAGAGGCAATTGCTGCAGCCCATCAAATCAACCTTCGTGTAATGTAAACAGGGAGACGTTCTCCCGCCATTCAGGGCTGCTATTCTGTGCGGTTGCTGGTTATATCATATGTCAACACATTGTACAGATAATGAAAATGGGGAGTCTGAACTTGTACAGGAGATAAAGGTTTCCCCGGAGAAGCAAAATTACAGTGAACCTGTCAGGCATAGATTAAGGATTTTGCAAAATAATCAGAGACACAGAAGTTAGTCCTTTTGATATGACTGTTAGCTGTGGTATGACTTACTGTGCAGAATAATTCTATTAAATTAGTTCATTAATATGTAAGTTACAATGATCTCTGTAAAAAGGGCTTTCAGCATGAAATACTGGTAGTTCTTTCAGGAATTCCAGGTGGGTGGGCTGAAAGCTATTGTGATAATGATTGCAGAACTAAAGATCTCATGAAAGAAATTTTCACCTGGATTTTTGCAGTAGATATTTTGAGGTGAGGTATAAATGAGTGTTATCAAATCCTAAGATAAGGATATTATTTTCATCATTTCTTACCTTTCATTGAAAAGGGTTGTTAAGCAATGGAAGGTTTCCAAATAGAACAATAGAAGGGGGTATGTGTGCAGTTTTACTTTCACTCATTGACTTTTTGCCAGAGCAAGCAAAGTGCTTAGTTCTCAGCAGCGCTCTTTAATAAGAGCTGCAGTTGTGAGCTATTGCTGTGCTGAGAACAGGATATCTTGTCCTGACATCCAGCCACATCCCCAGCAAGGATCACTGGAAAGCTGCTCTGGGGCTACCTCAGCCCAGCCCTCTGCAAGCCACATGCGCTGCGTGACTCTTTCTGCTGCAGAGCCCCACAGGCAGCATGCAGATGGCAAGACACAAATGGCATCACAGTTTCCCCTTGGTAACTGCTTCCTGGTTAGCTATAACTCTTGGGAAGCTGATTGATCTTAATATTAAACACTATCAAAACTTGCAAGTCTATCTCATAGAGAAGAAACACCTGTCTGGAAAAAGATGTCAAAGTTGTTACCATTACACCTGGTTGCTTTCCATGTCATGTATTTTTATATTTTCTGCTATGCTGTAAAAAGTTCTTTTGAAGTGTATGAACTCATAAAGAAATCACTGGTCAATAGCCCCAGCAATAAAACGTTTCTGCACAGGGATATTGGAGAAGTGAAGTAAAATTGATGCCAACGATTTCTGTTTAAAATTTCATTTTTGAAAACAAGAAGTATTTGTAACTAGAGAAACTTCTAGCTATGAAGTCAATCAAAAGATGCTTATGGCATATTTCTATTCATTCTAAAAATATCTTGATGCTTAACTGAAGCACAAACTGACCTGTGAACTGTGCCAGTCTCAGTGGTGTTTCTGCTGCATCTGCGCCTCTGTACTTAATGTTGGAACATTAAGAACACAAAACGTTAAAAAGTTACGATTTCATCTTTTACCCTCTGCATAATCCCATAATGAGAAGTCACAAAATTCACTGTGGGAAAATCATGATGTCTCCATGGTTTTATAACATTTCTTTTTTTCATTCTTGTAATAATAATGGCATTGCTGTTGTCTTAAAGTAACGGCTCCGTGTCCAGGACAATGATTAAGCTCCTGTATTTATATCATAGCCTGTGGATCAAAACTATCCCAATTTCCAGAAGCCCTAACTGGCTAAATTCAGCATCTGCTAGAGTGAAAACAAACTCTACTTATTCTGGCATAAGGATGTTGATCTCTGCTGGTCTGTGTGAACTAATTGCACGGATAATAGGAGGGTTTTGAGGGAGCAGGAGCATGCTGGTGTGTGGCACCCAAGGAACACCCTGCCCTTTCAGCAGCCTGGCCTGCAGGCAGTGGCCAGTCTTGAGCAGACAAAGGGAGAAATAAAATGACAGAGCCTACCTGTGTCCACAGCTCTACAGAACTCTGCAGGGAACAATTCAAGGCATTTCTTGATTGGTTTTATATTCCCATTGTATTGCATTTATGTTTCAGGAGCGGTATAATGCACGAGTTTTGAAAGAAATTGTGGGAATATTAGATATGATATCTGGGAGAGAAAATATTTGTTTAAGTGCTGTCTGCAATTGACAGAAGTGTAGATCTTACTGTGATAAATACAATTTTTCTTCAAATTATTTGGTAGGTTATGATTAATAATAAATTAACAATCAAAAATGGGCCCTATATGGTCTGACTTAGTAATATAATAAATGAATCAAAAAGGACAAAGGAAAAGCAGAAATGCCATCACTGTCACAGAGCTGAATCTCAGAGAGTGCCACATTTGCCAAGAGAGCTGTGACAGGTTTTTCTGTAGGTCGTGGAGGAGGAAAAGCCTGTCCAATTTTAAGGTCTGCATCAAAGCAACATTTGAAAAATTTTATTTTAGTCAATCTCATCCTTTAATTTAGGCTGGGAAAATATGTTTTGTTTGCAAATTGCCAGGTTTTCTCTTGGTAAAATCTAAAGGTAAATGTTTCTGTGGTTTTTGAAAGCAATTCATCAAATAGTTCCTAAGTTAGAGGTCACTAAAAGTTTCATGTGAAATAGTGGAAAAAATAAAGAAGATCTTTGTCATTAACTCCAGTGAGGTACTTGAACTTTTTAAAAAAATTGTTTTCTTGTTTAAAATATGATTGTTTTTAGCTATTAACAATTTTCTGTGTGGGCCAAGCCTTTTGGAAAACTGATATGTCTATTCTTTTTGAAGACAATACCCTTTATGTTAATTGTTACAATTTCTTTTGAGGCCAAATTGCCTGTGACAAGGAAGACATTTTCTTCTTGTTTTTTTTAATGACTTTCTTTTTTTGAGATGTGGGATGTGTTGTTTGTTTGTTTTATTTCCTTAGGCAAAAGCAGAACTTAAGCAACATAAATAGACTTCAGATCAACATTAAACCCCACATTTTGTGTAAATGGCCAGATTTTTGCCACAATTTTTCTTTGTGTCATTTCATTAGATGGCTAAAAAATAGCTAATTAGCTAAAAATTATATATTAGATTGCGCTCTTCCACTTTTATGATACTTAGTTTTAGCAATGTAAAATGTACCGCATTGTTAAGTAGTATTTTTTTGTTTGACCTAGAATTCAGAAGAGATTATTGTGTTCTTCCTTAGAGAAGATATGAAATTGCCAATTTGACAAGAAGCTGTAAATTACTCAACTTTTTTGAGTCAGTTTTGGAAAATCATTACTTTACTTGACTTTCAGTGACTTGCAGAGATGTGAGTACTCCAAAACAAGCCCCTGTTTGTTCTGTTTCTTTGTCTTCACCCTTACAGGGCTGATAAAACCCTCATCTGTGGAGTTGGAGCTCCTATTGCTACTCTGCTGAAATAATAGCTTTACAGACATCACAACAGTCACGACACTTCCCTGGGATTGTTTGTTCAAGATGTTCATTTTTAGAAGACAGTGATATGTAATGCCAGACTTTTCCCTATCTCCAGGGAACAAATGTTGGGAATTGGTGCAACATTTTAAGCAATAACTTGGCATCTTTTAACACTTTACATCATTGCTGGTAGGAAGCATATTTGTACAGAGCTATAACAATGTGTGCAAGACAAACCCAATGTAAATATCTCATGAGAGAAATGTTGGCTGTAGCTGTCTGAATTAAATCATATAACTTCCCGTATTATATAAAAAAAGGCATCCAATTTATAAGATTTTTTTTCCTAAAGCTGTTAGCAGAAGGTTCCAGTGTGTTATCATGTGATTAAAAAGACAAAAACTTTTGTTTAATAGAGCTTTTAATCCAGACATGAAATCATTAAAATAAAATAGAGATGATATTTTGGAAGAGAACTCAAGAAATTCGGGTGAAATCCCATCTGTGCTGCAAGTGTTCTGCTTGAACTTTGAGAACTGATTTAATCTGCATTTGCCTTAAATCCATCTTTATGAACTCAAGGTGATGATACTCAATTTGTCCTCCTTGGGGAACATCCTAAGAAATGCATACGTGATTTGGAGCTTACCTCCCTCATTTCCCGTAATACTGAGAGTATGGAAAGGAACTTAAAAAGTGAATATCTGACTGAATGAATACTTGACAAGTTTATAATTTTAATGCTACTGTACAAAGCTGGTATTGTATGTTAATGGCATGCCAGCAAATACAGCCTTTGAACTGGTATATTCTCTAAGTATCAGGTCGTCATTTGAATCTAATCATTACAGCTGACATCCTGGAAAAAGATCATTATTCTAACTCAGGTGCTATTGAAAATGATTTTTTGTTTAGATCTCTCCATCATGAAATCAGTGGAACAAAGGCCATGTCTCTGCATTATTGAGACAGTAGTATATTGGGATCAGAACATGTTGCTGGAGTATGGATGGTAATACAGGTGCAAGTACCATAGCAGTGTGAAAACTGTTATATCACACTGTTTTCTGGAGGGAGGGCAAATTTACCTTCCTAAGTGCTACCATTGAGACAAAGTTGCCCAGCAACCTTTGGCTGCAATGTTTGCATCACACGGTATGCCTTATACTATGAGTGGTTATTGAATGAAACCAGGAGACATTCACTACCTAATCAGTTTATTATTCCCACTCCTTTTAAAGTTTAAATTGTTTCCCCCAAATAAATAAATAAAAAAAAGGAACTTTTGAAATTGACAACAGAAAATAAGACCAGAGATGCTAGCAATCATTTTTCGTTTGACCATATCCCCGAACAAGATAATTCACCTATGCTTCAAGTCTATCCTGAAAAGCGTCGCTGTTTTCAGAGATAAGCCTAAAGCTGGAAGCTCAGATCAAGAGCAGATCTCATTGCTGTGGCAAATACCACTGTACACCCAGATTCATTATTACTTGTTTTCACAGGCTTTATAGTAGTTGAATTTGTGGAGCTACTTGCACTCTGCAAAGGGGTTTGAATGGTTTTAATTAAATGTTGATAAAACAGAAAAGGAATCTTGGGATGTGAAAACAAATTAATTCTGGTCATTAGTCACCTGACAAGCATATTACAGTACAGATTTTTTATAGCTCCATGGATGCTTGTGAAAGTGGAAAGATGGTATTCTAAATGCATTCCTTGTTAGCTGCTTTGAGTCACTGTGAATATCACTTTAGTTACCTACTAAATTACTGAAGCAGTTATGTAAAGTGCTTTCAAGGCAGTACATTACCATGCCTGTATCTGATTTTGAAAATGAATTCTGAAAGCTTAGCTGTAAAAAGTATAGGATCAGCTTAGTACAGTTCAGAAACTGCTGTAAAATCTTGAAATGAACGTAGTAGAACGTTTTGGTGATATGCAGCTGCCAGCTGCTCTTATGGACATGGCAGAAGTATGTCCCATATCCCCCCTTCTGCCCTGCTTTGTTCTTTTCTGTTTGTTACATGTCACATGGAGTTAACATTTGTCCCCTGCTTTTTGCATCCTATATAGTAGTCCTGTCAGCTGAGAAAAAAGTAAGTAAAATAATAAAATAGGCTAGCACCGCCTTAACCATGTGGAATCACTCTGATTTCATACACTGATCAAGCCTGTTTGATAAAGAAACCAGTCTGAGTAAATACAAGAGTGTCACATATACGGAAAAAACTCCTCCAGGTTCCCTAAAAAACGGCTACTGAGGTGTGTATTACTGGGATTATGAGGGACACATAATGCTTTATATTTCTATACAAATTGTGTTGGCAGTTCCTGCAACGATATGTACCAGATCTGAGAATAACTTTTACCAATGTACTGCTACTTGAAGTTGCTTCATTTTAGCTGTTATGCAGAAAACATCTTCTTATGTCTCAGTTTATCAGCACAGACTATTACAGAGACTGAAGGATGTTTGGATATCCAGATTATATATTAATTTGCAGTAAAGTAGCAAATTGGAAGGGGGCATAAAGTAAATGAACTAAACTAGGCCAGCAAGACTAATTTCTTTATCATAACATAGCATGTTGCGTTCATTAGATTTTCCACCAAGAATGAATCTTCCTTGCTTTTTGTCAGTAATAGAGCTGACAAAGAAAAAAGGAGAAGGGAAAAGAATGAAACAGTTGCATTTTTCTGGCTGACTGACACAGATTAAGAAACCCTTGAAGAGTGAGTCTGCCTAGTGAGCAGATAGGAAATTAGTATAATTGACACCAAGATCACCTTTGCTATCTGACGTTTAGGACTTTGGAACTCGTGTCAGTAGCAGGCCTGGGAAACTTTGGGAAGCCCTGAACAATCTGTGTTAAAGGCAGCTTCTCTGCGTGCTTGCCCTGATATTCTGGGTCAGGGAAGGTTTGGGCTTTTCTGTTAATAGAATAAGTCTGCACAGAAGGTACCAGTGATACAGGTGTCTGGGTGAAGCAGGGCAACCAGAATTTTATTGAAGGTCACTATTTCCAAGAGATGTTGAAAGCTTAAAAGAAAGAAAAGAATGTTTGATCAGAATATTTTGGCCAGCTGAACCTTCCACCATTCCTTGGGCAGAAGTAACTTTTCAGCTAGGTGGGAATTTACTGTCTGAAGGTGAGTGCATTCTAGCTATCCAAATACTACAATTGTCTGTAACATGGCATACTGTACACCTGCCAGGGTATCAGGATGGCCTCTGCATCTAATACTCACTTGCACAGAACCAAAAAAAATCCAGTACAGAACACAGAGTGATAAACTTGCCAGTGAAATACTGTGCTCCTGAAGTACATTCCAAAGGAGATCTGCATGACAAAACTTTGAGAGAAAGGCAGAAGAGGAACAATACCAGCAGCTAGCAATGGGAAGGCTCTTTTTGTTTCAAATCCCTGTGCCTCTGAAGTTAGTAGCTGTCACCTACAAAATGTTATTATCTCTAGCAGAGGAGCATTAAGCAGTGTTAAACAAAAGGAAGAATTAGGTTCATTATCTTAAATTGGTTATCTTAGAACTATCTTGGAACACAATATAATTTTTAAATAGTGCATTAGGGAAATAAAATACAAATGAACAATTATTTTAATATGATTGACCAAGAAACTGCTGCTGGCTGACCCTGACTGGATGCCAGGTGCCCACCAAAACTTCTCTATCACTCCCCTCCTCAGCTGGGCAGAGGAGAGAAAGTATAATGAAAGACTCGTGGGTCGAGATAAGGGCAGGGAGAGATGACTCACCAGTGACCATTATGGGCAAAACAGACTCCTCTTGGAGAAATTAGTTTAATTTCTTGCCAATCAAATCAGAAAAGAGTAATGAGAAACAAACCCAAGTCTTAAAACCTGTTGTTGCCCTGAC
The DNA here is from genome assembly GCA_013397115.1 of Edolisoma coerulescens. Lineage (NCBI taxonomy): Eukaryota > Metazoa > Chordata > Aves > Passeriformes > Campephagidae > Edolisoma > Edolisoma coerulescens. Next base: position 365,204 of record VWZW01001404.1, on the reverse strand, counting down.
ACCACCTTTATTCCTGGGCTCAACTTCACTCCCATTTTCTCTCTCCCCTTCCCTCCAATGGGACAGGGGGATGGCGAATGGGGACTGCGGTCAGTTCATCACGCATCTCTGCCACTCCTTCCGCCTAAGGGACAGCAGTCCACACACCCTTTCCCTGCTCTAGCCTGAGGTCCCTTCCAGAGGAGACAGTCCTCTATGAACTTCTCCAGTGTGAGTCCTTCCCATAGGCTGCAGTTGTTAATGGACTGCTCCAAAGTGGATCCCTTCCCATGCGGTATCCTTCAGGAACAGGCTGATCCAGCATGGCTCCCCTGTGTGGTCACAGGTCCTGTCAGCAATCCTGCTCCAGAGAGGGCTCCTCTCTCCCTGGGGCCACAGGTGCTGTCAGGAACAGACTGCTCCAATGTGGGTTTCCTACAGGGCCCCAGCCTCCTTTGGGAATCACCCTGCTTTGGTGTGGGGTCCTGCACAGGCTGCAGGTGGATCTCTGCCCCACCATGGACCTCCAAGGGCTGCAGGGGCACAGCTGCCTCACCATGGGCTGCACCATGGACTGCAGGGGAATCTCTGCTCCTGCACCTGGAGCACCTCCTCCCCCTCCTCCACTGACCTCGCTGTCTGCAGGGTTGTCCCTCTCACCTGTTCTCACTTGTCTCATCTGACTCTGGCTGTGCACCTTTTTCCCCTTCTTAACTATGTTATCCCTGAGCCTCCACCACTGTTGCTGATGGGTTCAGCCTTGGCCAGTGGCAGGCCCCTCTTGGAGTCAGCTGGCATTTGTTCTGTCATTATTCTTTGAGCCTTTGCAACCAAATGTAATCCTTACATACATGTGATGCCATATATTAAAAACAATGGCATTGATTTTAATATATGGTGCTGCTTTGTAAGAGTTTGAAGAAAACTTCAAGTGGGAAGTTACCACTGAGAATGTAAAAGTATTCAGCTTCTCTTTCTTTGTTAAAAGAAGACAGTTTTATCTCACAAAATGGCAGTTGGTTTGGCTGATTGTAGTTCTAAAGATTGATATTGTTCAAATATTGAAATGTACATCTCCTTGTGAAAGACATACTGAGCAAAATAGACTGCTACCCCAAAAAACAGGAGGAATAAAATTTAAAAATTGGACAAAGAGCGTCAGTGTTTCAGAACATATCTTATGGAAGAATCTTTTGAAGTCAATGCTCGTTTATATTCCTCCACATCTAAACTCTTTGTATTCTCTAGGCTCAAACTTCAGGTTCAGGAGCTAGCAGAGATTTGGTAGGAGAATGAGAAATTTTTTTTTTTGGTGACGTGGGATTGTGCTGTCAGTTCAAAATGGAGATCCAGTCAGTGAGCACTGAACTCACATCTGTCATTATTCAAAGACCAAAAAAAACCCCACTTTATAAAGGAGAGTTTCAATTTTCTAAAATCATGGTTAATAAATTCCCCAGCTGCCGTCTTGTACTATAATACATTCAAATCCACTTTTCAAAGACCTGAGGTGTTATGATGCATTGTGTTTTCCTCTGTCCCTCCTACCAATGACAATAAGACCTCTGCATCCCAGACAGTCAGGCAGCATGGATCTCATCTCACACCTCTTGCCCTGTCACCTGTGACAAGACAATGCACAGCAAACCCAAGGCTTGCTGGAGCAGTAAGATAGGGCAGAAAGGTGGCTCTAATGGTGAGGAAACTGAAGATCTTTTCCCTATAACTGAGCTGAAACAGCGTGCTGGTCCCATTGTTTTTATGTACATATTTTTGGCTGTAAATGAATTGGAATACATCGTTTTCTGCTACCATGGAGAGTCATCCAGCACTTCAGCTAGTGAACACATTATTTCATTCTGAGGTTTTACTATTACTGCTCCAGATTCTGGTCTGCTTGTACCGTCTGTAAGGAGACATAGTAAACATGGTCGATTTAATCCCACTCTATGAGAAAGAAAATAACTATATTTTTCACACAGAGAAGACTTAAGATTTCAATTGTGAATTCTCAGCAAAACTAACTTTAACTTGGAGGCTCCCCATGCTCTTTACCAGGAGATAAGAGGGGGAAAATACTTTTTTGGTAATTGCTCTCAATATTTTCCTGTGTTTAGAGTGACACTAAAGCAATTTCCATGGAAGACATTTATGAAGCAGTTTGATTAGGCAGCAGGCACAACAAGCAGTGCTATTTGGAGGGTTAACACTTGCGCCAGTTGTGGAGCTTTGAGGCACAGAGCCAGAGGCCAAGTGACATTAGCTGCTCAAGAAATGCACTAATCGCCTTAGAAATGCAATGCCTGGAGAGTCTCTTAGGTATTACGTAATGGAAATTGTAAGGGAAAGGATAAAAGTCAAACTTTGTGTATTTACTGAAGATTATTGACGTAGTTGTGACATCATTGACAGACAGTCACAAGACACCTTTTGTGTACACAGTCCAACAGCCAGCTGGCAATTAGCACAATGCCACCCAGGCAAGTGGAAATGTGGTACTGTACCTACAAACACGCTCCAGGAGGTATTTCCCTAACAGCTGACTGCCTTTCATCCACCATACACAGAAGGTGCCAGAGAACTGACTATTGGTCTTGTAGCAATCATGGCAGTTTCATCTGAAGGGTTGGATTTCCCCCCTCACATCAAAAAGGGCATTGAGGTACTGGAGCGTGTCCAAGGGTGGCCAGTGAAGCTGATAAAAGGTCTAGAAAACACATCTTATGAGGAACAGCTGAGGGAATTGGGGTTGTTTTGTCTGGAGAAGAGGAGGTGCAGGGGGGACCTCATTGCTCTCTACAACTGTCTGAAAGGAGGTTGTAGCCAGGTGGAGAGTTGTCCTCTTCTGCCATGTCTCAAGTGACAGGATTAGATGAAATTGCCTTAAATTGCACCAGGGGAGGTTCATATTAGATATTAAGAAAAAAATTCACTGAAAGAGTGGTCAGGAATTAAAATAAGTTTCCCAGGGAGGTAGTGAAATCACCATCTCTGGAAATGTTCAAGAGGTGTCTGGATGTGGCACTTTTGAGTACGGTTTAAGGGTGATTATGTTGGTGCTGGGTTGATCATCCAGTTGGACTGGATGATCTTGAAAGTCTCTTTCAAACCTGATGATTTTGTGACTGTGATTTACCACATCCTCTTTATGATTGCTCAGCTTGAAACACCAACGATGATTTGAGCCTATAGAGTGTTTTTGTTAGGATCCATGCAGTGCAAAGAATTCTGCAAAATGCCACTGGGCTTTTGACTTATTTGGGGTATTCAGCCATCTCTTTAAGAGGTAAAGGCTAGGCAAGCATAAGGGAAATATATTAATGAGTTAATTAAGATTGTAGTGGATCATGACTCATCCAGAGTAGCAGAAATCCCAAAGTTAAAGAAAGCAGCCCTGATCTGCATGGAGACATTTGGCATTTGGTCCCTGGGTGAAACAGTTAAGTGGCATGATGTCCTGACAGATTCACAACTCCCAGAGGCCAGAAGGTGGCTGTCAGAAGGCAAAACGTGTGAAGAAAGGAGTTTGGATATCTAGACATATGATACCTAACTCCCTGATGTTTGAGAGTTCCACCACAAATCAGTTGAAAATTCTAGACTGGATTTGTAGATGTGCCCTCTATGATCGAGCAAACTGCTCTGTAGAACAACTTTGAACTGCCCCATGGAAATCTTGTGATTGATGTGGGAGGAAGGAATGTAGCCCATGAGTTTAAAAGCAGTTGTTCTTACCTGCTTATATTAAGAGCTGAGAAAAATAAGGAATTAAAAAAGCAATGCAGTAATTTTCCTACTACTGAGCAGTTCAGGTCAGGTATTAGGGCTCTGTGCAAATCTGTTAATTTAATTGAAACTCTACAGCTGCCTCTTTGCCAGAATTCACAAGCCTGAAAAACAAGTCCCACAAAGCTCATAGGCTTCAGCTAGCAAGTCCACTGCTGTTCAACTGATGGCCTCATTCTGATATAATTGTAAAATTGATATAATTGTAAAAAAAAGGAAGAAAACAAAGGAGTTACAAAATTCTCTATAAAGGAGTAAAGATTCTGTTGGCAAATCTTAAATGTTGTTACTAAGCTTTGTATTTTTATCACAGAAGAAAATGATAATGTGGTCGTAAAAGATAACTTTAACTGGAGACGAGATAAAAAAAGTATTTAGGAATTGCTGAAGTGAATCAGCTTCAGTGGACTATGTGCTGTGACATCTGTTCTTTGACTGTGGCAAGTGCTGCAGAAGTTGAGGAATGGGATGGTAAACAACCCTGGAGCAGCGTGTCCTAGGAGAAGCCACTGGAGTGGGGACTGCAGCCTTCTCTTCATGACTCCAAACAGGTCTTACTGGGGCCACTAGTCTCAGAAAAGAACAACCTAGCCTTAAAACATGCCCCTCTTCTTTATTTTATTGTCAACCCCCACATCCTACTACCATGCAGGCTCAGAATTAATTCAGGAATCATTCAGTGTACCAAGACAGAGACAGAATCATCTGAAAGTTTTTTCCTTTCTGCAAGTCATCTTTTTGCTTCCTCTGCTCTGTTAATCAGTTTTATTTGCTGAAATCAGGGCTGACATCACCTTGAAACATCACACTGGGAACAAAGGACACCACTCTTTTCTTGTCCTGTCAGTGACTCCTGCATTTGGCAAGCACAAGGATTTGAGGAAGGAAAGGCTTGGGAGCAGATAATCAGATGCCTTTTCCATACCAAATAATTGAAAGATTTTTATCTTCTGAGTACCAAACTAATTCATTTGGGGTTTCATATTCTGAACAGGGACTGTGCCCTTTTGCAGAACCTAGAGACTTCTCGTCTTCATCCATGGCAACAATGAATGATGAGCTGTATTTCTACACCCACTGCCAGCTAGCTTCATATTTCAAGTACCTCCATCAAAGCAGAAAACACTATCAAATAATTATAAAACAATGTGATTTGATGGACCTTATCTTATATCTTGAAAGAAACCATTCAGCTGAAATTGAGAGCCTTCTTTTCCCGAAGTAGAAAACTCTTAACAGCAAAGGAAATAACACACTGGTTTCAATCCTGGAACTTTCTGTTGGTAAGAGCAATATTAAATTCTAGTTCAGAAAAATTTTAGACAATAGTGATTCAGATTGCTTCTCTATTTTAAACTCATAAAGAGCTCAGGGAGAGTTTTCTTCTTAGCTGTGAGCCATGGTGTGCAACCATAGTGATGCAGTTTGCTATGGAAAAAGGATTAAATTCATTATATCTACTCGCAACATAATCTGCAAGGATTCAGTTGATACATGCTTCCCTTCGAGCTCTGATCTTGTCTGTGTGACCCTCTGGTTCTGCACCTGCAGTGCCCTTGAAAAGGCTGCCATACAGTCCACTTGGCTGTCTGGTAGGTCTGTCAGATGAAGGTAGAGCCCTGCCTCTTCCCCAGCACTTCACAAGTGCCCATGGAGAGCGATACAACCGTGCACTGCATTCCCAGGCAGAAGAGCAGGATTGTGTTCAGTCCACCAGGAGAGCCAAGCACTCTCATGCTTAAGCATTATACCAAATAAAGTGGTTTTGCATCTTCCAAGTCTGCAACAAACCCATGATCACCTTAACAGACACTGTTCACTGAGTACCCGAAGTGAACACAAAAATTAGTGCTTTGTCTCCAAGAATAAAATGCAAATGTTAAAATACTTCAAAAATGAATAATATTTATTTTGCTTTACTATGTTATTTATTTAAAATACTCTTGTTTTAGTATTATTTTCAGAGATGTCATATGCTACCCCACCTTTCCTATTATTAGAATGTTTCACTAGTGACTAATATTTGCAAATCAACTAAAGAGTAATGGAAGCTTCTTCACCTTTCATGCTTTCAGTTGAGAGCCCCAAAGGTATTTAGGATGCAATGACTACAGGGGCCAGCCTTGGCCAGATTGTTCTGAACTGATCTACTTTGCTGATACCTTCGTATCTCCGAAGTGGAATTTGTTGGGAAACATATAAAAATATTATTTGTTGAATTACAATCAGCTCTTACTCTCTTTGGACATGTGTCTAAGTGAGGAAGGGTGATATGTAAAACAGTTGACAAGTAAAGCAGAAAGTTACATCATAAGGTTCAAAACATAGAAAGGAAAGGAAAACACAAAATAATGCAAACATGAAAGAAAAATGAGTTTGTGTTTCCAGAGTATGATATCACAGAGTTTTCTGGGACTTTCCCTGTATCCTTATAAACCTTAATAGCCTTCCAAGTCAAGACTTGAAAGAAATCAATGACAATAATTCCACTGATTTCAACATTTCCTTCTTACCAAGAGACACATATAAATAGCATCAGTATTACCATGGAAGAAAACATTTGTCTCCTCATGGAAAACAGTATTACAAAGAACAGGAGTTACTGTATCAGTTGTGGGAGATTTTCCGTGCAGAATTGTGGAAGGACTTTGACATTGGCAATGTGATTTGCTACGTGCTTCAGCTCAGCAAAAGATTTTGGCCATGAAACAGTTTTTAGAAAAGCTAGAGTCAGAAACGGAATATAGGGGAACGGGATCAGTGTATGGCAGCAGTTACATGTAGTGGGACCTGACCTGTCACGGTATCGCTTTGTAGCAAGAACAAGAAATAAACATGAATTTAGAACAAGAGTTGCCATGTGTGACTTTCAGAGCACAGCATGAGCCTTTTACTTACATCTCCACTGTTGCCAGGCCTAAATTTTTAGAATGAGACCTTGGTGGGGAAAAGGGCTTATAGAAATTATTTGCCATTTGGACTGCCTGGCTTGATAGAGGTGAATGGGGCAAACGCAGCATAACACTTGTAGCCTGCTGGAGACTTCCAGCCATTGAAGTAACAACCGGCAATTTTGCCACATTGTTTTCAATTAAAACAGTATATCTAAGGAAAAAAAGAAAAAGGCACAGTGGAAGAGCGATCTTGCACAAAACCTTGCATGCTATTTGACAGCAAGCTCTTACAGGAGTTACAGCAGCCCTTGGCCCGTGCTGCACGCTTGTGTGAGTGCTTGCCCAGGGAGCAGCAGTCAGGGCTGTGCCACTGACAGCACCTCCAAAGGCAGATGAGCACACAGGTGTGTGCGTGGGTGGGGAGCGTACAACTAAGGAAGAAGAATAGCAAATGGAGAGATAAACCACACAAAGGGACTATGTTTGAGCTTTGTTATGAAAACTCAGAGACAGCGAGAGCTGTAAAAGTTACTTGCTGTTCCACATAATGAGCTAACTGGTAGAAGATTCTGCAAAGGCCCAGGACTCCTCCATGTTTCTTAAGGACAAATGAATGCCTTTCATTTTGCTAGAAGAAAAGTTCTTGTCTGAATAGATATGAGTGACTTTCCTTCCCTGACATTTCTTATGGGAAATTATGTACTGTGTTAAAATCTTTGATGCAAAAATTTCAGTCACAGGTCATTCTGTATGTAAGGGTATATTCCCTGGGTTATTTAGATCTGTATATTATACATTCGTAAGCTTTTTACAAGCTCATTTGTGTGTCTCATGATTAAAAATTCTGTTTATGTTTTTTCGCTTGTCAAGACATAATCAGCTTTCATGCTGTGTCTATGTGATATCTTCAATAATCAGTTAGGTTTATGGGGAAAGCAGGAGCAGCAATGCCGTACAAAGTGCTTCTTGGGGATGAGCTGAAGCTGTGAACTCCGTTTTCATTCTGCTTCGCTTAAAATCTGAAAGCTGTGGGCTGCTGCCAAGGGAAGTTTCTCTGACAGCCTGGACTCTGTTAGCTAACTAGCTCCCCCTCTTGAAACTGCAGAAATGCTGACAGGAGTCGGGGATGTAAAGGGAAGTGAAATGAAATCCATCGTGTTGGAGTTCTCTCATTTCAATAACAGTCGTGTTTTATTTTTTTTTCTTATATGTAGCTGACAGCTGGGGAATGTCCTTGTCTTGCTGCTGGGGCTTTCTGAACTGACCCTGTAAGAATGTAAAAGGGGCTTTGGTGCCTGTTGCAAAGGAATTCAAGGCTGCAGAGGTCACCCTAGTGCCAGTGTCCAACGGAGAAAGGCAGCAGAGCTCCCCCGCTGAAGGGCACTGGAGAAGGATGGTAGAGGACAAGGATGGCTGGGGGACAAGATGGTTCAGCTCCACCCCGCAGCAGCCCCTGCTCGGGACTCCAGCAAACACCAGGGCAGGAAGGGAAGCGCCCATCTGTGCAGGACACAAACATCAGCTGTGCCTCCCGGGGCATTCCTGCCTGACAATGAGCCCAGCTGACGCGGGGAGGTGGCAGCTGTGCTGCTGCGCGGCACGGCTTTGCTGGGAACAGGGCTGTCAACACAGTAGGTAACTACAGTCCCCATTTTCTGCCTAGTTTTTGGGTTGTTTGTTTTTTTGGTTTTTTTTTTTTTTTTTTTTTTTTTCTAGAACAGATATTAGGTATATAGAGAGATTTAGTTCTAGGGCGTCGAATGGTGAGGTATGTGAGTCTGCAGCTGAGAAAAAGGTGTCTTTGGTATACAACAGGCCTCATTACATGGAACTCTTTCCACATGGGTTTTACAGAGAGCTGTCCTTGCCTGAAAATTCCCATTCTGAAAAAGTTAATATATGTCAGGATGGATAAAGGGCAGGAGAAGTGTTCTTGCTTTGTAGAGAGGGTTAACTGAGATATGGAGCTGCATTTAGACTTCTTACTACACTATTCAAGCATCCAAAGACTCATTAGATGAAAAAACATTTGCCATCCCTGACATCCCTGAAAGAATTAACATTAAAACTTAGGACACCTAATTTCCAGGTTTTTCCTGGCAGTGGGCTATAAATCCAGATCCTTTTTGTTTCTTCTTCCTCTCTCCAGTACCATGAATCTTTCATGCCTTTGGCTAGTGGCCCACTTTCAACAGGAAGGACAGAGTAAGACCAGTGTATAATCAGGTGAGATTTCTTCTGCGTAGAGGCAGAAGTAATTTTAAATCTGTAGATTGAAAAGAGTGTGACCAATTTTCTGGATAAAAATCAATTGCTTAAAATGGAGAAGACTACCACTAGCTTGATTTTGGGCTAAATAAGATGCCTTGTGTCGTTTTCAAGGGTGTGGTAGGATCAGCTAACAGAGCTGTTTTGGTATTCAGCTGCCTGTGTGTCACTGCAGCCATTCAGTGAACCGCAGTGGAGCAGCCATCACAGCTAGGGATGCAACTGAGAGTTTATACCCTTCTCATGCAAATAATGTAGCATTTACTCACTTCTCATATAATCCAAATGGTTGAAGTTTTACAGTTCTTAAAGTCAGGCTTAAGCCTTTCTAATCAGCCTAAATACATCCTTGGAGATACATCTTAGTTGTTTAGGTGTCTTGAATTCTATGTAAATCCACCGTAAATCTTAGTCACAAAAATATCTTTCAATACCTTATGACACCTGTCCCAAGTCATCCTGAAAATCTATAAGGACTGAAAGCAAATTACTCGTATTCTTCCCAAGAGTTCTATCCACACTATGGTGTTTCACTTAAATTCAGTGAGTAGCACTATTTAATTAAGTGGCAAACACAAAGATCTCAATTTTTGGATATCCATTGTAGGACACTGTGTCACCTTATTCTTCAGATGAATATCACCTTCTGGACATCTGCAACATCTCTCTGGTAAGTCTGGGCTGTGAACTGTAAACACTGACCCAGATACAACTATTTATTTTTTTAAATCTCCCATCTCGATGGAGAAAAACTTATATAAACGCTTACAGAAATAAAGAAAGTGTTTTGAGGGTACACTCTCAAATCTGCTGAGATACTTGTAGTGTTCAGGTGAACTGTAAATCAGTGGAAAACAAAGAAAAAGTATTTCGGATTTTTAGTCTCCAAATGTGTTTCTACTTATGTACAAAGAAAACTATTAACAGGACAGGTTGAGGTAAATTTTGTTTTAGTCCCTTCCCAAATCTTCTAATACATTATTTGCCCAAAACATCATACATATTTTAATTTCAAATAGTAATGATCAAAACAACAAGAAAAGACTGGGTTCTGTTTTGCATCCAGTCTTTTCATATTTGTTCTTACAGTCCTCTGAAAGCTTGCTCTCTGCATTCTTTTTAAAGTAGAGCTTTAAGATTCAGGTTTTCAGCTGATAATCTTCGAGAAACTCTGCCCATTTTTATCTGTTGAAAATCTGAACTTCAAATGGTTTCACAAAAAAACAAAGCAAAACAAAAAGCCCCTTGCTATACCCAAGTTATGCACACAGGAAACTTGCCATGGAGTGTGTTAGCATGTCTGAAAATACAGTGTATTTTTCCTGATGTATATTTTATCAACTGCACAAATACCAGCACATATTAAATGCCTGGATCTGCATGCAGTAGTGTTCTTTAATGCTCATCATATTTAAAGCTGGGGGTCCTCTAGGCAAAAAGTGACTGTCTGGTTTGGAGGTGATGCAAAGAAGGTCATCTACATTAAATGAACTAGACTGGGCTCAGTAATAGTGAGCCATTCTCAAATACTAATGACCATCTGGATTACAGATGCAGTAGCCAGATTGTCTGTTGTGTCCACCAAGTGAGTTGTCTTACCCTGGGAAAAAACTGTCATCTGTCTGTCTTGCCCTGTAGACATGAGCTTTCTTCCAACCTGTCCACATGGATTTACTGGTGGCAAGGTCATCCCGTTCTCTGGAACGTCACTCGCTTGCATTTGCTGGCTGCTTAGCAGCTGCCAAAATTTTTGGAACAGAAAAAAATGGCAAGGGACTGGAAATAAGATAGTAAAACTGAAATATTTTCTCTTTGTTTCTGGTGCACATTCACCAGTACTTAAAGAAAACAATACCTATTTATTAGCTGAATAAAAACTCTTTTCTCAGCTCTGTTTGTTAAATAGATGATGTCGGTTGTAGGGTGTTTCTCTTCTCAGCTCCCATGCTGTGAAACTCTTCTCCTTTTGTTAAGCAGAATAAGCAAATCATTGCAAGACCTAAAATCTTGTTAAAAAATGCACCAATTTGATTTGGCATTTAATTAACACATTTTTGTTTGGTATTACTGTGTGAGTCTTGACTCTACTTACAAATTTTCCTTTCATTTTTTTAATGCAATTGTGCTTTGCTTTTAAGGGTGCCCCGAGAGTCCATTATCTATATAATTTCTGCTCTGTTTTTGTGGGTTTAGCATCATGCTATCATTTATTCGGTAGAGTATTGTAAATATTTTTCTGAGTACAAAATTTAGAAGTTAATCATTCCTGAAGACTTTATACTACTGAATGTTATCCTTGTGTTTGAAATGCACAATTCTGAAGAAGCTCTGCAAAGTATTGCAGGCAGTGAATACATCAAGCACTTGTATTTATTTTCAAAGCTTCCTTATATCCTTGTGAGCACACAGACAATTATAACCTGAAAGGGCTTAGTGCCTCAGTTAACTTCAGATTCTGGAGAAAATAGTGCTTCCAGAAAAGGTTTCAACCCAAAATCTGCAGGTAGGTAGCCTGGGGATTCATTTGTGATTGTCATGGTGAAGTGTTTTTGCTAATTAATTTTGCTAATGAGGTGATAAACAAACTAAGGGAGGCCTCTCCTTTTTAACACTAGCTCGGATTTCATTAGTAGTAGCTTGTCCGTGACAATTGCAGGTAAATCCCAGACAGTATTCATTGCAAGCAGTAAATGCAAGGCACTGGGATGCTCTGACACCAGTTTTAGCCCAAAGCCTTGTATGATTCTTGTAACTGTCAAGGTGGATATTCAGTAAGCTGCAGTGTGAGCAGGGAAGGCCATACTTCCATGTTACTGCAAACACACCACATGGCTTTGATGGGAATATGTTGTGAAGAACAATGTAGATGTGGTAAGAGAGGAAGGAAGGAGGGCTGCTGTTAAGGAGCTGGAAAATGTGAAATGCTGTGTGTGTTTAGGGAGATGCATTCATGCACAAGTGTGTGCTCTCTCTATATGATAAATAGTTTTACAGTGTTAAGTGTGTGCTTAAGTACCTCCTTACAGTGGGGTTGCAAGAAACATGGCTAAGAAAGCAGAGAAGAAAGGAATAGGGAAAAGGAAATTAAAAAGTGAAAAGGAAATAAAAAAGGGAATCAAAAGAAAAAAGGAAGAAAACCATGTATTTTTCACTCATTTATTTTATGGACTGCTAATATAGCATGTGTATATGTGTCTCTGTGTATATATAGATGTAGACAGGTGCATATGGTTAGATATTCAGAAAACCTGTGTGCAGACAGAGCTTTTATCTTCATTACATGTAAAAGAGAACTAAGTATATCTGCTTGAAAAAAAGTCTTCTGTGTGGTATTTCATCTGGCATCATCAGAAAAGGTGTTTTCTAAGCAGATCAGAAACAGTCTGTAGCTCACTGTAGCAATTCCGTTTGGAGTAAACGAGCTCTTAATTAGGTGAGGGCTGATTTCTTGGCATTTGAGACTCTTTGAAACTCTCAGACTGCTCTTCATGTAAAAAAAAAAATACTGCTCTTTGTAAAACTTCCTAGCAAGTGGGAGCATAGTATATAGGAAAACAGGATCCAAAGCCACACACCATTGCTAAGAGAATTATGCAAAGGTGAATCAGACTCCATTTTGTACCTGATTAATTCCACTGAAACATTTGGCAAATACTAGCTAGTAAGATAAAAGTAGCATCTTCTAGAGTATAGGTGTTTCGTGAGCAAGGATATGACAGCTCTGATCTAACCTAAAAATCATTCTCTGCTGTGGGAGGCATCACAAAACGCATCAGCTTCCTTTTGAAGCTGGTTCGCTTCTTGTCCTCACAGCAATGGGAAAGCTGTTTCTTAGCTTCATTCCCATGATGGTTAGAGACTATATCATTTCCTTCATTAGCCTCTTCATGGCCTTGCTATTCCTTTGGCCCTGGTATAGCCACCTACTTCCAACACCAGCTGCAGCTACGTTGCTCAGCACACCCACCCCACGGAATGATCTCCAATCCCCTGGCCCAAGTAACACAGACTGGCTGATATTCAAGCCTAATCCTCTGTAGAGCAGGGGAGCAGATGAGCCCAATTGACACCATATAGCCCATATGGTACTCACGTACATCTAAAACACGACTGTTTTTATCTGTGGGGGTGGTTTGGTTCATCATATTTATAAGTGTGAGGACTGTGTTGCAGCCCACAGATTGGCTTTTCCATGGCATGAAATAATAGATCTTGCATGCTCTGGGTTGTGGCATATATGTGCTGGGAGTGCTTGAGAATTCCTACATTCTGTTTTGGTGGAACTGGTTGATTTCTTCCCAAAGAGGTCCTGGAAGTAAATAAGCAGATGAGGAGGCAATGAGCATAAAGCAAGAAAGGAGTGAACTGAACTATCCAACTATACTGGTACCCACAGGCTTTAGCTTCAGCAGCATAACCTGCCTTGCTGGTTATCATCATCACCATTTCTTTGGAGAGGGCATTCATATTTCATCCTAGGTTGTGTTTTACTAATCAAATAGTCTTCCCTTTTTCCAGATCATTCCATTATCCCTTCTTTATGAACAGCTTTAACGTATTTTCCTGGAATGTGAATTACTAAGATTTTACACAGTATTCCAGATAAAGTTTTGTATGCTGCTTAGTAAAAGAAAAAAATTTCTTTGCTCCAGAGAAAGATCTAGGGTAACATAACTGAATATTGCATTTATCTTTCTCATATTGGCCTTACTTACTTAGTTCATTACAAGCTTATTCACAGTGTAGACATCTCAAACTCATGCACTTGTCTAGATGTCTTTCATAATCAATAGAGAGAAATAAGTGATTCATCTCATTCTGAAGTAAAGGTCTGAAAAAGGTCAGATCAATACTGTCTGGAAGTGCCTGTTTGTCCCCTTTTACTGCAGAAGCAGTCTGGGTTGAGGAGTGAGGGGAAATATGTCTATACTGTAGACATCTGAAGTTAGGTCAGATAAATCCCTGATTGATCAATACTGAGATGATCACACTCTATTTCCTCTTTGCTGTCACTAACATCTAAGAGCTCTTGAATTATAGGAATTATTCTTGTTATGAACCTGCAATTGCAGGAGCTTCCATATGTTGTATTAATTAGGTAATTCATGAATTTCTATTAGCTCAGTCCTCTGGGTCAATATAACATTTCTACTGTGTGGTAATCCAGTTCTCTTTCATAGTGATTGTGTCTCCCAGTTTTATGTCAGCACCCAAACTGCACTTGTGGCTTCCTACATTTTGTGCTGTTGTTTGTGAAAGCTTTCAATCATTTGATCTCACAGGTTTTCAAGAATCTTTAAGAATATTGTCCCTGAAATACACGTATGACCCTCAATACAAACTGCTGCTGTCTCCTACTTGTCTCCATTTTTTTCTGTACTGTACAATTTTAGCTAAAACTCAGCTTCTTTGTTATCTAACAGCCAGTGTAAAGGAAGATTAAATTATTTGGCAAAATTCAGGTAAATGGGCTACATCAGCTATATCTTAGATTAAAACTGAATTTTCTTTTAAATAAAAAAACCAAGGAAGAAATATGCGGTTAATTTAAAAAATATTTTTTGGTAATCTGTTACTACATTTATGCAATTTTCAATATATTTCCTTGGAAAATTATTATTTCCTTCTAACTGCATTATAAGCAATGCACAATCCCACCAATGGACCTCTAATTTTTCCTTCTTAAATATTACTGGCTTGTTTGCTGGTCTTTCCTCATGTATTTCCTGATTTGATCAAGTCCTTTAAAATCCCAGACATTAGACTGAGAATTCCTTGTGTCAGCTCTTTGGATATTTTGGATTGTTTCTCTCCTTTCTGTGCCTTCTTCAGGTTGAATTCTGAGTTCTGTGTCTGTCTGACATAATTTTAATTGCAATGCTTTCCTTTCTCTTTGCCTTGCTTTCTTCACCTCTTCCCTTTCAGCATTGATTTTATTGAAAACTGGGACAAAATATTCCTTTTCTACCTGGGCTTTATCTAGATCGTTTAATTTCTACTCCAGTGTCAGTGATGAGGAACTCTTTTTTCCTTTCCTTTATCTCTTCATGCTTATATGTTATTTGTCTTAAGTTTTGCTGTTGTATGTAACTCAGCTACACTTTGTCAGTATTTTGTCCCTTCAATTTCTCACCTTCCATATGTATATATTTCTCAAGATATGTATATTCCGTCTTTTTTTCAGTTGTCTGTGGAATCTCTGCTTACCTCTAATATCTCTTCTCAGATATGTTATATGTAACAGGGTTTTATCCTTGTTTGACTAATGAATGACAGGAAAGTTCATAAATTTGACAAAGAAATTCAAGGCCTCACATATGAAGCTCTGAGTTTTTCAGTCCAGTGGACATCACTCACTAATTACCTTAATTTTCCACTGTCTTTTTCTTGAGTTAAAAACTTTATCCATAGATTTGTTTCACTTAATCTGAGTCAATTTATCATTACTCAGTGCAAGGTTTCTCCTGTGATTAATTCTTCCATAAAGCCTTTTACTGATTGCCAAAAATAAGCCAAAAATGATGTGTCAGATGGTGGGCTCTTTCTGCAGTCATTGAGGAGGGGCAGACAACTCCAGAACATGAATCAGCCCGTGGAAGTCTGACTCTTGCTCTGGAAAGGCCGGCTGCAGCTTCTTGGCTTGGAGGCATCATAGTTGAGACAGGCTGGGCATCTTCCCTGGGTCGTCCCTCTGGAGGCCATGTTTGGTGAGCTGCCACTCCCACAGGCAGGAGAGCTCTTGTATTATTAGTGACCTTTGTTTCCCATTCTCCAAGCAGGCAGTTGGGCTCCTGTGGCCGTGTAATTCCCAGCAGTGTGCCATGGGTGTGGTATGCATGCATGTGTCTAAAGTGTTCTCCAGGTCTTGAGCCATACTCACATTAATCTGATCACACAGAAACTGCAGGCCTTCAACACTGCTTCAGGGTGAACAATTCTTCCTTAGTGTACTTGTAGGACAAGGGAATTCTATTTCACAAGTCCCATCACTTCCTATTTCCTTGCACTATTTAGCAGAATGGATGTATTGATACAACGATATTATTGTGATCTGATTCTAATGACTATGCAACAGAGCTCAGTGCCTTTACCATATTCCTGCCAGGATTGGTTTGGGTTTAGCAAGGAGTCAAGGGAGACTGCAGCTTTCTCATTAACAGCACTTGGCAAAGTGCATGATCCCTTACAGATGATGCTGCAGAGTCTCCTCTTGCCCTTTCCCTCCTCCGTACATATGCTGTAATATACTGAATCCTTATTTTTACTTCTCTCAAGCCACCTCTATCCTTCATTCATTTCAGCCCCTAGAGCAATTAACTTAATCAAGCCCAACTCCATTTTTTAAAAAGTGAGGCATTATCTGTAGGGATAGATGTGACTATCTTGTCAATTAGGGAGTCACAGGTAGCTGATTTACCTTATAACAGTGCTATTTTATTTTTTCACTGGGACCTGTTTTCTCTTCCCCCTACTCTTTTTCTCTCACTTTTTCTTCTTCATAGTTTCACCTTTTTATTGCTGTTGCTTTCCTTTAAATTTTACTTATCCCCAGCCCTTTTATTTTCTAATATCTTTCTAAGAAAAAAACCTCTATATTAGTGGTCAAATTAAATCCCATGGGGTTTGACCAGATATAAGCTGGCAGTGATTAGTTCTGTTGTGGCTCCTACCAGCTGCAATGGTAGCTCTAAGAGCCGGTGTAATGTCCAGGCCGTCACTGTATGTGTATCTTTAGCAGTCCCCTAAAAGAAAGGAAATAAGTAAAAGTAACCCTGGCTACCACTGGTCTCAGTGCTGAAAGATATGTCATTGCCTTGAAAGTGATAAATCCCTGGAATCTGCAGATTCTTTTTGTTCTGATATATGAAAGAAGAAAAAAAAAGTTGTTTTGCTACAGGAAGTGCCTTGACTTTATAATGTAACTTACAGTACTGCTGTAGTATAGTAATGTAATGTGTATATCTATGTAATCTAGCAAACTTCATTGCTCCCAGGGTACACTCTGAGGGATTTTAGCAACATTTTTGGTTTCAGTTTATGCCCCACCAGTCAGAAAATGAATCTTTTCCTGGCCTAGAAGTAGAGGTCTTGCAAACAATTGATTTTCATTCCCGAAGCTGAAGCAGAGAATGAGGTCCCAAGCCCACTACACTTTTAGAAAAAAAAAAAAGAAAAAGAAAAAAAAAAAAAAAAAAACGGTTTCACAAACATTCAAGCAACAGAATTTTTTTTTTTAAATTTAGCAAGGGGCTTCTAAGATTCTGGTTCTCAATTCTGTATGAATGCTCCTTGGAAGTTTTGACATTCCCAAACTTTAACCAGTGCACACGATGGAGCTGCCTTAAAACTTCAGTCTCTGAAATTCTAAGCCAAATTCCCTTGTTCTTCAGTGGAAATTCATTGGAAGTAATATATATCTGCGATCCAATGCCTTTTCAAGAAATAAATGCCCTTTCTGATAAAAACCTATTTTAGCGAGAAATTCTGTACTGGTGCTAAGTAAAATACTAGAAATAACAACTATCCCACTGAAGGAATATTTGGTAAGTATGCAAATCTGCAAGTGAACGGAATAATAGGGTGCAGCTGGCTCTTAGTCTTATATTTGACTGTTGCTGTTCACATACAGTACAACAGCCGTGCATGGGGGAGGAGTGTTAACACGATATTCAGTGAAGGCTGCATGGCGTGGGTGTATCACAGTTCCAGGAAGAGCCTGAGGTTATGGTTTACAGAGTTCACGCCAACTCTTCATTTTAAAATGTAGTGGCACACTGTAAGTCTACTGCTGACAGAATGAAGTTTTACTGATGCTTGACATGGTGACTAAACTATTAGGCCCATCCAAGCTCAAAATATAAAGCTGTTTTCTGACAGCTTATCAGAAAACAAGACTAACTGCTCTTCAGCTGAATATTTCTAAACCTCTCATTCCTCAACCAATATCAATTCTCGTGACACACATATACTTCACTTTGTTGGGGAATTCAGGCCTGCTTTCCATACAGAGGAAGCCTGAACTGTTTTATTATTTTATCAAATATCTCAAACAATTTGCTGTTAGTTATTTTTATTTTTTTCAAACTTATAAGTTTCCAGCAATCTCTAGTACCACTGCTCATAAAATTTAAAACAGAGTGACTGATGCATGAAAAGTAGACTAGCAAAACACATCCTGCATTGTCAGAAAGTAGGTTTTTCTCATATCTTGCATCTTTCATTGCTAGATTTGATGATTCTTTTCTGTGAAATGCATTTAATTAGTCTTGAAGCTCTTATGCAAGTCTATCACAAAACTCCTTTTTGTTACACTGAGTGAAAAAAAATATTTTTTATTATATTTTTCTCTATGTATACTACTATATATAGTTTACATAATGAAAAAAAATCTTACCTCTGAAACTTTATTTTCTCTGCTGATGACTTATAATGTTTCTCATTCCTCCTCTTGACAAGTTTGGTGTCTTTCTAGTTTCTAGTACCTTTAAAACTCTGTGCCTTTATTTATTTGGAAACTATACTAAAACATACAATAAGACATGAAAACAATAAATATTTCATTGCACGAATGAGACTCCTTCAATATCCAGCCAGTGTTCTCTATAACCAATATTTCAACATCTATTTTGTAGGGAAATAAAATTTTTAAAAAATTGGGGGAGGGGGAGTTTCAATATTTAAATATTGAAAATGGAATTCTTTGCCTTCATGCAAAAACCATAAAATATATTTCTCCTTAGATGCCTTTTTCAGGAAAATGAATTGCAGTTATTTACACCAAAATACATTTGAACAAAAAAATAAATTTTAATGCATGGCATGGAAACTACACTAGGGAACTTGAGAACCTAAATACTCTACTGGCCAAAACCATAATTGGTGTCTGGAGGAGAGGCCCTTCCATAATCCAGGCATTGTATTTCATTCCATGGCCTCCATTTTAGTCAAAATTCCCTACAGTCCAGGTTACTTGTCATGTGATCATAGTTCTTCTAATTTATTTCATTCTGAAGAATTTTGAAACAATATTTTCCAATCTCCAAGAAAGAGCAATGTAGCAACTTTCTCTCTTCTATTTTCTATAATTTGTAATTTGTTGACTATCTTTTGTTTGGCAGCAAAATTACAATTGTATCTGTAGAAAGGGAGTATCTTTATTGTAAACTATTTTTATAATATTCAAATACTTAAGCATTGTCTGGCATCTTATTACCTCCCCCTTTCCCTAAAGCCATTTTTGTGAGCTCTACACCTCTGTCAGCATTCATATTCTTTCATTATCCTGTATTTGAGAAAGCTGTTTATCTTGAAACATACATTTTTAATTAAAAATTTCACTTATGCTCAGAAGGCTTAGGTATGCGTCACCATGTACAAGCCTATTTTTTTAATCATAAAAGTCATATTGAAAAGCAGGTCTGGTATAAAGAAGAGTGTGGATTTAATCAGTTAATTGTGTGGTTACACTGTTCATAATCACTTCATTTGCTTTTAATGGCAATGAGATGGATATTTCCAAAGGAGTCTTATTGTCCTCTGTGTAAATAACTAATTGCTTTGTTATTAAATACTTAAATACTCAACATGCCCTGTAAATGCAATCTGCATTTGAAACCAAATCCCCACACTCCACCCAATTCTCATTTCATAGACAGACACATAGTTGCATCCAAATAGTGCCCGGGATCACCTTTGGGTAAATCTGAAGTAATTCCTTTTCCTCAAGAGATGAATACTCTGATTTTCAGTGATTATTGCAATGTTTGCTGGTTACTTTAATTGATTTCATCTATCTTTCTATTCACACAGTTGAACAGTCATCTTGGAAGGTGCCATGACTGAATCTAGGTGGGATATAAATGCTACTGCTTGTTGCTTCATCTGAGACTGATACAAAGCAAGCATGAGCTGTTCCTCCTTTGATTTGAATCAGACAGAAGAACTTAACACAGATGTCATCCAGCATATACATCACTTGGAAACTAACCCACCAATTCTCCTACTGCAGAAAACATGTTCGGAAACAGATTCCTCAGGGTTCAAGTCTCCTGTTTCTCCCCAGAAAAGCATGTACCTGAGTGCCCTTGTTTAATCTACTTTCATCCAGATCACCAGGCTTTTGCGTCACTCTATTAAATAAAAAAAACAAGCCAGAAAAGATAGAAGACAGCCTGGAAAACATCAGATCATAGATAGCTGCAGTGTTGAGATCCAAATCTGATCTAGTCACACTAGGCATTCCATATTGCCAGTAAAGAGAAGCAGGCACTTTGGAGACATGATTCATCTGACCCATACTCAGTGTCTACTGTAGGTTAAGATGAATCATACCCCAAAAACTGCCTATTTCTTTCTATTGACTATGAGGAGAGCCTTGACAATGGCTCAGTTGTAGACAGCTACATTCGCTTTTGTCGCTAGTCAAAGATGTGCTGGGTAATTGCTAATGTATTGAATTAGTAATACGGAAAGATTCTGTGTGGGAAAAATATAAAAGAGTGCTATTACTGGAGAAGTAATGTCAAGGGAGGTGCATGCCAAGTTGAAGCAATGGGAGAAAAGCAGAAGTAATACAATGGTACATGGGGGCAGGAAAGTCTGGGTTCAACTGGCTTACAGATATGAATATATCCGCATAAAACGATTTAATTCAGAATACATAGATTAAAGCAATCAATATGAGATCTTTATATCTGATTTTTTCTTAGTTTGGGCATCTTACTTCAGTCTAGATTTAATATGGAGTTCTGGACTGAACATGCCTACAATGAATATGTTTCTGAGCTCACTGAAGAACGGATTGTTGGTTGAGACTGCCATATCCCCCTGAAGGGCAGCAGCCCATTTGGTGTGCACTGTAGCACAGCCCCAGAAGGGATTTGGTTTGTAAACACTAAAACTTTTCTGTGAATTTAGCCAATGTGCAATAAGTGGGGATGACTGAGAGAGTTATTTCAAGAGTGCACAACTGCTCTGAACCAATATGCTAATGTAAATGCAGCCTAAGACAGTTTGCATATAAAATTTAAAATTCTAATGAAACAGTTCTTTAGACATAACTGCCTAAAATCCTGATAGAATTGGTGTAAAGCACATAACTTTGAGAGCTGCCAGATCATCAATTCACTAGATGAACTGAGGAGGACAAGATTTTCCTCTAGAAATCTTTGCTGGCACTTCTCACTCTATGTTGATTATATGGGGCACGTGAATAAAAACCTGGGAGCCTCACACCCACCCTGGCAGTACACAGGCAGGTCTGATGGGAGAAAAAGCAGGGGTTGGGAAATTTTCTGTAGGGAAATATGTACACAGTTTGAGGTTTGGTCACGCCTGGAGACTGAAGAGCACTTCATCAACAAATGTTGACCAAAACCGGAAGGCAAGAAGGAGACAGGTGTAAAGAATGAAGAGATGACATGGCAAGTGTGAAAAAATTAATTTAAATTTGAAATAATCTGGAGCTAAAGTACAATTTTACATTAAGCAGAGGACCAAACAATACATATGGAGAGTTCTGTTTGCATTTGTACCACATTGTCCGAACCTTCTGTTGCTATGGTTTTGCACCACCTGTCTGCTATCAGGAATTTTTTACCTCTTTCAGTACTATGCTGGATTATTCAGATGGTTATCTCAGCATGATAGATTGAGTTACCCCTCTGGCTTCATATGCTGAGAATAAATTCTGTAAAAGTCCTTGTTGAACCATTGTGATGCTCCCTTATATTTGATTTTTTAAAATTAAAAATTATAAAATGTTTCTGTTTTTTCACAAAATTAGAAGAATGGTGAATGTAAGGAAGTCCATTAGCATGCAAAAAAGATCCCAACATAAAGAAGAAGCCAGGCTTCTTTTTAGCTTAACAGAATAATATTTTGCATCAGTTATAACACATTAGAAATTTTGTTTGCTTGTGGTTAGAGTTAGTGAAACTTGTGATCCACCTTTCCAGGTGGTGTGGAGCAATGTATTTTTATCAGCTTCAGTTTAACTGCTTTCATCTTCTAAATTCACTTATAGAATGACACATACATTTCAAACAGCATACCGTTATCTCAGTGTTGGTAAGACAATATGCCTAAGATGTAGATGGATTCTTGTGCAATAGCTTAGTTGAACTGTCTGCGAAGTTCCATTCAATTATATTTGCAGAAGTCTATGGAAAGCTGTGGAAAATCTCATTTCTTAATCAAAACCAACTTGATTGTATCCAAGGGGCTCATCGGAGCTCTGAATCACTCATAAATGTTCATAGAGTACAAATGGCAATGATCTTCCAAGTCCAGCTGGAGTTTGTAGACATAATAGTTGGAAGTAATGTTTATTTACATGTAAGCTGAATGCATTTAAATAATGATTATTGACAGATGACAGGTGAGAAAACATATTCTGTTTTTACACATTTCATTAAAAAAAAAAAAAAGGCAGTATTCTCAGCCCGGAAACTTTTCTCCTCTTAGGTATTATGACTTGATCTCACAAAGGGAGTAAGCGTGAGGAACAGGAAGCTTAGGTAGGGCTTAGTCAGAAAGAGAGCTCCTGACTCCGAGAATTCAAAACAAATAATGTGTCATCTTCAGCTCTGTATGACAGACAGTTGCCCTGTGAGCAATTGAACATGTGCTGTTTATCTGATCCTCCATTCTTCTGCATATGAACATCACTGTTTATGCTTCTCCCCTTCAAAAAATCTCAACCTGGCCTTGACATATACAGATTCACCACAGAGCTGAGCCTCTTCGTTTGGCCAGAAGCAAATCAAATCTGCAAATCTTCAGTGAGAAGAGAAGCGTGATGCATGGACATCAAAGGGGTGTAGATGCAGTCTGCAGCAGTTAGGTTCTAACCTACCTGAGACAGAAACTGTGCACAACTGGGGTAAAGGTAGTCCTATCCCAATTCTCCTGGAAAGAAAGAATGCACTTGCTAAAAACTCCTCTTTCACCAAACAAATCAAAAAGCTATCCAAATCCTCCCCTTTGCAGACATCTTAATTATTTCTAAAGAGTATCTTGCCTACAGATTCCCACCAGAATTTTTAAGGTACTTCAGAAGACAATGCACCAAAATATTTTGTGTGGGAAAGGTGTCAAACAGGGCTTTGAGAACAGATGCCTCTCCTTGTCAAAAAGGGGTGGTCAGTCTGATCTTGAGACTCATTGTATCTGAAAAGGAGCAAAACCACAGATGAAGGTAAACCAGAGGATAAGCCAGCCCTCTCATCCTTGTTGTTTAGTATGGCTCAGTGGTTTCCGGAATCAGAGGTAGCAAATTGCAACTGATACTGTGAAGTTGAAATGGTAATGCTCTGCAATTAGTGGCAATAACACGGGGTCACAAGATAAGAGAAGGATTTCTTTGTACTCCTTTATGGCAAGTGACAGAAGCTCTTCATAATTTCAGGAGAGAGAACTGTGGAAAACAAATTTCAAATTTAGTATACAAACCTGCATGGTGCTACAGCCTGCCCTATAGGATAAAAGCAAATGGAAAAGCCCCACTGAGCTCTTGTTAGCACTGAGCTACACAGAAAAACTTATGCATGAAAAACTTAAATCCATGAACTTTGTATCCAAACCTTTCTGGTTTTAACAAATTTCCTTAGAAGGTGTATTATCTTTTACTATCTAACAGTTCAAAGTCACCAGATCCTTGCAGAACTTTATTTATTATTTCTTTTAGAAACAAATGGGATAGAATTAAAAATAATTATTGCCATGAAGAATAATTTTGACATTTAAATACTATATAGATCTCTAAATAAAATATGTACAGTCAAAGAACACTTCTCTCACAACAGAAACTTTATCTTTTTTGTCCAGCTTTAATAGAAGTTAAACTGCAGGATCAAAAGAGTCCCCTCTGGACCTAAATTCACTGTATCTCTGCTGATTTAAGTACCATTTTCCATTAAATAAACAAGTGTTTACCCATTGTGTTTTTTGTGGCACTAATACATATGGAATACAAGAATTATCTTAAACTAATCCCTGGAATTTAATAATTTTTAATAATTTGCAATCAGTTAATTGTTTCCTTGGGACTGAATCACGGGATTTAATTTCACCAGTTCAGATTAGTATTAATGGCTCTTCCAGAAGAATTTGAATCCTCCTTTCTTGTATTCAGTCAATAAGATTCTCAACCTTGTTTTTTTCAAAGCAATCTGCTTCAATTATCTTAGTTTATTCTTTAAAATAGCATTCTGAAATAAAATTATTTTAACGGATTTTTATTTCTATAGATTTCTTTGTGACAACCCATGGGCAAAAGTGACCTCAAAAGGTTTTAATGTCAGTACACCTTTTTTTAAGCAGCTTTTTTGGTATCCAGACCTCTGCCAGATTGTTCAGATGACAGTTCTTTGTAAACAAGTATTTGAGATATAGAACATAGAACACCATCTTCCTTATGACTTTAATATTCAATATCCTATGAATCTCTGAGATGATCATTTTTATTCACTTGTCTTCAATTTTTCCATATAATAAGAACATCATGAAAGTATTTGTGGGGTCTCAGGCTCAGTTCATTTAAGTTTTTTCATGGACTAAGTTTTGTACTGAAATTCTATGAAGTTCTCCACTTTTAGCGTCATTTAACAAGGCTTTATCATTGCAATTTTCCAAAATCTTACTTCTGAGAGAAAGTAAGCACTTCAGCAGCCAATATCTTCAGTTCTGGCGGTGTAGGAGCATCTTCTTGCTATGCTCCAGCAGTGGATCAGACAGCAGATAAACATTTTTGCTTTGTCAAGGCCTGTCTGTCTGCGGGAAGTCCTGGGATAACATAATCCAAATCATGAAAGACAAGGATGGGAAGAGTGACAGACCACAATTCCATGAGGAATACCCAATCCTGTTTTAGGATTCTGATTAGGTGTGGAGAGAGGTGCACCAGTGGTAAAACCGATCTTTGATGGTGAATGACTCTTTGAATAAGACTTTGCCAGATCTTCATGACTCTGCACTTGTGTCAGCTCCCCTGCCTTGGGGGCAGGCATTTCTGCACTGGTGGCCATCGAGGGAGCCAGTTCACCAGGGCTTTTGTGCTGTGTCCAAACCAAGGTGGTAGAGTGGACCTGCTGAGGATAGAGCAGAAGTATTGACACAATGCCCTCAATGTCATCAATAGGTACTCACATGCAGCTGTTGTGCCACTGGAGCAGACAGGTTAAAAAGTTTCTGGAAATTATTCTAGTAGGTGGGACTTAAAATTTATAGCATTTGCTTCAGTTTGGGTTACTTTTCTAAGAAATGTTAGAAGGAATAAGGTGTTTTTTTTTTTTTTTTTTTAACCTGGGACAAATGGATTCCTCAGCTGTTTGGGTTTTATTTTGTGTTTTTCTCTTCCTTTTTGTCTCTTCAGACTACAGAGAAGACGTTTCTTCAAGCACATGGAAAGAGAGCCAACAATTTGTAGATTCACTTGCTTGCTCTTCTTTTATGGAGATGCATTATTACTAGATTGTTTGTCAGATGTCTATCTTCCTTTGAGTAATCTGTCTCCATCTGTGCCCTTAAAAGGGCTTCTGTGTGCACTTAATCTGTTCTAAATGACCCAAATAAATTATGACTGTGACTAACAAGACCTCAGTAAGGGAGGTTAGCTAAAGACTGACTGGAGTGCTCCTCTCCTGAATTCACCTCAGTAGGACAGATTGGTCTGTAAGCTTGTCCTTTGAGAAGAGGTGGATGCAGCTGGGCAATCTCTAGTGCAGGCTGCTGACCTAAGATCTCCTTGTGCCCAGTAGTCTCTCTCTGTGGGGCCAATGCATTTCACCTGTACAAACAGAAAACAGTGTAACTATTGACAGCTTTAAAATATTTTTTCTTTGGATGATAACAAGAAAGTTTTGCATTTATTGGCACTTGGCAGCTCTCTTGACTGTGTCAGGTAGAAAAAATTAGTTTACTCTTCACTAGGCATACGTACGTGCCAGGGGACCACTCACTATTCCTTTGTGGAGGAAAGCTATTCACTCAGTACTGATCCTGTTTTTCACTGCCTTCTTCCAGGAGAAGAGCTGTAGCTCAGTGAGTGGAGAATGATATCTATCCCTTGGCCAGGGATAGAAAAATGTAACAGGATATTAGAAAATATTCTCTCTCATTTCTCTAGCATTCTCAATTTGTGAGTGTTGGTATATGTTTCTTTGGCTGAGGTATGATGTACTGTATTCTATGAAAGTGGAGGAAAGAGAGGGAAAGGAAAGAAAACAGGACCTCTGAGTTCCATTTCTTTGCTGTTGTTTGTGAAGAAACAAGGAGAGACTAAGTACAAATTGATATTAGGTATTTCAAGCGTCAAGTGATAGGGCAATCCAGAAATGATGTCAATTTATATGAATGAGGGAAAAGAATCTACTGTTTGCAGAGGGAAAAAACAATAGAGGGAAAGTCTGTACAAAAAATTTCTAAAGTAGCAAGAAGGATATGGGCGGAACAGGAAAAAGGGTAATCCAGAATCTGCTGCTCTCTCATAAGCCATGCTGTTGAAGGATAGGTGAGGAATACATAATGAATCCAATATATATGTACATACCCTTGGC
The DNA here is from genome assembly GCA_013397115.1 of Edolisoma coerulescens. NCBI lineage: Eukaryota > Metazoa > Chordata > Aves > Passeriformes > Campephagidae > Edolisoma > Edolisoma coerulescens. The sequence continues at coordinate 338,722 of VWZW01001404.1, read as the reverse complement.
AGTCTAGAAAACTGTTAGTATAGACTTTGCACAAGCTTGCCACTGGACTGGGAAGGAATCCTCTGGCATGTATGGTCTTACTGGAGGCTGTGTAACTTGTAATGGCTCCATTCTCCTCATACCAAGTGCACAGAAAGCATCTTGATGATGTTTTCCACACAAGCAGTGAACTCTTCTCACTGACAAGGTCCTAAGCCAATCAAATGCACCATGACAAATGTCTGTCAGAACCTGAAAATATTGGTACGTGTTTTCTAGGGGTGAAATTGTCAAAAGGGCTCAAGCAGCAAGCAAAAATTCTTGGTTTGGGTTGTTAGGTTGCCTTGAGATGCAGATACTGGCATTTTCCTTCACATAAAAAGTTATGTTGATCCTTGTTAGTCACAAAAGGAGGACAGTGCCAGAGATTTGAAATAGATTGGCAATATGGGCATGACTGGTGAAGACAATGTATGCAGCTGGCCTACAATGAGAAAGCATCACTGTATGATTATTATAAACCCAGAGAGATTCAATGGAAGACTGCGGGGGAAGTCTGTTCTTTTGATAGTCTTGTAGGGGCTGGATATGTATTCTTATGGAGCACGGCAATGATGCCTGAGTTGTCATAAATCTTGTCAAGGATGAAGCAGATGGGGAACAGCCTTGCAGAAGCTCCTTGATAATGGAAGCAATACAAGGTTTGCTGACTTGGAATTGTAAAGCCCCATCTCTATAAATGTCTGATGTAGCTGCATTAGTGAAGCTAATGATCCTCTGAAGGAAGGATCCAGAAAATAGCCTGCTGCTTCTCTAGATCTGTCACCCTTTCCTTGCAAAGGGCTGTCTAGGTGGCCTTTCAGCCTGAAATCAGCAGCCCTCTACGTGCGTTTGTGTCTATGGGAAGATGTGGTTTCATGTGTGAGTGCTCATGATGTATGTCCCATACGAGTTTAAAAAAGATGGCTTGATGTTGGCACCAGTGTCCTGCAGTGTTTAAAATGTGCTTCTGTGCAATAGAGGAGCTGAGAAGTCTCTCACATTTATTCTGGTCACAGCACTGTGACTTCTGAGAAAAGGTTACATCTTGGTGATCCTGCCATGGTCCAGTCCTGCTCCCTCTCTCTTCATCCCCATCCTTCCAAGATTTAGCTAATCAATTTTGCTACCACAACATTAGAATGAATGCTTATTGGTGCAGGTGGCACATGTGTTGTGGATGAGCCCAGGGTGGTGAATTCTGAACGGGTTGTGGGGTGGTGGGTGCTGTGCCTGCAGGTGGCTCGTGCTCTGTGAAACACAGACACGCTGGCACACAGTGGAAGTTCTCAAAGGTCTTCAGTACAGAGGTAAACAGAAAAGCCTGGGAAGCAGTGTCCTTGTTGGGATACAATGTTAAGAGAGGTGTATCACTCTTAAAATGTTTAAATCAAAGCAAAATTAATTGCAAAAATTTATGCATTAACTACATAATTGTTCTTTCTTATGTTGAGCTGACTTACTCATAGATAAAACTTCTTAGCTCTCAGCTGCAGTTTAAATATCAACAACAGGATAATGCTGTTCCTGAAAGTGCCCACTTAGATTTAGATAAAAAAAATAAAGCACTGATCATAAAGTCAAAACCTAAATGAATATGTGGGTACGAAATATTCACCACATCTTGCTACTTCTGTAATATTCATGTGACAACAGAGTACCTCTCAATTTTCAGCAGTCCTTGAATTCTGACAAAAATAATTTCCAAGTCTAGGTCATGAAGTCCTGCAAAATTATATTCATTTCAGCCCATGACATGACACTTTTTTATCATATCAGAGATTTAACCCTCACTGTCTTTAGAACCTTTGTAATATACTACCCAAAAGGGACACTCATCTAATAAAGTAGCCTATTTTATTCTTACATTTTCTGTTACTACTGATCACATTCAGTTTGTGTGCACTGCAGAAAACAGACCACTACTGAAAGAAAGAACAAAAGGCAAATCATTGTAAAATCTGAACTGCCAGAATTAGGCCGTCATGTTACAAAGTGGTAATTCTTTCTGACAGCCTCAGCTGTACCAATCATGACATTCGGCAAATTAGCCAGGCCAAGAACAAATAAAAAGAAGAAACAGGTGTGAAACCAACTTCCTGCCTCCCAGGATAAATACATTGTTCACTGAAGGGCAATGCACCTGCACTATTGTTTCTAGTTGGCAAAGGAGGGTGGGGGGAAGCTTTTAAGTGCAAATACACTTGAGACTTGATAAAGACAAGAGACTTCTCTATAATTTCAGTATAAACGGGCATTTTCTTTCATGATCGTTTTTAATAAGTTAACTCTTTGAGGAGACATTTAAGCTGTAGTTTGAATAAATTATTGCTCTGCAAGGGAAGATGAAGTAAAGCTGAACATAAGCCTTTTCTGGGCTTTTCAGAAAAATTATGGGGACCTCACTGTTTCCTTTCTGATTATGATCTTCTTAAAGCCACCCTTGTGGCTGAATAGCACCTCAGTGGGGTGAGATGAAGGAGCCTGCTGCCATCATCTAGCTGAGCCCTTGAAGGAATCCCTTCCCAACCAGGTGTACTACACTGTGTTTATTTGCAGAAACCAGAAGAGATGTAGAAGACAAGAGGAGAGCAGCAAAAAGGCGGTAGTCTGCATACGTTAATTGAATAATTTTTTTTTGCTCTGTCCCTAAGTTGTCCTTCTGCCTTCGTGCTTCGGAGCATTTTATTCATGATTATTGCAATGGGCAGACAAAGAAATGGGAAGGTTAGAAACTGTGATTTAAATTTAAGAACAGCTCATTTCTACAAGCCAAGACTCATGAACTAGTGAGACTGCTTTCTTGGATGTTTTCTCCACTGGTACAGATATGATTCTTGGACACATATTTTAATAAATCATTCTCTGCATGTGGGTAGATACAGACCAATACCATAGCTGGAAGGCTGGTATCCCGTGATATTCATGGTTGCTGCAGGAAAGAGCAAGGAATAAGAAGGCTCAGCCTCCACTGATGATTAGGGGTTTTTTGTCCCAAGTGCAGGTGGTTTAGCACCTCCACGTTTAACTCTGCATTGGCGGAGATTAAGTGGGTATGGAGTAACACACTGAATAGATATTTCCAAGGGGCAGGAAGGATGTGAAACTGTTCCTAGTTTTCCTGGGGCAGCTGCTGACCCTCACTGCCTTGTGGGGCAATAGCTCCTCCGGCGCTCTGGGACAGACTGACACCTGCAACAAGTTCTGTTTTACAGCAGCACCTGTGTCTGAGGAAGTGCAACAGGTTAAATTTCTGTCATTCTCATGAATCCCTGGGAAAAGGACAGGAAACAGTGGTTTCACAATCATGAAAGTGGGAGAGCATCCAAGAGAGGTAGATAAGAAGGCTTCTCATGCTGACCTCAGATTGTCCTCAAATTTATTTGTAACATCAAATACAATCTGTTCTGCTTGCTTTTGTTTGGTGCCTGGTTTGTGGTGATGTTACTCTGAGAGCTGACAAGGTCTGAGCAAAACTGGTTCCTCATGCACTCTGAACACAGACCAGTGAAACTGGAGATGAAACTATTTCACAGAAATATTTCTGTTCCTGAACAGTGGATTTGCTAAGTGAGCATTTCTGTGCAGGATCTCAGGATGTTTTATTAAGGTAAATGGTTCCTCCTGGCAGATGAGTACCTCCTCAACCTTCTACTGCAGTCCTGTCACCCTTAACTACAAGGTTATCCCTGTGACAAAATGCTCGGGGAAATGGGCAGCTGTGCACTTTTTATGTCACATAGACCAGCCCTAAATTTGAAACAATTTAGGGCCAGAGAAAGAAAGCTGTTTCTACACTCATGTAGAAGCAGCCTGTGATGCATTAGGCGATGGGACTAGTTATAGGTATCATTAGTAATCAGCGCTACTATTTGAATATTTTATAGATTAGGAATTGAGAACTACAGGACACCAGTGCTACTGTGGCAGTTTTCTCTAGCTAAGGAGGAGAACTGTAAATGGGGAGACTGCAACAGCTTTACTTGAGGTATTATTCAGAATGAGTTGTACACTTGCAGTGAAGATTAGTGTTTGCACATTAATTTATATTTATTTGTAATTATTTCTGTGAGAAATATGACAAGAAAAACCTTACTGAAGTTCTGTGAGTGAGCACAAGCACTTGCATCATTTTAACATCTGTCACTGAGCTCAGCTGATAATGGTGACTGCTATTATGGCATCTTCCTCCTCTCTACACAAGGCCATCTGGGGTTTGTGTTATGTAAGAGGATTAGCATTTTTGCTTTCCTCTGTTATTTAAAGTATTTCTCAGAACTGTTCTTTGAATAATAATAACAACAACAATAATAATTGGTCTGTTTTCTGTAGGGCTTTCTGAAAGGAGAAGTTGGGAATTCTAAAGCTACTCCTCTTAAGGCGAACACCTGGCCTTGCCATTTGGGTTTGAATGGGATTCACTTGAAACAGGATTTTTCAAGCTGTGGTGGATAGGACTGATGGAAAGCTGATATCACTGGATGAAATCAAGGGCAAAGCATAAATTTTTGTAAATGGATCAGTTCCAGCAAGGAAACCATTGTAATTTCAGTTTCCTCTTCTCAGACATGATTTTTCATCACAGTGGTTTTAGGGAAAACCTCAGCTTCAAATCCTATCTCATAAGATTATAGTAGTGGCTGGTTACATTGCCTGTTAAGAGAGCCTGAAATGTATCATTTTCTGACCCTGGCTTGGGTTGCTTAATGATTTCCAAAGATTGAATTATTTGGGTTGAAATTTCTAATATTGAGGGTCTCCTTAAGGCAAAAAATTTTGAAAAGTTCTAATCAAAGTATGTACCTATTTTTCAGAATTTGATAAAAATAAAAATAAATAACTTTTACCATGAAAAAAAAATAGTTCTTAAGGCTTTTCAGTCAAATTCACATAAACTGGAGCTAGGAGTATTGAAGGTAGGATTAGGGAAAAAGTCATTTTAGATCTGTGACAATTTCTGTGTTTTAAATAGCTGTATATTTGAAAAATATCCATATAATTGAACCCTAGCGTGACCACAACTTTCAGGTTTGGGTCTT